>JABTTQ020000608.1:0-362111 GCA_016081115.2 Rehmannia glutinosa | reverse complement strand
TGAGACACGCTTAAATAGTACATATCCCCACAACCCGAAGGAACGTAAAAAACCCGCCCTATTGATTTTTCAGGTCTTCCTAGGCATCTCCATTTTATTAGCTACGGTTTCCAAACAAATTTAGTTGGAGCTTGACTCATCAACTCACAGCTTGAGGATATATTTTATTGGCTTCCATCGAAGCTAAAAACATGTTTTCTTAATCAAATATTTCTTGAGAATATCATCTATTCTTTACGAATCCAAAAATTACACTCTGCTCATTTGGAAGATGGAAGCTTAGGCGTTCAAGCTGGAGGATTCCTCCTCATTGGTGATCGTATAGAATATGTGATAACTTCGGTCATATCCTTTATTGACATATTTGAACAAATATTTTATCGATCTTATTTGTTTACACCATTCAATGTTAATGTGAGCTCCGTACTTCACCAACAAGCTGCGATTATGCGGCACAACATATCATTATCAAGGAACACCATTTTCTCAAAAGAATTCTCCCATCATTTCTTCGCCATAACGCGGATACCGCTTCTTCATCAATAGTAGTTGCATCAACAAACCCGCAAAATTCTATCGTGTATATAAACTGCAATGTTAAAAATAAATAAACATTAAGTGAAAAGTATAAACCAAAAATTAATTGGACTAAAATGTAAATAAATTGTTGAGGAAGAATTATAACTGCTATTACATTCCCAAACATTTTATTAAGATGAATATCTTTTATCAAACAATCCATTTCAATTTAAAGATTGCGAGACAATGTCCCCAATTCGGTCCTCGGGACTAAGATTCTTCTTGTCAAGAAATCTAACAATCTCCGCCACTTTGGATTGCAAGTGAATGTTATAAACAAATGGGATAGCCCGCCCACCTACATATAGCCATTGCATCACATAATTTTGTATCATATATCGCGCCTCGGTGGCGGAAGGTAATATAATTCGTTTTGCATGTGCTACTTGGATCTATGTCTCCATTCACAATCATTCGTTAAACCCTTATATATATCACAACGCCAATTTACTTTGGTGTAATCAAATATACTTCAAACGGGCTGACTCCACCATCGTGTAAGCATCGACAACAAATTGTTGAAATAATCTTCTTGAAATGAAAATAGTAGAAGCATCATGTTCCTGTTGTGCAATCGGTAAGCAAAAACTCTCTAACACTTATCGTTTTTACGCTATACGTTAATTTTCTTGATTCTAAAATGGTATGTCTTCCTGAAAACGTCTTCACCAAATGGTAATAATAACGGATATTCCAAAGGCCAAGTAGGATGCATTCAATTCATTGATACGTTTCAAACCTCTAGATTTTGTTTCCACTAAAATATCTCGATCTCCTAAAGCTTGATCAAAATCTTCAACTATCGGTCACGGCAACTTGTGAACTCGTAGGCACATTGTATCTCCTAGCATCCGTACTCAGCTTTCGATCGGAGCAATCTAACATCGAAATCGTGTTGTTAAATCTTCTCTCCTTCGCCATTCTAAAGGTCTTTACTAAAATATTATTTTCATCTAACATTCTCTATAAGTCACTAACGATAATTTCGTTGCAAATTATTTATTTAACTTGTCTACAAAAAAAGAAGAAATATTAGCATAATTAAGGTATACAAATAAGAAATATTATATAATATAATTTTATTAAACGCCTTGAAATACCTCACCGAATTCAATCGGTTTGATATTTCATTTTCTATCATATATATACATTTGGGCGAATTTTGGTGTAGAACCATCGGACGGTAATAAGCGCCAATAAGATGGTAATTAATCCATGCATTCTAAAAAACAGGAGGACCAAGACCCTTTGTTTATATCTTTATCTATCTTGCCTCCCATTGAAGTGAAACAGAACATATTGTTGTATGATCTTATGTTGTCTTGAAAGTGCTTAGATTTAATTCCATCTCAGAATAATAATTCGCAAAGCACATTAGGTGATTGTTTAACTTGAGGTAGTTGAATAATGTCATTCTTTGCCAACACAAAGAGTATCTAGGCTTGTTTTGGAGAGGAAGATAGCCTTTCCTCGTGCCAAAATAAAGATCCACAAAATTCACATTTGTATGTCACATCACCCATGTCCAAGTATTCTAAAAATATAAAAGAAATTTTGTTAAACATTTATTTAAAAGAAATAATTCACTACCTTACAAATCATGTTTTAAGAAATTAAACTCACCATTCTTTTGAGACGGTAATTATAAGCATTTCGTTCGTCATCAACATCATTATTAATATTGCGGCATGGTGTCGTGTCATTTTTACAACGCTAACAATTCGATAGGCTCATCAATTGTGAGATCAATTCTTGTTCTGCTCATTTGAATTTATCATAGAAGATGAACACGTTGTTTGATCTTTGGATGTTGTTACGATTATTGATTCTAGCTCCAAAGTGTTGTCCCCATTTTGGCAAACCAATTTCAAAATTGGTAAAATACATGTAATAGATATTAACATCTGAATATTGTAGTTAGAAATTAAAAAAAAACACATCAATATTAATAATATATCATTTGTGATGTCACTAAAGCGGAGTGTTTGATAATGGATAGATAATTATACTTTCGATGAACCTTGTAAATCAACGTAGAGATACATTTGGAAAAGACCTTTGAGGTATTCCTTGTGATTTTCTGTAAAAATAAAAAAAAAATTGAACCATAACCAATCAAAATAACGATTACCTAAAAAATTACAATTAAATTTTATATTGAGCATGACATGTTCTATTATTCCAAAATCTATTTAGATTTAATAAAGTAAATATATTAATGCAATTACCACATGTATTTTCTCTAGCGGAGTGTGATAAAGAAAATACTTTTCCTTTTGATGAGCCGTACATCCCCAAATCTTGCGATCAATTAACGAGTTGCACTATCATTATATGTAAAGTCAAAGATTTGGTAAGATAAGAAAATTAGATATTTATAAATTAAATAATATAAAATGATACCAATTTGTATTTTATATAAAATGATACCAATTTGTATTTTATATTCAATTTATAAACACTAAATCTCTCAAATTGTAGATACATATATCAACTTATAATATTTTTTATAATTAAATAAAAAAAAAAAAATTAGTTTTTTAAAAATTTATAATTAAATAAATATTTATTTTTATTTTCTAGAAAATAAATATGTATACAAATAATTATTGAATGTATAGATTTAAAGTTTTCAAAATAAAATTTTAGTTTTCAAATTCAAATATCTGAAAAATACATTAATTTATATATAAATTTAAAGTATTTAATAATATAGCTTTATATTTAAAATAATAATACGTAAATTATTGATTTCTATTTAAAAATATTTACAAACTAATTATTTATTTTAATTTGGCAATGTAAATAAATTCTAATATTTAATTTAGATATTTTTTATTTATTTATATACTTAAATATCTATTATGATAATTATTATAATTAAAATTATTATAATTATTCTATATGAATAGTTAATAATTAATAGCCTAAATATAATGGATCTATTAAATTATTAAAAGTTTCTAACCCATATGAGATCCAATATGAAAGCCCAATACACCAAAAATAAAAGCCCAATAATAACCCATCATCTATAAGAATATGGGCCCGTATTTTTCAGTAAAATAAAAAATAAAAAAAAATGAATAACTGGTATACTTTTGTTTGGGGTGTTAACTTCATCCTCTGAAGAATAATCCTGTAAAAAAAAAAAAAGAAAAACAGAACCAAGAAAAGTTAAAAAAAAAGTTGTTTACCTGTAAAATAATATTCTACTTACAAATCTCTCTAAAAATTAATACCTTCAAGAGTTTGAATCACCTAAAGCTTGAAGCTTTGAAAAGAAGTCCGACTCTAAATATTTTAAATAAGTTTAGTACAAAATAGCTAAAGATAAAGTCAAAATAATAATTTAACATACCTGGCTCTCAAAAACAGAGCATCCATATTTTGATATCAAATCATGATCATCCATGAGCTTCACTACTGTAAATGCCCCTGTATAATTTCAGAGTTGCTCTGACTTGATTTGCACCTTGAACAAAATTTTTTTCTAAAGCAACGAACAGATTTCCTCTGGAATCTCATCAATGTTTGTTTCTTACAAAAAACAAATACATAAAAAATTTATGTCATAACACATGAAAATACAGAAATAAAATATTAATTAAAAAAAATAATAATCTAAAGTATAGATATTAAATTTACCTGCATGGACTCCTCCCTCAGTAATGTGCAAGGCTTCCCTATCAAAGTCTCACAATCTCTGTCCCAACAAAGTATGATGCACAGGTTGTCTCATCAACAGTTTGAAATTGTATTTTGTACCTAAAAACACCAGTCTCATGTTGACTGTCGCATTTACAATACAATTGTTCACCTAAACCTTCAAGTTTCTTTAGGCATTTATTGCAAGATAGGTACCACCACTCTCCTATAAAAGAAACTATCTTTGCACATATCCAAAAACTTCAACCTATTTAAAAAAATTAATGTATTTGTGAATGCATAAAACACTTAATTAAGAAAAATTTGAAAAACTTCAAAATTGCAACCTCTCCTCTTGTATACAACTTCTCTAACGTCTAAACGACGTGTTTTTCGGTTCTAAATCCTCTACAATAGTTCGAAAGCGAGAGGAGTTGTGACATAGGTGATCGACTAGTCTACGAAATTTGTTTTATCTATAAAACAAATAGAAAAGTTAGTTGTAAATAAAATTTGATATATAAATTAAAAAAAAGGAATATGATATATTGAACTATATATTTATCTCTGTTTAAAATCAACAATTTCATCAACATCGGTGTCCAAAATCATCTTTGTCACATGAAATGAATTTGTAACCTTGACTTGATCGAAAAATAATTGTTAACTTGATCAACATCCTAAACTATTAAATCTATAAATTTAAAAAATAATTTTGTAACAATGCCTATTATTAAAAATTACCTCTTAACACTTTTGCACGACACATTTGCAATATAATAACCATGGGCTCTAAATTTTGTGTCTCAGATGCCACTAAGATCATATCTACGTAATCCTCCCAAAGTGTGAAACATATGCGATTGTTCTAAATTTTTTTTTTAATGTTCAATTTTTACTCCAAGTCTTCTAGGACCAGGTCTATGAATCTGATAATCTTCCCTACAAACTCCTTGTTCTGTACTGACTGCATGGAAACTGCCCTTCCAATTACATCTGAAAAAAAAATTAATTGTCAAGCTATGATAAACATCTTTTTTAAGCATTGCATGTATGTAATAATCTTAAAAATAATTAAACCTCATACCAAACAGAAGTGTCTCATCAACACTCTCAGCATTTGACAATTCAGAGTAATTTTTGAAATTGAACATTAATCTTGGAAAAGAATTGTCAAACATTTCAAAAACATGGGTTTTGCCATTAAACATTATCTTATGTTTGGTTGTCGTGGCTTTGTATTTATCAGTCCGTTTAGCAACAATGAATTCGCGGATAGCAAAAACACGTCCTTCTTTCAAAATCTTCTTGTACTGGTCAATCTGAAAGCGTCTAACAGTTTCATGAATTCGGTCGCCCTACAAAAGAAATTTCATTAGTTAATCAGTTTAAATTTCAAAAAATAAACGAATAATTACTTAAAAGAATGGTACCTCGTTGTCATGAAAGACACATTCCAGACTCTGAACTTGATTTCTGTCATTGTATGCGAGTTTTTCGTATATTCGAATAAGTCGTAGCTTAACAACCCACTATGTCTTTGTCATATTCAAATCACGAATAAGAGTTATCATTGGTGTCATTGATGTTAGTAGCTGAAGGATTAATTTAACAGATTTATTTTTATTATTCTGCGTTCCAGAATTTTGTTTGCAATGTGGTGGTGTATAATAAAATTGAATATGTATCTATAGCTGACAACTCAGTCTATTTTTAGAAAACTCAATTTAATTTAAATTAAATTTAAATAAGCTATCTTTGTTATTTGTAAAGATTTTGTTACGAAAATAATTAAATAACTCTTTTATGAGTTGCTTGGCCAGTAATCTAAATTTTTTTCTCCCTGTACATTACGTTTTTTGGAAACTTAATGCGTTGCAATTATTTTAGATTTCAGAAGGCAATTGTAAATCGGCACTTAGATTTGTTTGTAATTGAGTTACCGATTTCAAATATTGACTCATTGTAATTTGGTAAATTCTTCAAATCCTTTTTATGTAATTAATTTATTATCGAAAAGTTATTTTTAAATGTTAGATTTCAGAAGGCAATTCGAATATTTCTTTGATTGTCTAGTTTAATGTATTTTGTAGGTCCCAAGGGGTGTAAGTGTAAGGTTTAGAAGGGGGGGTTGAATAAACCTTACCAAATTTTCGATTTAGTCCTTTTAAATATACGAGTTGATTCTACACAAAAACTGTCCTTGATGGATAATCGATTTAGTCAATCAAAGAGTTAGTCTCTCAACAGACTCAAGCGAGCTGTTGATGGAATAATAACTGTTGACTCTAAATTAACTCAACGTGGTTTTGTTTTTCAGCGGAAGACTTAACACCCTTAAGTTTGATTAAGTAAGAGTTTAGTCTTTGGGTTTAGTACTTGTATTATCAAATGGATAGCAAATTTATCAGCATATATAAGCAGTTAAAAATGCAGGAATTAAAATGCTGAAATATAAATGACACAGTGAAATTTTTATAGAGGTTCGAAGATGGGGTAATTCTTCTACTCCTCTCTTCTCCAACTCCTGGAGGAATCCACTAGGTAATGATCAGTTTACAAAGTGGTAACAGTCCGGATACAAGTCTTGATCACACAGACTAACTTGATCCTTTGGGACTCGATCTGAGACGCCTTGATCACTCACCGGCTTCTCGTGCGACTCGAACTTCTTCACAGGCACGCCTTGCTCTGCAGCTCACTTGCTCAAGCTCTTTGGATTTGATCACGAAGCCCTCCAAAAGCTTAAGACTTGGTTCGACCTTGAACCTTCCTACAATCCTTCGTGGAATGTAGACCCCTTTTCTTCAAAAGTTTCCTCTTCAACTGATTGAAGTTCTCTTTCCTTCACGGGTTAGTGTTGGATTAATGTACTTCGTAATGTAGGCTTGAGGATTAATCTTGAATGATTTGAGAGTATTTACGGTTATAATTTTAATTGATTTCTTGAATGTTCGTGGTTCAGTCACCTTCTCTCGAGTCATTCCTCGGCCTTTTATAGTGATCTTTCAAAAATTTGCCGTTGAAGGGATAAGCTTATTTTTGAAAGTCACTTGCAAATCGTTGGCTTGTCTTGTTGCGCCCTTGGAATTGCCATTTCCTCGTATGAATTGTTCTTTCACCTTTTTGGAGTTCGACACGGTGTAGTGCTTCCCATTTGTTCATTCCTTTTGCACGCTTCTGGGATCGAGCACTCAGAAAGGTGGTATGGAGATATTACTTGTTTAAGTAAATCTCTTGATTTACATACAACGGATCTTTTTACATTATCTCGACTTGACTGTGTTTCCTTGCTTTCCCGGGTGACTTAGAGTCGACTTCCAATCATGGATGACTCTTCCGTCACTTCAACTTGAGACTTTGCTTTTCTTGAGTTGACTTGACCGATACTCCACTTAGCCGTCTCTCACCGCTTCTTGATAGAGTTCCCGTCTACTCTTCTTTGCCATACTCACTTTGTCTCACAGTAGTCTTCCTTCCAGTCTTGATTGTCTTCTTGCATGTTAGGGCGTAGCTCACTTAACTCAGCTTGACCAGCTCTAATTGTTACAATGCATTTTACAACAAAAATTGGGGTGCCAACTTTCTATTCTAAGTTTTACATGGCATTCATCAAAATCTAAACAATAAAATTCCTAACATATTTCCATTTCGAATTAAACGTGCTGCCCAATTCATCAGATTGCAATATTATCGCACATCTAGTGGTTAAATTAATTTTCTGCAATCAACAAATCATAGAAAGTCAAATATGTCTATATAGAAACTCACCATTATTACAGCGATTATTATTATCTAATGAAAAAATAAATAAGGAAAGTTGGAAATTGAATTAGGTTACCACAATCAATGGTTATGTATAAAGTTAGCAATTATTCTTTCCATAATAGCGAAAATAAGACTCACAAAATCGTGTACAGCTAAGAAATTACTAAACACTTTCTAACTTAACCCAAAAAACGTTTTTATCAAAATTACAAAGAGGTAATGGGCGGGAAAACAGAAATAGTAAAAGGTTTGTTATTATATATATAGATGGTGTAGAGTCAGATATTAAATGTGTACCGTTCAGCTATTAAAATGGTGCACAATTTCAGTTATGGAAACGTGAAATTAATCAATCCCTTGATTGTAGTGGCGTGATTTATGGCATTTTGCTAATTACTATTATGCCATTTCCACCTATTATTAATTGATAAATCAGTTATTTTTAGTAGCAATCTGGACCATTGAATAAAAGGTGCGGATGGATGGGATCAATCCACACTACCACACGGTAAGAGGCTGCCACACGAGATCCCATCCCTATATTTATGATTTACATTCATTATCGGAACATGCTAGCTAGCTATTGTTAACTTAATCCAGTTTTCCTTGTTCAAAGCACAATATTGTTTCAATATCTCATAAATTTATAATATACTCCATATCTTCAAGTTTATTGCATCAATTCTTCAAATAATTCTCTTTTCTTTGTGTGACTAATAGGATTATATTACAACATTTAAAGTCTAGATTGGGCCATGTCAATACATATTGGCTGGAGGAGCTCCCTGGGGTCCTTTGGGCCTATAGAACTACACCAAGGACATCCACGTGGGAAACACCGTTTGAACTGGTGTATGGTTCCGAAGCTATCATTCTAGTGGAAATAGAAGAAGCCTCCCATAGGGATACCCACTAAAATCTCGTGCAAAATAAAGAGGACCGACTGCTTGAATTGGAAATCATTGAAGAGAAGAGAGATATAGCTTTTGTACAAATACAAGCAGCTAAAGGAAGGATGTGGCCGCGAATGATAAACGGGTGCATGAAAGAAACTTCCAAGTAGGAGACCTAATGTTGAAAAAAGTGAAAGTGTCCAAACATGTAGGGAAGCTCGGAGCAAATTGGAAGGCCCCTTTGAAGTGATGAAGGTATTAAAAAGAGGCATATATAGGCTGTAAAGCGTGGAAGTTAAGGAACTCCCAAGGCCTTGGAATATTCACCATTTGCGCAAGTTTTACAATTTCTTTTTTATACCCGAAAAATTGTAACCTATTTTGAATATATGTGTAAAGTATGACGAGCGAGGAATATTTTGTAGCAACTCATGCGAGCAACGACAACCTCCATGCGAGATGAGATACAATTAAAGCCTAAAGCAATCTGAAAAAGTTCATGGCACAAAAGAAGCCACCCCACGAGTTGAGCTACGATTGAATCCTAAAGCGATTTGAGAAAACTAGTGGCACAAAAGAAGCCACCCCACGAGGTGAGCTACAATTCAAGCTTAAAGCGGATGTGAGAAAGATAGTGGCATAAAAGAAGCCGCCCCACGAGGTGAGCTACAATTAAAGCCTAAAGCGATATGAGAAAGATTGTGGCATAAAAGAAGCCACCCCACGAGGTGAGCTACAATTAAAGCCTAAAGCAATCTGGGAAAGATCGTGGCACAAAAGAAGCCACCCCACGAGGTGAGCTACAATTAAAGCTAAAGCGATCGAGAAGATCGTGGCACAAAGAAGCCACCTCACGAGGTGAGATACAATTAAAGCCTAAAGCGATCCGGGAAAGATCGTGGCACAAAAAAAACCCCACGAGGTGAGCTACAATTAAAGCCTAGAGTGATCTGAGAAAGATCGTGCCACAAAAGAAGCCACCCCATGAGGTGAGCTATGATTAAAGCCTAAAGCGATCTAAGAAACATCCTGGCACAAAAGAACCCACGAGGTGAGTTACAATTAAAGCTAAAAGCGATCTTAGAAAGATCGTGGTACAAAAGAAGCCACTCCAGAAGGTGAGCTATAATTAATGCCTAAAGCGATCTGAGAAAGATCCTGGCACAAAAAAAGCCACCACACGAGGTGAGCTACAATTAAAGCCAAGAGAGATAGTGGCACAACATAAGCTACCCCATGAAGTGAGCTACAATTAAAGAAAATTTGTTTGGGCATAAAAGCGAGCTATAAAAAATTATTGCTCGAAAGAAGCGATTTCGCGAGTTCAGCTTAAAAAAATTAACTTACAAACAACCTGGAAAGGCTCAGCTTAAAAGATAGCCGCATAATTTGCAAAATAGGAAGAAAAAGCCTTTGCAAATAATTGTTATTGCTAAATAAGACAACAAGGATACATACAAAAAGTGACCCTAAGGCCAAGATAAAAAAGAAACCTTATACACTGTCTTTAAAAAATAAGGGAGAGCTCGTCATATGAAAACTAAGCATCTATATCCTTGTTTTTGACATCTACAGAATCACAACGACGTTCGAGGCTTAGAATTGTGAACGCATTAGCTTTGTGAACTCATCTGTCTCTCCTCGTTGCTCCCACTTGGAAAGTCATCCCCAACCATAACTTCGCCATCAGGACTATCGCCCTCAGCTTTTTCAAGATCATCCACTTGGAAGGGGTCCAATTTTTTGAGGTCGAAATCCTCCTTAAAAGCTCCTTCACTGATGCCTAGATCTTTGCAACGCTCAAACCCATCGTACAGATACACAACTGCACGACGAGCCACCAAATTCTCGTATGAATACGAGCTTAAGAAATCCCTCACACCCTCATGACAAGCTTTTTGAATAGCATGTGTACTCTTGATATCTCGCTAGCACGGCCAGGCTATATGACGCTTCAAGTTTGTTCATATCGAGGTGAACTTTAGATAATTGCTCGGTCAAACTAGGCACTTGGGTTCGTAGGGAAGAATTCTCTTCCGCGAATCGCTAATCTAGTATTTTCGGTAGCCTCGCAATGAGCCTCTTCAATTACCTTCGCTCTCGTGTTCTCTACCCTCAGCATCTTCTCCAAAGCTTATCCAAACGCTAGTTTTGCTCCTCATAAACAACTTTCCAATTAGCAGCTCGAAGAGACATATGATGGCATTATTCTTTAAAAGGGAAGACATTCACTATAACATAAATGACATTAGGTAACACAAATTTTGTAGCACTTTTTACATAAGGTACATATGTTGTAACACTTTTTACATTATGATATTTATGTAACACTTTTGTATCACTTTATCAATATGTAACGCTTATATGTAACACTTTTAAATAAGTAACACTTTTTAAGTATCATTTTTTTTGTTATTTCTTTTCTAACGCAAATAGGTATCACTTTATTTAAGAGGCACTCTTGGTAACACTATATTTTATTAATTGTAATACTTTTTAAGCTATATTTTAGTAACACAAAATTATATAACTATCATTAAATCATGTCAACGATTTATTTAATTAATTGATGTCACAAAATAGGTGAAGACAAAAAAAATCGCTAAACCAAAAAATTGTAGATTTACTGAATTTTTTTTTCTTTTTATACAGTATTTTAGTTTTGTTTTTATTTTTTTATTTTTTATGGAGGTAATTAATTCCGTCGTAATGCCAATGGTAACTGTGCAGGTATATATTTTATTACTATTATTTATTTTTTATTTTTCACTAACGGATACATATTTCATCATTAACCTTTTTTTTGAAGAAAAATTTTACCAATGAAAATTGATGTTGTCAGTAATTACTTAGGAATTTTTCCATCCATAAATTATTTTTTTATTATTTATTTATTATTTGATTTTTTTTACTGTTAGAATTTTTTAATCAGTCATCAAATTAATTTTATATTTTTATATATTTTTTATTTTTACCGATCGAATATTGATCAGTCAATAAATTTATTTTATATATTTTTGATATTTTTAATTTTTGTGTCCTTTTATATATAACATAATATGATTTTCAAACTATATACTATATACTATAAAATTTGATATATACAATGTATAATATAATTTAATACATATATTATATAATATAATCTTTAATATATAAAATATATTATATATACATATAATATAATATTTATACAATATTAATATATGTGTGTGTGCATGTGTATATATAAAATAAAGCAAAAGTTGTAATAAGAATCAACTTAGGTTAGTGGCAAATTGTCACTTCCACACATAACAGGTCTTGCTACAATAAAATATTACATAAGATTCATATTTAACACTGTAAAAATATTTTTTTAAAGTGTTACAAATATAAAAGGGTGTTACAAAAAGTATTACATAAGATTCATATGTAACACTTTAGAAATATTGTTTCAAAGTGTTACCAATAGAGAACATAATGTGACACTTAGAGAAAATGTCACTAAAAGCTAATAAAAGTGATACATTAGACTATAGGTAGCACGGGCAAGTGTATCACTATAAAAGTGCTACCTATTATCAATAGTAATATTTAATGGCTATTAGGTAATTTTTTTTGGGTGTTACCTAATATCATTTATGTTGTAGTGATTAGAGCGAAAAATAATAAATATAAAAAAAATACAAGAAAAAAAAGTGAGGTAAATACATGGATAAGAATACCAAGAGGTAAATACAAAACAAAGTGAGCTCCTCTAGGCGTGTGAAATCAAAATGCATCAGAGTAAATTGATCAGTTTCTAGAAGGGTATACTTATAAATCTCAAAAGAATACTCTCCGGCATGTGCTTTAAGACCGAGCTTCGGTCGTTGATTGCCCAGTTGAGAACTTTATGAGGTAAAGAAGCATTTAAAGTATGTAAAATCACATATGGAGTCCTGGTTCGCTCAGACTCGCGTAATTGGGCCGGCTGACCCTTACACATCTCCAGCCACGCAAGCTGCTCATCCATGTCAGGGTCGAAAGCATTTTCGACCTCGGGTTCAACACGAGGATTCTTACTTGAGGGGCCTTCTCTCGAATCATGGTCTTTCGAGCTCGAGCTCTTGCCTTTATCTTTGTGGGACCTGTCTTTATGAGACTTATCGTTTTGAGATTTGTCCTTAGAACCCGAGGACTTCCCTTTAGGTTGAGTAACTTTCCACTCTAGAGGAACTTCCCAAGGTGTCTCTTCGAGGCTTGAATATAAATGAACTTTTATTTCCAAGGCCAAACCGAGGTGTGGGAAGGATATGAAGTAATTTAGGGCTAGGCTTAGGAGAAATGTAAAAGAATCTATCTCGCTAGTGGTCGAGGGGAATTCATAGAGCTTAGAAAAAAATATGAGAAAGAGGGTTTTTATCGAAATAATGCATCGGGATTATAAAACCCAAGATATGGCGATAGGCATTAGGTACTAACGAAGCAGACACAAATCTAAACCAATGATGATACATGCAACATAGGCGGCTAAAGGAAACCCCACACTAGCCTCAAAACTAGCAAGGTGAAAAGCAAGACATCGAGGTGGGGTTCATCTATCTTGTCATCTCTAAAAGAAATAATTATCCTATAATTATAAGGTATAAAAAAAAATTTAATTTTGGTCACCTTGTTTTCCGGAACAATGGACCGAAGTAAGGCCAAAGAGCTGTGAACTCTATGTCATGACCTAATGATTCTTCGTCTCCTTCGGAAGTACGATCTTGGCCCTGATTAGGGTTAGGGTTCGCTAAAGGAAGCTCGGCCCTAATGGCCCTAAGGGGGCTGACGTCCAAAGCAATACCAAATCTCAGGGAACCAACTAAGTCAGAGCTAGATTCGGAACTCGAGCTAGTATTACTCGATCTAAAGCCCGAAGAACTAGGTGAAGGGAGGGAGACCATTATTGTAGAGAAAGAAAAGATTAAAGAAAATATATTTATAAAATAATATGCAAGCAAGAAGCGACGCAAAGCTACCTCAAGAAGGCGAACTGAAAAAGGCATTGAAAAATCCCTGATCGAAGTAAACCTTTACTCTCGCGGCGGACAGTTAAAATATTTACGACTTTTTGAAAATGAAGAGTGAAAATAACTTGAAAGGGCATTATAATTAATTACAATATTAACTGCGGGAGTAATGATATACATAAATACCGAATTTACCTTATTACCCTCATAAATTTGCGAAACTTGGCTCCCATCTGGACCTAGCCTAAGGGACTCATTGATCGAGGTGGGCCGAGGCTAGGTGAGCGAAGCTCGAGGTTCATTAAAGACTAACACGTGGAACCCACTTCCACCCAATGGTCTCGTAAATGGCAGGCAACACGACCGCCAGGGGGTGAGGCGAGCTAAGTCCAGCCATAAAGATCTTACACACATCTTATTCCATGACATGACTAGAAGATAAAGAAAACATTGACACATGGAAGTAACCTATAAAGACCAAAATTTATAAATATCACACTCTGGAATCAAATCAGGTAGCTCATAATGATATTGTCACATCGCTTTTCAGTTCATTTGTGACCTGACCTAACCACATGTATCTGACTTTATCATCGGTGGGCTTTAGCTGGAGTCCACCCGGCTAGCCTAACGTTTGTTCCTATTACATGTCCCTCGAACAAATTAAGTACTAAGACTCGTAACGAAGCATCTCGGCCCTTGGTACATCTGATTATTACACCCAAATCACATACATTTTTTGTGTGATGACTTAATTGTGATGTCCTGGGTTCGAGATATTTTGGATGTAAATAAACTTGGGAAATTAAATATGAACTCAACCTCTCTCCCACCCATCTTCATTTTTCTTTGGATAAATTACCTCTAATAATTATTAGCCCATATCTTGACAGTTCAGTTACTTGAGTTCGCTTTCATCTCACACTAAGTAACCCAAAATTATCTATTTCATAAAAAGCCATTTGCTATAAAATATGAAAGTAAAATAGAAAATTTAAAACTACTGATTCGTCTTATACTGTTTGTTTATGTTGTTTTCGAGAAGGGTTGCGTTTTTTTTTTAAATAAATAATTCACATAATCACATGGAACGTACCTAATATCCAATTAACACGGCATCAATTATTGTATATTAATTTTACCAACTATATATTTGTAATACGTAAAGTCCTGTCGGTAAATTATTATACATACGTGATGCGGCGACAGTCGAATAAGACAAAAACATTGGTCAGATCGTTTAACCGATCTTTTTTGTTAGACGGATCCAACTCGACCCGAATTCTTTTATAATTTTATGCACCGGTGACATATTTATAATATTTTAGGGCGGTGTCATAGGATCTCTGGACCGGTGACATTTTTGTATTATTAGCGACCGTGTAAGTATTAGTTTTTCCCCTGAAAAGTATTAGTAGTATATTAGAAAAATATTAGTAATCAATTTGAACAATATTTTTAGCTCTCTAAAAAGTATTGTTTTTTTCCCTCAAAAGTATTAGTAATCCACCTAAAATGTAATTGTTTCCTTGAAATGTATTAAACATTGACGTAATATTAGGCAACCCTAAAAAATATTAGTTTTTCCCGTGAAAAGTATTAGTAAATTCTCGAAAAAGTATTAGTAATCCCTTTGTACAGTTTTTTTATTGATCCTCATGAAATGTAATGATTTTCCCGCCAAGCTATTAGTATTCACCCTTAACGTATTAATAGTCTTATTTAAAAGTATTAGATTTTTCGATTAAAGATATTTTAGTAATCCTCCTGAAAAGTATTAGTAGTCCTCACAAAAAATATTACTAGCCCTCCTAAAAAGTATTAGCAACGGATGTGGTTATTGTGGTGTTAGTGATTGTACGGGTCAATGGGTGGATTGACCGTGGGTCGACGATTAGATCTGTTAGACGGTCTGACATGAAACTGACTAACCCGTCGAATAGTAGATAAAAATGTAATATATATGATTTGTAATAAAAAAGTTATCGCTAACATGATTATTAGAGATGTTAAACGCGTCGCAACCCAAACGGGCTGGCCCGTTTAACTTGAAAAAAAAAGGGTTAAGGTCTGTAAGTTTTGACCCATTTATAACCGGGCCTTTTTGGCCCGAACCATTTAGCCTAGAGGGCTAAACTGGCTGGCCCGCAAATGCCCTTTTTTATTTATTTTTTTATAATTGATTGAAAATTATATAATTGTGTTAATTAAAGTAACAAAAATTCCTTAAATGTGTTATTTAAAGTAACAAAAATTCTTTTATAAATTATGTTATTTAAAGTAACAAGAATATTAAGTTGTATTATTTAAACTAACAAGAATTCATTGTTTGTGTTTTGATATATATTAGATGAATAAGAATTGAAACCTAATATTTTGTCCAATGACGGATCAAATGTGATTGAGGATGGTACTTGATTAATATTTACTTAGTTATGTCATACTTGTATGACTTTATTTAATTATGAAATTTTGAATGTCTAAGCTTTAAGATTTTGTCCATTAATCGAACTGCTACAAGCTATGTGCTGATCTTTATTATTATGGATAATTTGGTTTGTATATTTAATTTGAATGATAATATTATATATGTTTTAATTTAAAATTTTAGATTTAAATTTTTTTTTCTTTTGCTCGTTAGTGGCTTGTTTAGCCCGAAGCTCGTTAAGGTTAGGGTTAGATCAACAATATTGTCAGCCCGTTTGATAGAGGCCCAATTAAGTCGAAGTTCATTTAGCTCGAAGACCACTAGAAATGACCCAAAATCTCTAGGGTCAACCCGTTTAACTTCTGTAATGATTATATTCTTCTTGACTATTAAATATTCAAGCCTTTTAACTCATCTCCCGGAAAATACGACAAAGTACAACTCCATTTTATATTAAGAGTGGGTCTCTTGTGAGACGGTCTCACGGATCTAAATTCGTGAGACGGGTCCTCAATACCCAAACCCAGATTCATACCCAACCTACTCCCACCCAAAAAGAAATATCAGATCTGCTGCTCTCCGTTTATTTCTCGCTTTCTCCATTCTTCCTTTTTTTCCTTTTCTCCCTCCCCTTGTTGAACATTTAAAAATTATTAATAGCTCATACCAAATATTTTCGTTCCCTATATTTGTTATATCTTCCATTGGATATCCATTCATGCTTATCAATATTACTGGAAACTTGTGTTGGGGATTTATTACGTACGAAATTATATTCCAAAATTCAATTAGAAAACTTACTTGAAATTTCAGAAAATGAAATTCAGAAAATTGTGAAAATGAAATGATAGACCGAGGCTAGAGTTCGACTCTATGTCTTTAAGATGAATTGCCCCGCTACGATGCCCACGGTTGAATAGCAAACGTCTCCCAAGGTACAACGGTCTCCTCATACTGTAGTAGCACTCCAAACAACAAGAGACGGCGAAATTCGAATGTCTTGTACTCTCTCTTTTTTATCGAAAATTTTGACAGAAATATGCTTATGAATGTATGCAAAATTGCTTATGCTCATTAATTTTCTGCAGAATAAGGGAAATATTTATAGATTACCAAAGGTTACTATTGAAACAACACAACTGTTCGAATAGACACGTCCATTTATTCGAACAGACACGTCTATTGGTTTCAAACGAAATAACACAACTATTCGAATAAACCTTTTCAATCTGAATAGTTTCGAATGAACAGTCTCACCTTTGGCAATAATTTCTCATTCACCCGGAAATATCTATTATATTTCCAGCAATCCCCACATGAATGAGAAATTACGTGAATCAATGCAAATGCGCATGTAAATGCAGACACTAAAGAGATTACAATCGGAAAGTTATTGCATCAGGAGAGGTAGTTTCTGGCTTTGAACCTTTCTTAGTGGAATACTATCGATTTACTTGCTAATCGCTGAACATGATGTCTTGAATCTGTTCGATCGTTGGTGTAAACCAAGACAACATCACCACACAATAACTTCCCTAACATTTCCAGTTCTCATGGTTGTGTTCATTTTGGCCCTGAACAACCTTAGGCTTTATAAGTATTTTAGAGAATTCAAGCCTCAAAATTCTCATAGAAGCGGCCACACTTCACACTTACACAGGTGACCTCCTATTAAGAGTATTTTGCCATACCCCACTTGATTTAACCAAGCTATAGGAATCATTAAAGTTGATCTTTACCTTACATACTTCTGCAGAAAGCACTTTAATCATAGGAATGGGTAGGAATTTTATCATAAGTGCTTAACTGAATCTTCATACTTTTGTTGTCCCATTGAACCAAGTTCTTGGGAACTCTAGTCATCATGGTTGGGTTACCATTACAAAGATTCATGAGTAATAGGCTTCAATCTCATTCCCTTCCATAATCGGTATTTAATTCCACTTCAATCAAATTTGCGCGCAAAATTGAGATCAATATCTTTACATATTTGAGCGTATAATCCCAGAGCATGTGTAACCACTTCAAATCGACATAATTGCCACCAATGGGCTTTCAAGCCCTTCAATGTCAATGTCGCTTTATAACACCTTAAGCTCATATAGACTATTGTCAATATGTCATCTCTTTTTAGGAAGAGATTCGTTTGACTTTATCATTTGTCATTATCTATACAATGATTTAATAGTTGTACATGTTCCCTTCAAGTTCGGTACAACAATCCATTTTGGGCCTACCTCGATAAGAAGGCCTTTTTCTACACATTTCCTTCGTACCTCAATGTGTGCACTGTTGCAACACTAAATAGTACACTAAATGATGCACCTCTTTAAGAGAAATCACAGGTGACCATTTTTAGCTATCAATCAGCCCTGTCAATTTCAATTGACTCATATCCTTTTTTCTAATAGGATACATCTCAAAGAAATACAAGGATACCTCTCACAAAAACTTGTATTTCTTTGACCCGCAGTTATTGGGTCAATCTTTGTCAAGACTAAGGTAAATTTATATTTACCAAACACCCCCACATTTGAGGCATAACTCATCCACCCCACATTGTGCAACAATCTCAAACAATTGCTATTTGTCACAAGGTCAACCGTGATTAGATCACCAACTGACAAACAATTCAATTGCCTAGGCAAAATTTTAAAGAATTTCCCAAAAGGACTAAAGGGCTCAGTTGCATCCATTCACCAAATTTTGGGTAGAGTTAACTTGCCATGTGTTTCCTCGTAAAGGGATGCTTGATCATATGCCTCACAGAAGGGCATTTGGATTTGCTCATGCCTTCATTGACATATTTTGCTATGTGTTATGACACCCAAGATGTCATAGCACTCAAGTTGCCACTTTGTGCCCTGCCTATAGCTGATTGGCTAATGCAATATTCCGACATAAAATCCCATACTTTCAAGTATTTATAGCTAGATTTATTTCCTTTCCACAATTCATATGGAGTTTCATCCATTTTCTTTATTGGAACTTCATTAAGAATGAAATTAGACGAGAGAATTGCTTCTCCCCACAAGTTCTAGGATAGTCCCGAACTCATCAACATAGCATTCATATTATCTTTAAGAGTTTGATTCTTGCGTTCAACAATTCCATTTGATTGAGGTGAATATGGTGCAGTAGTTTGATGAATAATGCCATATTCTGAACAAAATTCATCAAATGGGACGTCATATTCTCCACCTCTATCACTTTGAATCATTTTATTCATTTGATAAGTTGATTTTTCACTTCATTATTATAATGCTTAAAAGCATCCAAAGCCTCATCTTTGCTTCTCAACAAATATACATAACAATATTTTGTGCAATCATCTATAAAAGTAACAAACTACTTTTTACCACCTCTTGTTTGCACAAACTTAAAATCATAGATATCACTGTGAATTAATTCTAAAAGAGGTAACCTTTCCCCACATTAGAGTCATTTTCTTTTCTTTTGAACTGGATTCAACCACGTAGGCTTTAACAAGCCCAAAACTCAGAACTATAAAATATAATAATATTTTATATTGTCATCTCTTAATCATCCCCGCTAAGTGTTTCCAACTTTTCATCATGAGAAACAGGAGCCGGTTTATTGGAAACAATCAGTGGTGAAATTGCATTAAATATCACACATGTAGGGAAACTATTTATAATTTCATCCATTTTGAATTCCAAATTACCATCACACTAAATTATTACAATAAAATTACACTATTCCACACAAGAATCCAGAAATAACATAATCATGGACTTTGAAATCCCAAAACAAATATACTAATATTAAGGGATTAAAATAATGAAACTAATCATAATCCAACAATATGTTTAGATATTTTTTCAAAGAACAACAAAAATTCAGAATATGAATTCTGGAACTTGATAACAGATTACTAAGTCTGCAAATATATAGCATACGAATATCTTGTAAGAGTGGGAGTATTGGAGTCGGGAGTCGGGAGAGAGAATTTCTGTGTGATTGTATAAATTTTTCATACAGTAGAATTGCTCTGCGGGTCATGGTTTTTCTCCGGTTTTGGAGTTTCCACGTAAATCTTGTGTTGTGGTTTGTTGTTATTTTATTTCTCAATTATTTCTGCTTGTCCCTAGGAATGAATAGTGATCGTTTTTCCCAACAAGTGGTATCAGAGCCCAGGTTGGGTCTCTTAAAATTCTGAGTATGCTCTGTGGTTGCAGCTTTGTCTCCACATCAGAAAAGATTTCTTTAGAGATAGGTTCCGGGGGTCTCTTAAAGTTCTTAGTATGCTCTGTGGTTGCAGCGTTGTCTGATCTTCCACATCAGAAAAGATTTTTGAGGCGGGTATTCATTAGGTTAGGGGTGTATAAGCAGGTATGTCAAAGTTTTCAAATTCAATGAAGTTTGACGTGGAGAAGTTTGATGGAAGAATCAACTTTGGCTTGTGGCAAGTACAAGTCAAAGATGTGATGATACAATCTGGATTACACAAGGCACTAAAAGGAAGGTCAGGTTCGGGTAGTTCTACCAAGTCAGATGGTGCTGGCGAATCGAGCAGAGCATTTGACAAAGATTCTGCAAAGACTAGTATGAGTGATGAAGATTGGGAGGATCTGGATTTGAGGGCTGCAACCACAATACGTCTGTGTTTGGCTAAGAATGTTCTTGCAAATGTGCATGTGATTTCAAATACTAAGGAGTTATGGGAAAAGCTTGAGGCTTTGTACCAAGCAAAGGGCATTTCAAATCGGTTGTACTTGAAGGAGCAGTTTCACACACTGCGGATGAACGAAGGATCTAAAATCTCAGATCATTTGAGTACACTCAATGGCATCATCTCGAGCTAGAGGCAATTGGAGTGAAAATCGAAGATGAGGATAAGGCGTTACGACTCATCTTGTCTCTTCTCCATTCCTATGAGCACATGAAGCCGATTTTGATGTATAGGAAGGAAACTTTAATTTTTGCGGAAGTCACAGGTAAACTTCTTTCTGAAGAGAGAAGACTAATGAGTGATGGGCGAACTTCCACGAAAAAATTCGGTAGTGGTGGCGATAAGTAAAGGGAGGAAGAAAGACTCCAAGAATGTTGTTTGTTGGAAATGCGGAGAACCCGGGCATACAAAGCGTAATTGTTAAGGTGGAGTGTGCGGCAAATAGCTCGAATCAAAGGCTAACATTGTGATTGATGAAGATTTTCTCTCGAGGAGAAAATGTGCATCCTTATGGCATGTGTTTAGTTGTCATGAAAAAGGATGTGATGGTGTTAGCAGGTCCTCAAGTTTACATACAGGCATTGACTTGGCATGGATGCAGGGTGTGTGGTGGATGTTATGTCGATGGCTGAAGTACTTCTAGGAGAGCCAAGAGCTAGAAGTTGCACCATGAATTTTCAGCGGGGTTTTTTCGACATGTGCCAATTGAAATTCTTAGAATGGTTTATTCTAAGTGGTCTACTTATATGGTGGAGTAGGATTCTCTGGTTTGAGAATGATGGTTCTCTGGTTGAGAATTATGGAGTTTCTTTTATTTTGCCAAGGTGGAGTTTGTTGGTTTTGGTGTCAAAATAGAAGAAGGGGTTTTTGTCCCACATAGGTTGGGAAACAAAAGGGATGGGAGCCTTAAGGCTATTTAAGGAACCCATGTGTTTTGATTTCAAGTGCTCCAATCAAATACACTATAATCTTTGTATTTTGATTCTTCTAAATTCCTTTCTTGTATTCTTTTGTAGAATTGGGAGAAAGGTGTGAGTTAGTCAAAAATTTGTAATAGTGTGGGAGTATTGGAGTCGGGAGTCGGGAGAGAGAATTTACGTGTGATTGTATAAATTTTTCATACAAAAGAGAATTGCTCTGCATGGTCATGGTTTTTCTCCGGTTTTGGAGTTTCCACGTAAATCTTGTGTTGTGGTTTGTTGTTATTTTATTTCTCAATTATTTCTGCTTGTCCCTAGGAATGAATGAGGATCGTTTTTCCCAACAGATATATGATATAAAACTAATCTATTCAAATGCTTATAAACTCCTTGCATGCATACAATTTACGGCGAAATCGAACAAATACGGTTGGTCCAACATATTTGCATATATAAAAGATAATGTATAATACCTCCTCATTTGAAAGAATAATTATCGTGCTTCAAATATAAATGAGATGATACCCAGAAGCACTATGCAATATTATATTATGCAACAAGATTTATACTTCAATTACGAAGACAAATATACTGTGCACACATAAATCTGTGCACGCAATCTGACAAGACAAATTAATGTCCTAACACTAAAATACAGATATCAGTTTATTTGAACGAACAACGGTTTAAATAAACACCATCAATCGTGAATAATAAAGAAACGGTGCAACAATAAAACTCTTTAAAGTTTTCTGTAACATATATGGTTCCTACTCATATATATATATATATATATATATATATATATATCCACGAACATCAAAACACAAAATATAATACGCTCGAGATAGCAGATGGAATTCGTCTTAAATTGTTGGGGATTTATTACGTGCAATATTATATTCCAAAATTAAATCAGAAAACTTACTTGAAATTTCAGAAAATGAAATTCAGAAAATTATGAAAATGAAATGATAGACCGAGACTAGAGTTCGACTCTATGTCTTTAAGATGAATTACCACGCTACGGTGCCCATGGTTAAATAGCAAACGTCTCCTAAGATACAACGGTCTCCTCTTGTTGTAGTAGCACTCCAAACAACAAGAGACGGCGAACTTCGAATGTTTTGTACTCTCTCTTGTTTATCAAAAAATATTTTGGCAGAAAAATGCTTATGAATGTATGCAAAATTGCTTAGGCTCATGAATTTCTGCAGAATAGGGGAATATTTATAGATTACCAAAGGTTACTATTGAAACAACACAATTGTTCGAATAGACACGTCCATTTATTTGAACAAACACGTCCATTGGTTTCAAACGAAATAACACAGCTATTCGAATAAACCTTTTCAATCTGAATAGTTTTGAATGAACAGTCTTACCTTTTGGCAACAATTTCTCATTCACCCGGAAATATGTATTATATTTCCAACAACTTGAATGTAATCAAACATGCTCTCTCATTTTGTTTCCTTTCTGCAAGCTGATTGCAATTGATACAATAGTATTTTTCTAATATCTGTGAACTTTGAGAGGATCTATTGGTTTTTAACAATTTCGATCGTTAATTAAAGCAAATAGACAGCTTGTAACATGCATTCACAGAGCCATATATATTTGTATGTGTGTTTGTGAAAGACAGATGAGAAATCATGTAAAGTGATTGTTAGAGTGAATGAAGAAGAAAGTAGAAAATAAGGAGAGAGATGTGCTGAGAAACATGAGAAAATACAGAAGAATTTAGGAATTAGATTATGGAATTTCGGGAAAAACTAAATATGTTTAGGCGTACTAATATTTTTCGGCTAAAAACTAATACTTTATAGTGGAATTACTAATACTTTTTAAAGAAATTTAAATACTTTTCATTGCCTAGTAAGCAAAATATTTTTGCCTTTAATCTTGACATGGTCAAAGCCTATGACAAGGTTCAATGGCCTTTCCTTAAAGTTGTCCTCTTTTACATGGGATTCCTTAAAAGGTGGATTCAATGTATTGTTGTTTGCTTATGTAACTATTGGTTTTCTGTGTATTATCAATGGTCATTCTTCTGGCTATTTTAAATTTGAGAATGGTCTTATATAGGGAGACCCTCTTTCTCGTTCCTTGTTCCTTTTGGCTGTTGAGTACCTCTCTAGAGGATTAGAAAATCTTTTTCTTCAAAATCCTATTCTTAGGTGTGAAACAGGGGGAGGACTTCCTATTTCACATCTATCCTATGCTGATGACATTATCATTTTCTTTAATGATAATGCTCGGTCTGTTCAGCTTCTCAATGATTTCCTCAATCATTATTGGATGATTTTTGGTTAAGCTGTGAATGTGTCCAAAAGTTCTTTTCCATGAGCTCTAAGGTCAGTCAACAATCTATTGACAGAGTTGCTAGCCTTACCCAATTCTCATCAGTCTTTGCCCATTACCAACCTTGTGTTAGAGTAGGGTGCCCTGCACTCCAATTAGAATTGGATTTATCCTACTTGTAAAAAACAATTTTATTGGAAATTATATTAATATAAAGGCATTTTTTTCTTTATCTTATGTTTTGCATTTATTATTTAATTGCTCATAGATAAAGTCCTTAGATCATTTTATGCTATGGGGTATGGTTGCGCATTTGATGGCGATCATGGAATATGCCTCTAAGGCTTTGATTTTAAAATTGTTCCAAGTCAATGAGTTTTTCAAGATAGGGCATTGAATAACCCCGTAAGACTTGCGTATATGATGCATGCTCGTGAGACGAGAATGTTATATTCCATTAACATTAGCGTTGAGACGCAAATGCATATAAGCGTGTGCTTGTTGGCGAACAAGTTCACTGAACATGACCCAATGGAAATTCTTATATGAAAACTTTGTTTGTCGAATAAGAATTTTTATATTGCAATAGTACATGATTAATCCTCGTACTTGATGCACGATAGTAGCCTTGTGTCTATCCTGCAATACTTTGATTTATCTTTTGATTGCTTGACAATCACAAAGGGGTATTTTGGGTATTGCACTGATGTACATGGAGGCTTGTCTGTGGCCGACATAGAATTCGACACTTGTCTTTTGACAAGGGAATTTCCTGTGTTTTCGTAGTTTGTGATTCAAAGACCTTGGCCAAGGCACGATGAATTTGATTCATAAAAGAATCACTAGAACTTGAAATGGAATCACAGTTATTAAATCAATTGGGTTTCGATAAATCCATACCCAAGATTTAATCGGGAAATTAGTTGTCGAAAGGATTGTACATGTATGCAATTGCAATTGAAATAGGTTACTCGCTTATTTCACCTAATACTAGGTAATCATGCTACTTGCTAGATGTTACCATGATTTGTAGGTTCTTGAAATTAAAGAGTTAATTTCAAGTATATTAATTAATATGATTAATTAGTAGAATAAATTATTTTTTATTTGAAAGTTACAAAAGTTGTAAGCCTGCAACTAGTATTAGTTGTGAACCTAAAAGGGTCACACATAATTTTGATTGTTGACATTTCAAAATTGATAAATTCAATAGTTGAATACAATTAATTAATATAGATTAATTAATCAGGGTTTTAATTTAATTCAATTGTTGAATTAAATATTTAATTAAATAATGCCATTAAGGCATTTATCAATTGATCAATTCAATATTTTGATTGTTGACATTTCAAAATTGATCAATTATTTTTCACAAAATGCCATTAAGGCATTTATCAAATGTAACTCCCCACTATTGATTAGTGGGTGGTTTTTCTTTAGTTAATGGAAAGTGTGTTTTTCATTAAACATAGAGCACATACAACAATATACATAACATATGTATTTTGATAAAAATTCTTAAGGGCTGTCGTGTGTTTCTTTGGAAGGGAAAAATTGAAAGTGTTCATTTTGTTTTTCTTCCTCATTTTTCATAAGTGTTTATCTTCCTTGTTTGTGTTTGTGGATAATAATTAACTAAGAATTATTATTCTATAACAATTAATCTCCTATCACTAGTTGATTGTGAGATTAAAAGTTCTATTCCAATTATCATTTTGAAGAACGGAATAAATTTTACTAGCGAAAGATTTATTCCGGTGTCTACAATCAAAAGGTGGACTCGATTGGAGGGGAGACGTTTGAATCCCTATTGGCGAATATTTGGAGTTTGGGTGATTGCCACATATCCGGGAATTGATTCCCTTTCAATCTTCGCTAAAAGGAGAAGACTCTACGAAGGTAATTTCCTTTTATCACTTACGAATCAAAATTTGTATTCTTGCATGATAACGAAAATGTTGATCGTTACAATCGCTACGTGAACCTACGGGGTTAGTATTTATTTTGATGAATGCACTTGTTTTAATTAGATTAAAAATTTTAATTTCCGCTGTGCGAACCCCGTGTGGTATACCGAACCCAACACCTTGGTGCTCCCTTGTACAAGGGACACAAGAAAAGTCTCCTTTTTCGGAGTTTAATTGCTAAAATGCAATCTAGAATTGAAGGTTGGGAATGGAAAAATCTCTCATTTGGTTGGAGGTTAATGCTTATCAAGACTACTTTGAATTCTATGTTTTTGCATTTAATCCTTGTTATTTAACCTCCAAAGTATGTGATCACTAAACTTGAGCAAATTGTGGCTAGATTCTTTTGGGGAACTTCCACTTCTCATAAATTCAAAAATCAACTGGATTTCTTGGTTAATCTTTCATCCTACCAGTGATGGAGGGGGTGGGTATTAGGAATATATCTGACATGATTACTGCTTTTTCTTTGAAATTGTGGTGGAGATTTTGGGAACAATCTTATTTGTGGGATCAGTTTATGGCTAAAGAATACATTAGAGATATGCCTTCTTCCCCTCCTCATAACAACATTTGGAAAATGATTTGCAAATTAAGAAATATTATGCAATTGCACACTATGTGGAGTCATGGTAATGGTAATATATGGTTTCATGGTAAACCTCTGTTTGAGCTAATCCATACTGATATCACTGGTCTGGAAAATATCATTGTGAACTTTTTGTGGTTGTGGGACACATGTGGGCTACCAAAATTAGTCAAATTCATATTTCCTCAAGTGATGATGTTATGAGTTCGAAAAACTCTTCCAATGACAGCTTTTCTTTAGCTGTTGCATGGGCATGGATGAATCCAGAATTTTTTTGCAATGGGGGCACACTTAGCCTTGTTTGTTTTTCAAGTTTGTGTTTTCATTTGAGTATTATTCATAAAAATCGAATACATATGTGTGTGAAAATTTTCCATTGGAAATCACTATTTTTTCTTCTATTTTTCACATACAATAAAATCTCAAGCCTATATATAGTTCAATCACTATTCACATTTCATTCATATTTCACTAATTGGACTCACTACTACCACCTATATCTACTTTATAGTACTATTTTCAAACTCTATCAATTTAATGAGACCCACCACCTATAAATTTTACAAATAAAATACCATATATATATGTAATTAAATATTAAAAAAGTGGATTTCAACTTATTATATACATAAAATTTCGAAAATGATGCTAAAAACATAAAAATAAATATAATTCCATTTTTATCTCATACTTTCATATTCAAATGTCTCTCAAAACTACTCAATCAAACATATTTTCATTTCTAAACCTATGTAAAATTTAATTTTCATTTAGTGACAATTTCAATTCTCAACAACCAATAGTTCTCAAAATTTATTTTCTAACACAAGAAATTAAAAATGGACTATGGAAATATAACCATATATGGACTTTGTTTTACTAACCTGATTAACATATAGTCTCTAAGTATGAATGATAGATAGTAAATAAATATCAAATAAAACAAAAGGAAAAAAAAAAGTATGGCTGGGGCACATGCCCCCACAATGGGATTAGTTGATCTGTCTGTGTGCATGGGCCACCATAATACACAGTCAGCCTTCCCTCACTATCATCCCTCCCCTTTGGAGTAAACTTTTGACACCTTCCATTTCTATTTTCCTTTGGAGATTGGTCCAAGACAGATTGCCAATTGATAGCAAAATGCAAGCTGGAGGATATGCCTTGGCCTCCAAGTACTGGTGTTGTGAATCATCTACTCCTTCATCCCATTCTCTCCCAACTTGTGAAACTATTGCTCATCTTTTTCTCAAAAATTCTCAGGTGGACCAAGTGTGGCAACAGTTCTCAGCCTGGTTGAGTTTCACACCTAAACACACAGAGCACATTAACATTTTATTTTGTGCATGGAAAAATATATTACCTTTTGCACACACACCACATATCTCCTTTGTCATTACTTGTTTATCCTTTGGTATATTGGGAAGGAGAAAATGCTTTCAAACATGACAATAAACACTTCGGTTCTTTTAACATCATAAGAAGGTAGAGAAACATTTGTTTCCTATTTTCAAAGAGCAAATCATTTCAAAAACTGCACTGGAAAGGATTCATGGATAAGGCAACATAATTTGGGTTATATTTTAGGGCTTCTGCAACTAACTCTATTCAGGCGATCATGTGGCTTAAGCCTCAAGCTCCATGGTTAATACTTAATATAGATGGATCATTCAAGGGTTCCAATGCCACTGGGGGAATGGGTGGTGTTCTCAGGGATTGGGATGGCAATATTATCTGTGCATTCTCTAGCCCTGCTAACAACAACTCAAACAGCTTATCAGTTGAGTGCCAAGCATTAGCAGCAGATCTCTGCTAATATTGGTCCCCAACTGATTATTGAGTCTAATTTTGGCATACTTGTTGTTTAACTTCAAAGAAAACAAGTCCCTGGGATTTGAGGCATTACATGAGTTTTATAACTTCTGCTATTACATGTTAGACTGTCAAATTATTCATGTCTACAGGGAAAGTAACAATGTAGCTGATGGTCTTGCAAAAATGGGTCAATCATTGTCTTCCTTCACCATACTCTCTGCAGCAAATATGCCACGGTATATCCTTGGCCTCTCAAGAGTGGATCAACTTGGTATCCCATCATCCCGATCCAAGAAAGGAACACTACAAGAAATTCAGTCTATAATGACGAAAACTTAATGAGGGTATGTAAATCTCGTCATTAAAAGTATACTTTTTGAGATTTTAATGAGGATATGAAAAACCCGTCACTAAAAAAGTTAACTATTTGTGAGGAATTCCATATTTCCTAGTTATATATAACAATTCCCATCACTATTTATGTAAAGAAAATTTCCCCTGATTATTGCTCAAATTCTTTTTATTAAATAAAAACATTCCAAATTTCCAATATTAAAGAATCTAAATAAATAAGCGTTAACTTCTGGACATGATTAAGAGTGATCAAAATTTGAAGTAATCAAATCAGAATTGGAACCAAAATTCATGTCGGGTCGAAATCAAATTGAATAATACTATTTAATATGTTTCTTAAGCATGATAATAACATTTTTAACTAATTAAGAGTGATCAAAATTGAATTATAAAAATAACATTTTTAACTAATTAAATATGTTTCTTAAGCATGATTTTTTTTTTTGAGATGATAAACATCTTTCTTTTTATTTTAAACAAAAAAGCTTATGTTGGAGGGTTAATTATAAAAGGCATTTCCTAAATCCTAATCTCAATAAGATGGGGACTTATTTACTTATTGAGTTTTACATTAACGAGTAAAGATTTTTGTTTTTAACCAAAAAAAAAAGGATGAAAACCGTAGATAGAAAGCTTCGGCCTTTGATTTGAGAATCAGAACACCTTGGGCCGGCGTCTTCCTTTTCTCAAATTTCATGTGTGGTTTTGCCCACTTGCCGCCGTTGTCATCACCTCACGCACTCTTTCCCGAACAAATGGAGGGTAAGTCTTTTTTTTTAATGCATACATTATTAAAAGAAGCATTATCAAAAATTTCCCTGTATTGAACCTTTTCTCATTTTCTTGTGAGAGAAAACGGAGAAAAATCCCCTCTAGTAGCGTAAAATCTCCCGACTGAAATAGCTATGGGAAGAAAACAAGCTTCGAAATTTAATCAAATGGCCAACATCAATTTACCCAGAGAATCATCAAGGTACACCTCTGTTCTTTGCGGTGCACTCTCGATCCCTCGGTTAATTTCTCCTCTAAACCCTAGATTTTGAAGCTATGTCTTATTAATTGGGTTCAAATTATTGGATTTTGGTGTATATGTATTGATTAAATAATTATTATGTGAGTTTGATGTATTTTTTCCCTCTCGTTTTGATTTAATAGGAGACCCAGTTTCTTTTGAGTTAAAACAGGTGAAATATTCATTTTTTGTGCATGCCTACCTTGATAGTAAATTCAGTGTTGGAGCTTTAAATTAACAAGCTAAAACAAAGAGGCGTACTTTTACTTCCACAAGTCTATATATCGTCTTCATGAAATGTTACTTTTTTTTTCTGTATCAGAATTTTGACATGGAGGTGTCCATTGATGTGTTTAGCTCTGTTTCTCTTGTTTAGTTGTGCCTTAGAATTTCCACCAGTAGACTGATTTATAATGAAAATGTGTCCTTAGTTGTGGGGAAAACGATTTTGGCATCTGTTTTAGTTGTGGGGAAAACGATTTTGGCATCTGTTTTGGAATACACTTATAAATTAGCTTTATCAATTTTGGGTAATTCGGCTGCCAATTATGGGAAACACTGTTAATTTTTAAGAAGTATAAAATGTAGTTATGTCTTGGCATTTTTCACTAGTTGCTCATGATCATATTAAGGATAAACCATTTATTATCACTGACTGTGGATTATATTAAAGTTTAAGGCACTTGAATATCTTTTTGATGTTTGTATTCAGCACCAGGAGTAAGTGCATCTCCTTCAAAAGATAATATGCACTACTTCAATGTAATGATTCGTGGTCCAACAGAGTCTCTGTATGAAGGTAATTGTAGCTACTTTTGTTCTGGATAAATGTTCCTTTAGGGATGGTATTGAGTGATTTTTCGTTGTCAACCATTGTCTTCTACTGTGGACTATTTCTCCTTATTGTTCCTTATGGTGGACTTTAAGTTGGGAGTTTATAACTGCAAAATTTGTCTTTATATTTTGGAATATATGATTACATGGACCTGGTGCAAATTGCTGCTAAAAAATTTACATTCATACTTTTGAGTAAAAATTCCACTTCATCCATGAAGAAACTAGCATTGCATAAATTACGTTTTTCTCCCTGGTAAAGATGTTAACTTCATTTTTCATGCAGTATAGTTTTTGCAATTATTTTCCTTGTTGTATATGAATTTTCATTCAGTCATAAGCAATGCATCCTTTTGGTAATCTTTCAAATGAAATATTATGGATTAGTAATATTCAAAATGGCCTAGAGGGCCTGCTCTGTTATTTTGGACCTGGTTCATTTGCATATACTAGAAATAATATTAGAGTAGTTTCCTTTCCTCAATTAGAGTCACAGTAAAGCAGGCCTCACAATCATATTAGATAAGAGAAATTTTAATATGGAATATAGTAATAATTTTTTGTAAAAAACAAAATTACACATGGTTAGTTATGTGATAGAACATGAGTGGGTTGAGAGACAGACTTATGCAATATACAGCATATTGCATAAAAATACATCTGACAATGTGCTATCGTTAAAGGAGAAATTAAGAGATGGGGCTGCTTGATGATGATATTTTCTGTTGGATGGAACATAATTTCTTTGATGGACTTGTTGACATAGAAAAATAAGCATAAGCCTTGTTTTAACAAGGTCCCCGTGATGTAACTTTTTTCTTCGTTGACTTAATTCAAAGTAGAGCTTTCATAGATGAGAAGACTGGAAATTTTATCGTAGCTCCCTGATGAGAGATTAACAGCCTTGTTGCTGAGTTATTTCAATTAATTTGATTAAAGAAACTTAATCGTGTTTTGTAATACTTTATTTTTTAATCGCAATGTCTCTTTGTTAATAGCTTGAAGATGGACCAAATTCTTGACGTCAAACTAAATGGCTTGTTCGAATGAAAGGTTATAAGTGCTCGTTTTAGTGGTACGATTTCAACATCATGATTGTTTCGGTGCTTATATACCGATTTAAGTATTTTGCTAATGAGGGACATATTTTGATAAGTTGGTTTGTTTCCTTTCTAGAGGGAATGTTGTTTCATTTTCTCTATGCAAATTGATGTGTATAGTATACAAAATTGACTTATACCTATCATCCTTGCAATGATGCACTTGTTTTAGAATTGGCATTCCATGATGGTCTCTTCCTGTGCTTCTGCATTATGTTTCCTAGTGTTTTGAATGTTATGCAGTTTTTAAGTGTTAAATAATATACAAGATATTGTAGTTTTTGCGTATTCGTCTATGTGCAAATTAAAGTTGCATCTTGGTTTCATGCCTTTTGTTTACACTATTAATAGTGTTTTTTGGATTTTCTTGTAGGTTGGTTTATAAACAAGAATTCAAGTATGAATTAGGAACTCGGCACATGGAGTTTCGAATCAACCAAGTGATTCACTTTTGTGGTCCTCAATTTTGTTTGTAATACATGCGTAGAATTAGGGAATGTTTTAGCTATACATCGAGATGAAACTTTTGGAACAAACACTTATGTGTATTTTGAATATGTGGTTATTTATATAATTTTATTTAAACAAATTACTTGTTCTTAATATTTAGCAATATTCATATTTTATTAGTAATGATGTGCTTTTATGTAATGAGCAATTAGTATAGGATAATGATTCAATATTTCAAAAAATATAAAAAAGAGATTTTTAATGAGGATAATTCCAAAATTTTGCAAGGGCAAAATTAATTTGTAGTGACATGTTAATTACTAATAACGACAATAAAATGCATCCATAAAGTAACATATAGTGAGAGATACATATAACATATAACGAGGGGAAGTTTTATCATTAAATTACCTTTTAATGAGGGGCAAATGATTATATAATGATGAAATTTATTAACATTAAAATTAATTTTTAATGACGGTATAATCCTGTCACTAGATATATTTAATCAATAATGACAGGACCCATTTACCGTCATTATATACTTTTACCTAGGAGGGCAACAGTGAGGGGTCCATGACGGGAATTTTACGTCATGTCTTTAGTGACGGATTTTTGACATATAATGATGAAATTTTCCGTCATTATAAGTCAATTTTCTTGTAGTGGAATTGGTTTACACCATAACAGTTGTTGTAGTTTGTACATAATACCATGTATACATAACAATAGCCTAGATATTCTTGTATAGGATTTTCTGTTGATCTCTCCGTTGATAGTTTTTTTGATCATATCTGTAAACAATTTTACATCTTAATGCAATGGTAAGGGGTCATGCCTCAACCCCTCATCCACTCTAGGTTTTTTCATTCAAAAGAAAAAAAAATCTTAAGCTATATTTTCTTCTCTTTCGAGGTCTTTCTTGTTTCACTTTTGTTGAGGCTGAATGTCTTCTAGAGGATTCTCCCCTATTCCTCTGAATGTTGTTTTTGAAAATCCCATTGAATCTTTTGACCACTAGAGCAATTTCCTACTGGTCAACAGTGTCTTTGGACTCTACTAACTGCAACTCACCCGCTACTAATGCAAAAGTTTTGGAAGCAACAATTTCATCCAGCTCTTTGTTTTTTAGTCCATATTCATAATCTTTTCATATTCATAATCTTTCAAATTTGAGAATAACTCAAAATTAGAGATTTCGGTGAGGTCCATTGAATGTCTCTTGACCATGACATTCATTGATGGTCAAGATATTTAACAAGTTCTTCAATAAGAACTATAAGAAGAACAAATGAGTGTCCTCTAAAAGGCACTCAGCTCCCTCTAAAGGAAAAGAGGAGAAAACTCCCAAGAGAGCTAAGAAGAAAATTGAAGATATATGCTGGAATTGAAGACAACCAGGTCATTTTGCAGTTGATTGTCCCTATCCACCAGTTAACAAGTATAGAAATTACGAGGATAAGAATGGCTGCAGAATCTAAAATAGCCAAGTGTAAGGAGATAACTGAGTCAGTCAGTAGTGAAGATGACTACTCCTCAGACACTGAATAAGAGGATTAATATTGCTCATGGCCAAAGAACAAGAAGATGAGGTAATCTCTAACTCATCTGATTCAAATTCTAAAGATAATGATCATGACACACACACACATCATGATCCATTGATCTTTATGATTCCTTAGGCAAAATGATGAAAGACTATGAGCCCATCAAATCCTCACACGCACTCTTAAATGAGAAAAACAACCAACTCAAAAGCCAAAACTCACAGCTGACTGAAGAGTTGAGTACTCTAAGTCACATAGTTGATGAGAACAAAGAGTTGAAAGCTGATATAACAAAGGTTAAAGCAGACCTTGCTGCAAAAGAAAAGAGGGAACAAGAACTCAATAGTGTGATTGCATCACTCACCAAATCATTTAAAACATTGGATGAATTGATGATGATCCAAAAGGAAATTAGAGACAAAATAGGCTAAGGATTAAATTCCTTTGTAAATGCTGAAACTCCAAGAGTTATTTTTGAAAAAGGATCCTCAGGTAATGGGGGAATCCAAAAATCTAAAACACCATATGTTGCACCCACATATAATCACAAGCACATACATGTTAGCCTTGATTATAAGGGAAAAGGAAAGAAGTTAGCTGAGTATGCTGAAAGAACAACTGAAACAAAGTTCAGAATGGTTCATCAGCAGCGAACTCTGAATAGGAAATATTCTGTGAAATCTATATAGAACTACCAAAACCCCAAAAATTTCAATATAAGAAATCATATGAAGGGAATGGTAGAAATTATCCAACCCAAGCTAATTGGAATCCACAAATGAAATATCAGCTGAATCATAAGGGCAACACAAACAAATCACTATGATTATCCAAACACACCCAAACACCCAATGCAAACACAGACATAACAAATGCAGTATAAGTCATTCCCAAGGAAGACAAATCAACACACAAATAAACCCAAACATGATGCAAACCATGCACAATAGTTTCCATATTTTATAGAAAAGCAAACACACAAATGCATACACAGACATACAGACAAAAGAGACATTATATGTCCCAAAAGAACCAAACAATTTGCTAAGATTCACTATAATTATGAACTGATAGGTGGAATTTTGTTAGAGTTAGAGCTTTTGGCTATAAGCTGGTTGGAACACCCTATAGTGCTAATCCCTCAGGACCTAAATAGATATGGGTACCTAAAGTTTGATTTCCTTGATTGCAGGTTCAACAATCAGCAGAGTGCCAATGAACCTGCTACATGGATAGTGGTTGTTCTAGACATATGACATGGAATAAAAAGAATTTATGAAACTTCAAGGAATCAAGAGGAGCCAAAGTTATATTTGGAGAAAATGAAGCTCTAGGGGAGATAAAATGCATTGGATACATCAATAAAAATGGCTTGGAAATCATAGATGTTGCTTATGTTGAAGTTCTGAACTTCAATTTGCTAAGTATCAGCCAACTCTGTGATAAGGGATACAATGTTGGGTTCAATAGGGGTGTTTGCTAGAACAAGGATGCTGAAACAGATGAAATTGTGCTTTCAGGAATGAGAAAGAAGAATATGTATGTAGTAGATTAGTCTACTCCTACCCCAAGCACATGTTTGTTTGCAAAGAGCACAGTTGAAGCAATTTGGTTGTGGCACAAGAAGCTGAGTCATCTGAATTTCAAGACTATCAACAAGCTTGCAGGGAGTCATTTGGTTGAAGGATTTCCAAACTCAGTGTACAAGAAGGAAACTACTTGTGATGCATGCCCGAAAGAAAAGCAAAAAAAATCATCTTACAAGGAAAAACCATGTCCTTCTTCAACAAGCATTTTGAATTTATTCAACAGGGATTTGGTTGGACCAGTGGAACCAGCTAGCATAAGTGGAAAGAAATACACCCATGTGTTGGTAGACAATTTTTCAAGATACACATGGACCATTTTTATGTGTAAAAATAAGAAAACCTTGCAAAAGCTTCCTTAGTTGATGAAGAGAGTTCATAATGAGAAGGGTCAATCCAATATTAAGATAAGATCTGACAAAGGAACTGAGTTTGTCAATAGGATTATAGCTCAGTATTGTGTAGAAAATGAAATTGCTCATAAGTTATCAGCTGCTAGAACTCCTGAGCAAAATGGAGTGGCTAAAAAGAGAAATATAACTCTTAAAGAAGTTGCGGGGACCATGTTAGTTGAAGTTGGATTGCCAAAGGGATTTTGGGCTGAAGCAATCAACACATCTTGTTATACTCAGAACAGATGTATGATCAATAGGCGGTTGTCCAAAATACATTATGAAATTTGGACTGGAATAAAGCCAAATGTGGGATACTTTCACATTTTTGGAAGTAAATGCTTTATTCACAATAATGGGAAAGATAATTTGAAGGCATTTGATGCTAAGGCTGATGAAGGTATCTTTCTTGGATATTCAGCTGAGAGCAAAGCCTTTGGAGTGCTGAATAAAAGGACAATGGTCACAGAAGAGTCAATTCATGTAGTCTTTGATGAACCAAATGTTAATGCAGTAGACATTGATGAGTTAGCTGAAAAGACGGATCAACCAACTATTTAGAAGAGTCCTTATACTGAGACAACTCCCAGAAGACTCGATCCTGATGAGGATTAGTTAGCTGAATCTCAAAGAGAGTTGTAAAGGTTGCAGTTAAATGAAGGTGATCAATAAAAAGTTGTTCAAGATGATTTTGATGAAACATTTTCTCTTGTTGCCAGATTGGAAGCAATAAAGATGTTTCTTTCTTGCCTATGTCGCACCCAAAAACTTCAGAGTTTATTAGATGGATGTGAAGAGTGCATTTAGAAATGGACTTTTGGAAGAAGAAGTCTATGTGGAACAATCTCTAGGTTTTGAGCAAAAGACTATTGGAGATAAAGTGTACAAGCTTAAGAAAGCATTTTATGGATTGAAACAAGCACCAAGAGCATGGTATGATACATTGTCTCAATTCCTAATAGACAATGGATTTACCAAAGGAAAGGTTGATAAAACCCTTTTCAGAATTCAAGATGTAGAGAGAATCTTGCTAGTTCAAATCTATGTGGATGGTACCATTTTTGGATCCACAAACAAAGAGCTTTGTGATAAATTCAGAAAACTAATGCAAGAAATGTTTGAGATGAGTATGATGGGATAATTAAATTTCTTCTTAGAACTTCAAGTAAAAGCAAATGAAGTATAGCAGATATTTAATGAAGAAGTTTGGTATGGAACAGAAGTCATGTCTGAAGATTCCAATGAATACTTCAATGAAAGTTGATGTAGACGCAAAAGGCAAACTAGTGGATCAAACAAGATATAGAGCACTCATTGGATCATTGCTCTGCTTGACTGTTAGCAAACCTGACATCACCTTTGCAGTTGGTGTATGATAATAGCAAAGAAAATATTGGGAAAGAGTTTGGATTGTGGTATCCAAAAAAGAGAGGCTTCAAGTTGATTGGTTATTCAGATTCATATTATGTTGGATGTAGAGTTGACAGAAAGAGTACATATGATATATTTCAATTACTTGGAAATAGATTTGTTTCTTGGTTCAGTAAGAAATAAAATTCAATAGCTACATCAACAGCTGAAGATAAGTACAGTGTTGCAGGCAGCTGTTGTGCCTAAGTCTTATGGATATGACAACAGCAGAGAGATTATGATATTGAAGAAAAAGGAAATTCAAATTATGTTTGATAACACAAGTGCAATTCCCATAACTTGGAATCCAATATTGCACTCAAGGACAGAGCACATTGATGACATATATCATTTCATTAGAGATCATGTTGAGAAGAAACACATCACATTGGAATATGTCTCAACTAAGAAGGAGTTAGTTGATATATTAACAAAAACCCTATGTGAATCAAGGTTTGAAGAATTAAAGAATGAGTTTGGATTCATAGCGCCATGTTAGTAAGCTCGGAAGACTCATTAAGCAAAGTGATAAGTAAATGAATTGTATTTTAGAAGAGTTCTACTCTTTCAGTTAAGTGAAGCAGCTGAACAGCTGAGCGGCAGACTGAAGAGAGAAGTAGAGTCAAGCAAGCGAAAATGAGTCAGTAGACACATTTATTGGCTAAGAGACAAAATGTGGTTGTTTTCATTAAAGCGGGAATGTTTTAAGATGATGTCAGCATCATTAAATGCGACACAGTAAAAACTGCTACAAGAAACCTATGATTGGCCATAAATATTGTGGGCATTTAATGTAGGGAAATAAAAGCACCTTTTCAGATTAATCTCAATCGTTGATTAAATTCAAATTTGCACGATCCCGAAAATGTCTCTTCACGTTTCATATGTATCGGAAAAATCATTTATCTCTCTGCACATTGCATTCAAACTCTTAGAAATTCCAAAAACTCTCTGCAAGGAAAACCTAAGTTCGAAATTTCAAAAGCTCAAAGAATCACCATGGCACCAAACAAAGGGTCAAGTTGTACTCTAGATTTCACGAAGTTATTTGAATAAAGTGTACTCTGGTACACTTATTGATGCTGAAGGTCTTGTGAAACAATCTGCTAACTAGGAAAGGGTGAAGAAGAAGATTGTTAAGCACCTGTAAAAGTCTTGTTTGTTGAAGTTCCTCACTCTACTGATGCCACAGACATTTCTTGAAGAAGTGGTGATGTTCTAGATGAATGCGTCCATTCACGATGATGGAATCCATTCCTCTATGAATGGAAAAGAAGTCAAGTTAACTGCAATAGACTTGACTGAGCTATTTCACCTTCCCAGCAGCAGATTCACGAAATTGAAAGATTATGAGTTCGACCTCATGAAGATTTGGAAGGAAATTGCTATTGAGGAAGTTGGCCCCAAGTACAATCCATCAGCCATAAAGGCGGTTATCAAAGAAGAATACCAAAAGTTGATGGACGTGGTAGAAAAATGGGTGGACATCAAATTTGGCTCATACAATCAGCTGTCACAAATAAAGCTAACTATAATGGCAACCATTATGGGGGAGTTGGAAGTCAACCGGAGCAAGTACATTTTGGACAAGCTGTGTCAGAATGTACAAAATATGGAGGTAGCTGAAGGCAAGTTCAAGAGCACCTTAGGCTATGGCTTGGTGCTGGGTTATTTTCTGGAAAAGTAAGAATTGCCTTTGAGGAAGGGGAAGGATTTCCATGTCAACAAAAGGTTATTAACAGAGAACTTGTCAGCAGTTGCAAAGAAGGCCCATGTCAAAAAGAATATTGATGCTTCTGAGGGGGAAGCTGCTGAAAGTGTCCTTGTTAAAGAAATAGCTGCACCTGCTCCTGCTCCTGTTGTCCCAAAGAAAAGAAGCACAACTTCTCCCACAAGGAAGCTATGAATACACAGAAGACTCAGCTTAAGAAATGGCTGAGAGATTAACAAAAAGAATTATGATGTCAGTGTTGAAGCTGAGGGTTCCAAAGAGACCAAACCAGTCTAGATTCCCTTGGAGAGGTGCTCGAAGAAAAATCAAGACAAGCAAACTGTTGCAGCTGCCCCTATGTTTGTTGAAAGGAATCACAGAGAGAATCACCGTATTATGGATGTAGCCGCACTGAGCAAACCAAAGTCCGAGATCAAGGACACAACGCAATGGTAATCGAAAAAGCAGCTGTTGAGACCACTCCTAAACCTATTGTGGAGGTAAGACCACAAGAAGGTGAGATTGTTGTAAGGGATGAAGCTACATCTGATGAACCAGGATCTCCTATCTATCTTGATATCGAAGCTAGGTTGTATGTTTGGAAGAAATGGAAGTTGAGCAAGAGTCTACATCAGTTTCAGAGGCCTGAAATTATTGAATAAGAAGAGTGGGTTCTTGAATTTCTGAAAATGCCTCCATTACTCTATCCATAGATAAGGAATAGGCCACCACTGTGATTTTTGAAAAGAAACAAGAAGAGAGGGATAAAGCACTTGAGAAGGGTAAGAGTGATGAGCCACACGAGGGTATGTTCATAGATGTTATAATTCCAAATGTTTACAGCAACAATGAAGAATAAGTCGAAGGAGTTGATGCATTGAGAGAAGACAACTAAAGCATGCGTTTAAAGAATCTCGTGACATGGCTAAGCGGGCATAAATATATTGGGTTGGGGAAGATCATCCCCCACCTTTATCATTGAAAGTGTAGTGGGAGACACAATTACTCTCTTATCACTAAATCACTCTCATGAGGGCATTGGAAATCAGGGAATTGGCTATGAAGTTGTAGTTGAAGTAGTTTATTTAGAAGAAGAGTTGCCAGAGGTGAACCCAGCGGAGCCACACCCTAAAACTAATGTTGAGATAGTAGAGAAAGAATTAGATGAACATTCAAGAGATACAACTAAGTCCCCAGTGACAGTTGACCCCATCACAATTCAAGTTCAGTCAGTTGGTGAGCCAGCTGAGGGGGATACTGAGCACTATACAACCATTGTCTTATGTGAAATTACTGAAAGGGTTGCAGGGAAGAAAGAAGAAAATTCTTTGAAGGCCAGTGAAGTTACAGTGGTTGAGACTGTTGTAATTGAGGCACGGGTTGTAAGTGTTATTGAAGCCACAACAATTTAGATTATTGTCGACATTGAAGTGCAATCCCAGTGGTTGAGACTACTGAGGATGCCACATTTGACAAAGACTTAGCAGCAGTTGAGACTGCTGCAGTGATTGCCCAAGACTCGTTAGCGGTTGAGACTACTATGGGAAATGAAGAAGTAGTTGGGGATGATCAAGCAGAGGATCAGAATCAGAATCTAGAGTGAGTTGAGACGGTTATTGAGCCAATTGTTTTAGATGCACCAGCTAAGATAGAAGGGCAAGATACAGAGCCAGTAGACTTCGATTCAGATGTTATAATGACATTCAGCGATTCAGCTGAATCTGATCAAGAAAGAGAGGATCTAGTGGAAGGGCTCAATTTTGCAAAAATGGGTTTGTCTTGGTAGACCCCCCTCCTCAACCTGTTAGTTCTCTTACAAATGAGGTTGTTGGAATAGCTGATACAATGTCTATTCAAAGGGAAGTTAATACTACTGCCAGTGAAGTTGTTAAGACAGCTGAGGCATAGTCAGTTCAACAGGCTCACACAGTTGCGTCTGCTGATGAAGCTTCCTCGGCTGAGGCACAAAGAGTTGTTGGTCAGGGTGAAGAGGCAAGGATTCCAAAAGGATGAGTGGAACCTTTCTAAGATCCTATTGACAATTTGGGTATGTTACATTTTCAATTCCGAGAAGAGATTCCATTGGAAAAAGAGCCTTAGGAGGAAGCTACTAAATTCCAAGTTCATGTGAATCCAGAAGACTTGCATGTTCCATTGGATACCAGAATTATTCCATATAGCCATGACTCCGAGTTTGCTCATGAGGACAACAGTGAACAAGCCACTGAATTTCGCAGAGCCTTCAAGGTAATGCTTGAATAAATGGAGGCGATGTAAATGGGGTTTGTAGAATTAAGCACTCGAATTGGTGTTCATGATGCTATGGGTAGTGTTGAGATTCAAGTAATGGACAAAACAAACAAAGGCACATCGCAGAGAATAAGTTGGATACTTCAGACAGTTGTACTCTAAGTTGTTGGTTTGGGGAGCTGATCAACTTGCATTCCAACAAAGGCAAAGGAATAATATTTATCTAATGGAAAGAAGTCAATTAACTGACATGGAGTTGTTGCAAACAAAGATGGAGAAAACTTTGGAGTACATAGAAGCTACAATGAAGGAAGAACTCTCATTAGTGAACAAACAGCTGCATGTACTTAGCTCAAGACAATCAAAAGTAGACTCCATGACTCAAAAGAAACTTGACTCCATCATCAAAACAATCAAACATTCCTCAGGTGCTGATGCCAAAAAGAGGAAAGAAAAATAAGCCCCTACAACATCGATCAAAGGCAAATGCACTACCTTTATCTGTCTTAGCTCCCACCCTCCTTGTCAGCTGAGGAAAAGGCAGAGTTAGCTTTTCGAAAATCAAAATAAGAAATTGCTAAACTCGACAAAAGTTAGGAGAAAAGGATTGAGAAACTAAAGAAATAGTATGGTGGTCCACCAGCAGGGTTGCTCCCAAGAGAAATTACACCACCAATAGTTCCCTTGGAAGAACGATCAAATGAAGAGTTCGCTACTCTTTTATCAGAAGGGTACTATTCAGGGATGGACATTGATGATGTTTGGGATCTGTATTAGGAAAAGGGTTTGAAATATATAGAAGAGACTAGGAAGCAGCCGACTCAAAGAAATAAAACCAAGAGTCAATAGACTTCTAAGAGTCAGCAGACACCCGACAGCTAACCATCCAGAGTTGGCAGCCAAATAGGGGGAAGAAGTGCGTAAAGAGGAAGAGGCAGAGGCAAAGATTCACACTTTGGTGGAAGAGGTAGAGACTATCCACTAAAAAGACGTGGAACCATTGTCATTAATCCATTAAAGAGAGATGTGCCAATTGGATTGGTCTTCAAGAAGCTCAAACAGAGAAGACAAACGAAGAGAGCCAATGAATTAGCAAGAAATTTGAGATGAAGGAATCGGAGCTAAGAAAGAAAGAAAGAAGAAGAAGAGATAAGAAGAAGAAAGAATGAGGATGAAAGAAAAAGGAGAGCTGACGAAGAGGACAACAGAGAAGATGAGAAGCCAATTGTCTAGATTTTAGTTTCTTTCTTTAATGTATTTGTAATAAATACAATGATGTAAGTGATGCATGTACATGAATAAAATTGTTACATTCAATTTAAATTATTTATTTTTCAGCACATGATGTTGTAGGAATGTTTTGGCATCATCAAAAAGGGGGAAATTGTTAGGAAATTTATTGTATAGATTTTGATGATGCTTAGAAAATATTTTATTAGAAAGTTGGCAAATCCCAATTCTATATGTAAGTTCTACTAAGTAATAGTTAGATAAATTAGTTGAGTAAAATATCAGCTAAGTAGAAGTATACGAAAGACATGCTGAAGAATCTAGAGAAGAAACAATTGAGTAGCAGCTGAGTGGATTAGAAGACCTTCAGTCAAGTACATTAGCTAAGTCTTTCAGAAAACTTACACCAAGGAATGATGGAGATGACTCGAGTGAAGGGATAAAGCAACTGAAGGACTCAAAGTCAACTGAAGAAGGTCATTATGTTGAAAGTCAATGAATTTACCTGTTCTTTTTTTTTTTTTTTGTAATGGAGATAGACCTACAACCTTAAAGTGTTCATGTTGAAAGAGTGAAAGAAGCTTAAACCAATGAGAAGCCCGCAGAACCCTGATATTTTCAGGATCCTGCAAATACCAAATTTTAAAGGTCGGCTCAACATCAAGCTGCAACAACAAGACAAGCCAACGAACACATTGTAAGAGTTTGAATTTTGTCAATCTCTTCAACGGACAAAATTTGAATTCCTATTATAAAAGGCTAAGGAATTTTCAGAGAGAAAATATGAAGAACAAAAGAGAATGCAACTATTCAAAGCAAGACACAAAACTGAAAACATTCAAGCAAGAACATCAAATACTCTCTCTCAAAAGAAAATTCTCAATATTTTCAAGCCTTATTCAAGACAATTTATCCAACACTCTCCCTTGTAAGATAGAAGTTGTTCTTCAAAATTGAAGAAGAAAATATTTGTTAAAAAAAAAGGGGTCTATATTTCCAAGAAGTGAATGAAGTATAGTGAGGTTCAAGGTCGAATCAGAACCAAATCTGAAGGAGGGCTGTGTGATCAATTCCTTAAGATTTGAAGAGCTGAAGTAGTAAGGCAGCTAGCTGCCTTACGAAGAGTTGAGTCTTAGAAGAATAGTTGGATGTGAGATCAAAGCTATCTTGGATTGTTGTACTTTTATAACAAAGTTACCATTACATTAGTGAATTCCTCCTGGTGTAGGAGAAGAGTAGAGTAGAGGAAATACCCCATCCTCGAACCACTATAAATTTTGTGTTTTTATAATTAGCACTTTAATTTCTGCATCTTATTTACTTGTTTTATTTGATATCCAACTTGATAATAACTAATCACAAGTTATAAGTGTCGATAAATCAAACTTTAAAAAGGGTGTAAGAATTCCGTTGTACATCAAGAAAACTGATTTTCTGAAGGTTAAACTTCATTTAGCTGAGTTACTCTATCAACAGCTCTCTCGGAGTATGTTGAGTGGTCAACTCTTATGCTGAAGCTTAACACAACTGTCTTTCAAAAGACTATAGTTGTTTTCTTATAAACTCTGATGTTATTAAGAATTGAAAAATTGGGTAAAGTCTATTCAATCTCCCCCCCCCTCTGGACTTTACTCTCCACCTCTTGGGACCTACATCATCAAACTACTCAATAGTAAACATAGGAAAGCGAGCTAGATTAGCTTCCATCTTACAACTCTGTAAAACTTGAAGAGTTTGATGTGTTGAAAGTTTTTGAAAAGCAAGAGATCTATTTCAGTAACCAGTGTGGAAGGTTCTTTGAACCAACTGCTCTGATACGATTTGTAGGTCCCAAAGGTGTCAAGCATGTATATGATGATGCTATTAGTGCACATGTGACATTCATTATTGTATCGGAATCATAGATTAAACACAGTAGGCAAATATTAATTAATTTCGAGCTACCTTCAAGGTACAAGTTTACTTTTGTGTTCTTTTTTCATGATATATATATATATATATATGGATAAGATCTCGTGAGACAACCCCTTACCGTGAGACCGTAAGGACTAATCACAACCGCTCCCATTAAATAATTGATGGTTGAGATTAGAATGAATAAATTTAGATTGAATATTTAATTTAATCACAAAAATAGTAACACGGTAAAATCACAATGAAATGTAACTTCCTTACCATTAAGTACGGGTAGATAAAAATAGAAATAAAATCAAACAATATCAATCGTGTTTCATATATATATCAGTTCCCAAAAATCGCCATCAAATCCCATAATCCAATCTCTCTCTCTCTCTCTCTCTCTCTCTCTCTCTCTCTCTCTCTCTCTCTCTCTCTCTCTCTCTCTCTCTCACACACACACACACAATTTCACCATCAACGTAGAACATAATTATTATGACTCTAATGTATATTTAGAATAAATATAATGCATAGATAGTTATCAGACGCTTCATAGTTAGTTGTAGCTTAATACATACATGGTTATAATATACTACATATTAATGTTTTATTTGGTGCATAGATAGTAATGAGATAATGTTACGTTAATTGTTGTTTGATGCATATATGGTTATTAGGCAACACATAATTAGTTGTTGTTTGATGCATATATAATTAAAAAAATTCGTATTTAGTTATTGTTTGATGCATATATAATTGTAACACATCGCATAGATAGTTATTAAATGATGCTCGACATAATGCATACTTGATTTGAATAAATTGCATATTTAGAATACATATATTGAAATATTGTGATAAAATTACAGCATAATTTTGTTCATTTTGGTGCACACGTAAAGGGGATATATTGCATATTTAGAATCAACATAATGCATATATATATATATATATATATATATAGAGAGAGAGAGAGAGAGATTGGATCAAATGGGACACCCCTCCTTTTGAGACGGTGGAGATTTATTATAGCCATTGGATTGATATTTTGTATGACTCAGATTAATCCCTTTACTTTAGGCAAGTAGTTAATGCAGGATTTTTAGGGGGTTCAAATAGGTAATTTATATTATTTTTGGATTTTTAATTAGGGGCAAATCTGTGAGTGTAGAAGGTAAGTTTTAATTTTCCTTTTTCGGTTCCCAAGTTTAAGGGGCTTCAAATCTTACCAAATCAAACCCAATAAACCCAAAAAAAACGTCAGACTCCTTCAAACATTTTTTCTCACCATTTTTTCTCACCTTCAAACAATCCATCTTCTCACCGTCTCTCTCACGATGAAGATGTCTGCTGCACTAGTGATCCTTTTTCTGTTTTTATGAATATGGCTGCAGAGGGTTAGGCGGCATTGGCGCAAGTGTTGGCGGAGGAGGAGGTGGTGGTTTTGGCGGTGGGATAGACGTTGGGATGGGTGTGAAATTAACATATATAACTGTAAGTTTTGCACATTTTGTTTAATTTCTTGGTATATAATTTTAACCCAAATCTTGAAAATGTTTTTAGAAGTAGTTTGTGTAATTTCTAGGGTTTTTATCTTTTGATTGTTGGAGATTTATTGTTATATGGTTTAGTTATCTTCGATTTTTCTGGAGATTTCAATTTCTAGTAATTTCATGGGTGGTTTGTGTTTTCGACTTTCGACTTCGACTTTTCTGGATATTATTCTACTGTATTCTTAATTGAGTTTTAGTGGTTATTTAATACAATTTTGATGTTTTACTGCAGTATATTTTTGTGTACGTCTTCAACATAGTTTAACTTCAGTTGTAGTTGTATAATACAATTTTAATGTATTTGTCATCAAATGTTTGTGTAGTGTTAGAATAATTTTACTGTATTATGATGATATTTTCTTTGCCTTCTTAATTGCAGTTGCTAATTTGTGAAGATGGCTAGAGGACAACAAAAAAGGCATCTTAATATTGGTGGTACGAGTAGTGGGCGGGAAGCAAATGCTCAGCCTAAAAGAAGGAGAAGGGGCAGTCGTGTTGTCATGAATTTGTAAATGTTGTATAATTAGTGCAGTCTTACTGCGTATATAGTATTAGAATGTTGTATAATTAGTGCAGTTTTACTGCGTGCATAGTATTACAATGATGTATAATTAGTGCAGTTTTACTGTGTAATTAGTATTAGAATGTTGTGCTAGAATGTGTTTAATCCTTCCAAATAATTTAGGATGACATACCGTGTACATACTAAGTCAATAAGAACGTGTTTAATCCTTCCAAATAATACTGTTTATTCACTTTAATATTACTGTGTGGTTAAGAGCGTTGTATTGTATAAATGTCGAAATTTCACTGTACTATATATTTATTTCAGTGTGTATTGAAGTGCATTTATTTTATACAAAAAAAATAAGAACATGTTTAATCCTTCCAAATAATTTAGGATGATATACAATATACATGCTAAGTCGATAAGAACGTGTTTAATCCTTCCAAATAATATTGTTTATTCACTTTAATATTACTGTGCGGTTAGGGCATGTTCACTGTATAAAAATCAAAATTTCACTGTGTATTGAATTGCATCCTACAATTTAGGAAACGATGACTACATGGGTTCGAAATTTTCGGTATTGTCTGCCATTTTTTTGGGCTCTATTGGGTTTGATTTGGTAAGATTTTGTTGCCATTATTTTGTATTTATCACTTCATATAATGCAGAAACATTTGACTTGGTAGTTGGTTATTTTATTAATTTGTCTATTATGTCCTTACAACTTATAATTAATAATTATTAATATAAATATTAGCCGTTAAATCTGGACCCTTAATTGCAATATTTCAATGGCTTGGATAAATCCCCACTGTCTCATATAAGGGGGGGTGTCCCATTTGAACCTTCTCCTATATACATATATATATATATATATGTTCATTTGGTTTTATACCATTGATTTGGGTTTCCTAGACTAGAGTTTTGTGTTGTTTTTGAGTATTTTGAGTCAATTTTGTTATATCTCATAGTTTAGGCATTATTTTCCATTGTTTCGAGTCATTTGAGGGGCCAAGCCATGTTGAGAGCCAATTATATTGAGTTTATAGTCATATTAATGAATCGTGTATCAAAATAAGTACGAACGATCAAACAACGAGAGATTGATTTGAAGAAAAGTCCAAATACGTCTCGAATTTCTAAAGATCGGCGATGTTTCGTATTTTGGCCATAACTCTCTCTACAAAATCCCCGGGTGGGATTTTTCTTGGATGTCTTTGGCGCTGCCGCAGTCACCATGCCCCCGTGCCGCTTGCCGCCCCGGTGGATTTTCCTATGTTGGCCTACCTTTTTCTTGGATCTTTGTGGGGTTATAAATATAGACATGGGGGCGTGAATTCAACAACTTTGGACCCTTGGGAAGACAACAAGGCAACAAGAAGACAAGGAAGAAAGCTAGGGAAACCTTGGGACAAGCTTGAAGAAGAAGATTGAAGGCTCTTATCATCTAGAAATAGAGAAGATCCCTCAACTCTTGTTCTTATTTTGTTACTTTCTCCTTATCTTGTAAGATGTATTGTTATGTTCTTATGGATTCATTTTCTTCAATCATGAGCTAAACTCTATAATTCTAGAGGATGGTGTAATCTATGTTAGAACTTATGTTTTGAGATTGTGGTTTGTCAATTTAGATCTATCAATTTATTTGTGCTATTTGGATCTATTGCTTCTAAATTACTTGATCAATAATTTAGATTGTTTGGTGTATTTGATTTGTCACTTGAGAGAGGTAATTGAATACATGACCTTGGAATAGCATAACCTAGGATTTCATAGAATTGAGAGATTTGTGAATCCTTTGAAGTCTTTTATCAAGATTCATAGCTTTTATTGAGATTTTAATTGGTGATTTTTATAGAGATATTGATTTCCCAATCGAAATCTAAAATCATTTGGCACTCGAGAGAGGAAATGATTATTGTAGAAATCTTGACTTATAAATTGGTAATTGATGATTGATAAACCATGTTGATAACATAAGGGATAACTAGATTCATCACACCTCTAGAATTAATTTAATCATTGGGATAAACTCATTGTTATTTTTATATTCTTGATCAATTTTTGGTATTCTTAGTATAATCAACTCCATCAAATATTAAATTTCTAAATAAAGTTTTACTACTATATTATAGTACTTAGCGATAATTCGATAATTATTCCCTGTGGATTCGACAACCTTACTTCTCTATATTAAAACTTGACACCGTAGACTTGCGATTAGAAAAAATCTCAAACAAGTTTTTGGCGCCGCTGCCGGGGAATAATTCATCTTATTTGCGCTAATATTATTACTTAGTAGTTTTACTTTAATTTAGATTGTTTTTTTTTGTTACAATAGGGTTATTGTCATTTTTGCATTCTTTTGTTGATGCGAAAAAATAAAAGTGCTAATTTAATCTTATTTGATCCAGAAATTGAAAGAACACTTCGAAAGATTAGGGCCGCACGAAGAATTGAATTTGCAAAAATGGCAGGAAACGGTGATGATGAAGAACACATACCTATTATTGCACCACGGGAAAGGGCCATTCGGGACTATTTTCGACCAACCACGAATCAAAACTATTCGGGCATTGTTCGCCAACCTATCAATGAGAATAATTTTGAATTGAAGCCGGCACTAATAAATATGGTGCAATAAAATCAGTTTAGGGGTAGTGCCGTAGACGACCCGAATGCTCATCTGGCTATTTTTCTCGAGATATGTGACACTATCAAAATGAATGGCGTTCCCGATGAAGCTATTCGGTTGAGGTTATTTCCGTTTTCACTTCGTGATAAAGCTAGACAATGGCTTCAAACCTTTCCACCCGGAAGTATCACTAGTTGGGATGATCTCACTGAAAAATTTATGGCAAAATTCTTTCCACCTAGCAAGACACTTCAACTGAAGAGTGAGATTGCTCAATTTCAACAGATTGACTTTGAACCATTCCATGAAGCTTGGGAGCGATTCAAGGAATTATTGAGGAGGTGTCCACAACACGGTATGCAGCAGATTGCGAAAAGTTCAATATTTTTATAATGGTATGAATGGTCATTCGAGAACTATTATAGATCTTTGCAGAAGAGGTACATTGATGGCTAAAACTCCAAGTGAAGCCATGCTTTTGCTAGAAGAAATGGCTGCCAATAGTTACCAATGGCCTTCTGAGAGATCCATGCCAAGGAAAGTTGTCGGTGTTCTTGAACTTGATAATATGTCCGCTTTGGCCTCTCAAATTTCCGCCTTGTCAAAGCAACTTGCCAACCTCAATTCTAGTGGAAAACAGCAAACAGAAGTTGTTATGGAAATAAGTCAAGAGATTATGAGGCCCGGCATGGAACGAGTCAATTATGTGAACAATCGGGGTTTCAACAATAAAGGGAATCAGTTGCCAACACATTATCATCCGGGACTTCGAAATCAAGAAAATTTCTCATATAGCAATACGAGAAATGTGTTGCAACCACCTCTGGATTTCAAACTCGGGCAAGTGCGAGTACACATGTGGGAGAAAACAAGTCGTCCTGGAAGAATTACTTGGCACATTTATTGTAGAAACCCGAGCTTGGATGAACAAGAGTGATGATAACATGGACAAGCTCGACTCGAGAGTTACAACAATAGAAGGTCACATCAACTCCTTGGTGACACAAGTACGACAGTTAGCAACAACAGTGAATTCATTGCAGCAGAGAGGGAAATTTCCGAGTGATACAGAGGTTAATCCGAGGGAGCATTGCCATGCAATTTATGTAAGAACGGAAGCAGAAATTCAGCTTGCACCCGAACAATCGTCCATTTATGCGAAACCAGTGGAATCCAAGAAAATGAAGTTGTAGGAGTTTGAGACTTTCTATTTGACAGAGGAATGTAGTGCAATAGTCCAGAGTAAACTACCTCAGAAAATGAAGGATCCAGGGATTTCACTATTCCTTGTACTATTGGAGGGTGTTCTTTGAGAAACCACTTTGTGATCTTGGGTCCAGTGTGAATCTTATATCTCTTTCTGATGTGACGAAGTTTGGGCTCGGGGAGGTGAAGCCGTCCAATATCACATTGCAGTTTGCTGATCGATCCATCGCCTATCCGTGGGGAATCATTGAAGATGTATTGGTAAGAATTAATAAATTTTTTTTGCCTGTGGATTTTGTAGTGTTGGATGCGAATGAGGACAAGAAAATACCTATCATCTTTGGGCGACCATTTTTAGCTACAGCACGGGCTTTGATCATTGTAGAAATGGGGGAGCTAACTCTGCGGGTAAATCAGGAGAAAGTTGTATTCACCATCCATCCAACCAACATGCTAAAATTTGAATTAAAGAATGGTAAGCAGATGGTTGGGAATATAGCTGAAGACATTGGAGGTTGGGGAGTTTCTAAGAGCAATGGGGATAACATGCCTATTGGATCTCCAACTTGAGGAGAATCTGACAAAGTCTGGCTGAAGACTGTAAACTTAGCGCTTCTTGGGAGGCAACCCAAGCCCCTTCTATTGCTTTCTTAGTTTTAATTTAGTTTAGTAGTTGTTTTTGTTTTTTCTGAGTTTTTGCATTATTAGGAGTAGTAAGTTGCATCACATCCCACCCCTCTTATTTGTGCAACTCCCATATATCCCACTCCATCGTCACAAAGGAGCACTTTAACACCACACACACCATCTTCATCTCATTCACTCATTATTTGGTAAGTTTGCAACTTCCAAAACCCACCCCATGGTTTTCCCCATCTTATGATTTTTGGTGTGATTGGATTGTAGTAGTGCTAGGATAATTGTTGTTGATGTATGGATTGTGGATTGGTTGATCATTCTATACTTAGGTTTGGTGTTGAATTTTGGGATTGAATTGAGTTATGCATTGCATTTACTATCTTTGCCCAAATTCATGCATATGAGGTGTTTGATGAAATACCCCAATGACAGTTTCACATTGTTTAGTGCTATTTTGCATCTCCATGCTTATCTTTTTAACAGGGCACTATATTTTCTACTTGGGTGCATTATGTATGTGCTGTAATTTTCGATTTCTCACCCATAACCGAGTTCCTTGGTTCCACGAGTTTTGTTTTCTTGTCTATCTTTCTAGGTTGCAAAGATGCGAAGACAAAAAAGGGTCGGGCCAAGGCGAAGGGGAAGAGCAAGACCACACCTCGGAGCATACAACACCCACAGGCTTGTGCGCTAGGATGCACTGTGAGCTTATACGAGACACCTCATACACGTAGTAGTATCACATGACTTAAGGAGCCTTCGCTCCTTGGCTACCAGGAAAGTACTTTTTCCCACCTCTCCATTGGGGACAATGTTGTTTTAAGTTTGGGGGGTGCAGTCTGTTTTTATTCATCGAGTCGGGTCTTGACTAAAAAAAAAAGCAAAAAAAAGAGTCTAGAGTTGAGTCGGGGCATTTGTAAAACTGTGAAACTGCATGACTAAGTGAATTTGTTGAATATGAGTTGAACGGTCAAAAGAGCATGTGTTTGAACTGTGATTTAATCTTCTTTCCATTAATTCCATCTATGTGCTTAACTCTGCTGATTTATTTGGGGATGATTTATGCAATTGAGTGGTTCCTTTATGATCCCACCGGATGCTAGAACTTGTCTGATCACTAGTCGAGGCGAAATCTTAGGCGAAGTAACCATGAGGAAGTGATTTAGGCCATCTTTGAACAAGATAGAGCCTAAAATGCCTACCTTTGTATTATATTTTCCCTAGTGTCCCCCTTTGAGCCTTATAAACTCGTTTCTTTGGCAACCAATCGAATACCCAGAGCCTAAATGTGAAAATCCTAATTACCCATCACTCATACGAACACACATAATATAGAAAAATATTGAAGGTTGTGGAGGGGATGATGAGAAGGGTATGTGGTTAATTGAATGAAGTTGCCCGAGAAAACAAAAGATGAAACCCCATGTATGCAAAAGAATAAGTTTGGGGGTTCCGAAAAAAAAAATGTAAAAAAAAAATCAACGGGATTGAAAGTTCATAAACATTGGGGATGCCAAAAAAAAAAAAAAGTGAAGGGTAGTGCCTATTGATAATTCGAAGTGTTAATTATGTGTTTGGGTGATTTGAGCCACTTATTCCTATATTTTCCTACCTTACCCTAAGCCCACATTACAAGCTTTAAAAGTCCTATTGATCCTTGTGTTACATTAGCCTACATTAGTGGAGATTAGTGTGAAAGACAAGCCTATGGAGTCTGGTAAGCATCTCATCTCTATATTCAAAAAGTGGATCATCTTGAAAACACTTGATTGCGTAAATCTATCTGGATAATGAAAACGGGGTTGGCATGAACATTCCACCGTCGTAATCACATTGTGAAAATACGTGCTTGATTGATAGTGAAACGAAATTTGACGAATGAGTTTGGTTGTGAAGTTTTGCAGTTTGTTTGTATTGTTTTGTCTCGTATTTTTCATTTTAGAGTTGTAATTGCTTGAGGACAAGCAATATTCTAAGTTTGGGGGTATTTGTTCATTTGGTTTTATACCATTGATTTGGGTTTCCTAGACTAGAGTTTTGTGTTGTTTTTGAGTATTTTGAGTCAATTTTGTTATATCTCATAGTTTAGGCATTATTTTCCATTGTTTCGAGTCATTTGAGGGGCCAAGCCATGTTGAGAGCCAATTATATTGAGTTTATAGTCATATTAATGAATCGTGTATCAAAAGAAGTACGAACGAGCAAACAACGAGAGATTGATTTGAAGAAAAGTCCAAATGCATCTCGAATTTCTAGCACTGGCAGTGTTTCGTATTTTGGCCATAACTCTCTCTACAAAATTGATATTGAGCTGATTCAAGTGACTATGGAAAGCTAAGAGATAGGGCTATAACTTTGATGAAGGACGAAAAACCAAATTCGGACATTTGATGGGCGAAAACACCGGGCGGACGCTGCGGCGCTCGTCCACGGGCGCTGCAGCGCCCGGTACAGGGCATGGCGTTAGATTTTTCCAGGTGGGCGTTGCAGCGCCCGGGTGGGATTTTTCTTGGGATGTGCTGGGCGCTGCAGCGCCCGGGGTGGATTTTCCTATGTTGGCCTACCTTTTTCTTGGATCTTTGTGGGGTTATAAATATAGACATGGGGGCGTGAATTCAACAACTTTGGACCCTTGGGAAACAACAAGACAACAAGAAGACAAGGAAGAAAGCTAGGGAAACCTTGGGACAAGCTTGGAGAAGAAGATTGAAGGCTCTTATCATCTAGAAATAGAGAAGATCCCTCAACTCTTGTTCTTATTTTGTTACTTTCTCCTTATCTTGTAAGATGTATTGGTATGTTCTTATGGATTCATTTTCTTCAATCATGAGCTAAACTCTATAATTCTAGAGGGATGGTGTAATCTATGTTTGAACTTATGTTTTGAGATTGTGGTTTGTCAATTTAGATCTATCAATTTATTTGTGCTATTTGGATCTATTGCTTCTAAATTACTTGATCAATAATTTAGATTGTTTGGTGTATTTGATTTGTCACTTGAGAGAGGTAATTGAATACATGACCTTGGAATAGCATAACATAGGATTTCATAGAATTGAGAGATTTGTGAATCCTTTGAAGTCTTTTATCAAGATTCATAGCTTTTATTGAGATTTTAATTGGTGATTTTTATAGAGATATTGATTTCCCAATCGAAATCTAAAATCATTTGGCACTCGAGAGAGCAAATGATTATTGTAGAAATCTTGACTTATAAATTGGTAATTGATGATTGATAAACCATGTTGATAACATAAGGGATAACTAGATTCATCACACCTCTAGAATTCATTTAATCATTTGGATAAACTCATTGTTATTTTTATATTCTTGATCAATTTTTGGTATTCTTAGTATAATCAACTCCATCAAATATTAAATTTCTAAATAAAGTTAGACTACTATATTATAGTACTTAGCGATAATTCGATAATTATTCCCTGTGGATTCGACAACCTTACTTCTCTATATTAAAACTTGACACCGTAGACTTGCGGTTAGAAAAAAATCTCTAACAATATAATAAGAGACTATTTTTAGAATAGTAATTCCTACTTTTCCCACCCATTTTTCAGTTTCTAAAAACATTAAATTTTTTTGCTTTTCGAATTTAACTAACAAAATGAGATTTTATTATTTTTGGTGGTCAACTTTCTTTAAATAAATCACTTTTTAAAGTTATATAAAAGATAGAGTTATATAAGCTTTCCAAATATGTCTGTATATTGCATTAATTATTATATTTGTCTTTTTTTATTTTAAACTTTAATAATTTTTTTCCTTTTTGTATCCATTTTTGAGGTATAATATATTCAATTAATCATCTTTTTACAGTCTTCAGTTTGACACCTATATTGCATATATAAAATAAAAAAATAAACATAATAAATAAAAAAATATATATGATACATTTACTCATTATTTTATTGTATGATTTAAAAATTATGTATTTGAGCCACTGGACATCAATTTGTATATTCATGTATTTTGACTATCTATAATAAATGTATAATTTATAGTTGAGCTTATCCATTTTCCTCACATTTATATAGAATTGTATTTAAGTTGATTAAATTCAATCAAAACATATTTATTTTAATTGAAGAAAATATCTCAAAATCTACATCCAAATATTATTTATATATATTATATATGTGATACCCCATATTAAATAAACCTAGAATTTTATTTATATATTATGTTTCTAATAATTCAGGTCATTTAATTGAATAATAATTATGGAGTTAGGACAATTATCAATATCTATTTGACATTGCAATTACCATTGAGACTTAATTTATTGCAATTTGAAGTAAATTTTTTTTTCTATCTTATTATTGTATTAGTTGTCTATTATATCATATATGTGTATATATATATATATATCGTTTTTATTATTTATGATTAGAATACTATTATTTGTCAATTATGTGGTTTCTAATTTATTATGGCTTTAAAATTAGTTATAGCTTGGTGATTAGTTTTTTTTATTTTTCTCAAATTCATAGTCCAATAGCTTTTCCCAAGTCTTAACCATTTTCAACATTTCATTTAAAAAGCCCAATATCAAGCCTACATTTTTATATTTTATTCAAAGAATTTCAACCAAAGTAAGAGCCCAATTTCATATTTAAAATATCGCAATTTTATTTAACTAAAACCCACACCCAAGCCCAACCCAAACAAAAGTCCACCCATTTAGAGGTCTTTAAATACCTCAAACCCTAAGGTTAGCTTCATTTTTCAGATTTATTCATACACTCACACACACTAAAATGTGAAGGCCTCCCTCCTCTCTCCTAGCGGCGCCGCCACCACCCACCGGCGGCCACCACCATCTTGCCGACCACCGCCAAGAATTTGCATCCATATAGTTTTTATTTTTATTTTTTTTCTTCTCATTCCTTCTTTTCTTCTACTCTGCCGGCCACACCCCTCCCCGACGGCCACCACCACCGTCGGCTACGTGCCCAAGCAAGATTTGTTTTTCTTCTTTTTCTATTTCTTTATCTTCTCCTTTCCTCCCCCACCCTCACATCGCCAAACGCCACCGCCACCATCACCACTACACTGCACTCGCCGAAAAGAATTCGAGAAGCTACTTTGGAGTTTAACTAGTTCCTCGAATTGAACTCTAAAAATGTGGGTAAAATGTCTTCAAAAGGGTTTTTAATTTGAAAGGGAATCATGAACTTGCATTGCATAAATTTGTTGTGTAATATGCTTTAATATGTTTATTTTATGTTGATAGTTACCTAGTGGTGTAAGTGATTCTTTTTAATATTGACAATATTGTATTTAATGGATTTAGTAATAGTTGGACCAAGGACCATAAAATTTTTGGTAGATTATAAGACTGAATTTAAGATTTTAATATTAATATGTTTTGTGTATATACTATATCTAGAATTTTTGTTGAAATAATTAGGATTAAAACTTCATAAACTCTTAAGCCACCTTAACAGAGTAATTTTTGGATTCGCTAATCCAAAATAATATTAACATATACTAATATAACAGTTGGGTTCATTAACCTCAATATATATATATATATATATATATATATATTTATATATATTAGCTATTGACATTAAAAGTGTATTGTTATCAGTTCTTAGTTAATACTATGTATAGTACACTTGAAGATATGTACATTCTGGACTTGAAATAATCCTAGTAAACCTAGTATTTGAAACATTAATAAATAGAGAACCGACGAGTGACATGAAAATCGAAAAATAATCTGAGGATTAAAATAATGAAATTTTCAGTTTAGGATTAACAAATTTGCCTTTGTACAAGTATTGTTTTTTTTTGGTTTAAAATATATGATTTATAATTGGAACTATTGCTAAAGTTATATTAGGGATAATAATACAAGCTGGAAATCGTATATAGGATTGCTTTCTTTTAGATTACTTTATGTAAAAGCTAAACTTGTGGATGCTATATGAAAATTGCTTAATTTGAATTTAGTATAAGAAGTCACGATATAATATGTGAGTTTATCAAATGATAATGGAACTTTAGAAGGTTAATTTGATTAGCTTAATATGTGATTTGAAATATCTTTTTTATTACGTTTTCGTTTATTTGACATTGAAATTGGTTTTACGAGTCTTGTGATAAACCCGTTTGGCGTGTGTAGTTTGGGCAATCAATCGAACAGGTCGCCTGTTGGTGTTTGCTTGACTACACATGTGCCTATTCCCATTTTTCCGTCGGACCGGGAGACGGCGGAACTTGGGTCGTAGTATTGGTATATTCCTAATATGACGAACTCGGGTATAAACCCACAGCTAAAGAGTCGTCGAGCCACTTGGGAGGAATAAGGAGCCGGGAGGCTTTGGCCTGGTGAGTTGGAGAACGCAATAGGGTTCGGTGTTTGATCAACATCGACCCTGTGTTTATTTTGTGTATCTTGCTGGTTTTAAAATGGGGCATAGAACCTTGTCCGTTTTAAAGTCAGGCTTGATTTGGAACGTTAGGGCGCGGTGTTTATTCCACATCGGCCCAACGTTATTTCGTGTATTGGTTCATTTTAAATTTGACTTGAATCCCGTAAATTGTTTTACTGTATTTGTGTTAACATCGTATTTGATGCAGCAACCTAAAACTCGCGAGGTTAGTACAATTTATAATTCTTTTTTTGTATCTTTGCATTCATTTGCACGCATAAAACCGTTTTTGTTTACGAAGTAATTAGCTCAAATAATTTCTTTCGAGTTTTCGTTAATAACTCTTGCATTCTCATTCCCCTACCCATTGAGCTCGTTTAGCTCACCCCACATTTTCCTAAAAATTTTCAGAGATCGACGAACTTGAGTACGGACACAAATAAACGAGTAACGCAGAATCCGAAACGTGTTGTGCCATTTCTCAGATTTTTGCCCTAAGTATTTCAAAGCGTAATTGTACTTATTTTGGTTACTAATTTTTGAGGAATTATTTGTTATTATTAAGTTTATAAGTTAAGACTTCCGTTGTAATACTTAATATACTTAGGTTGTGTGATTGAGTTTACTTTGTAAATTTTTTTTAGTAGACTTAGATCCATTCGTATTATAAGTTTTCAATTATCGTACTTCCAGACAAATATGTTTGTGGAGCTTAAGTTATTATTGGTATTTGGAGTTGTACTATAAAAATTGGGATTATTGTGACTATATTGGGTTTATTAAATTTGGGGCGTTACAGATATGGTATCAAAGTTTAGGTGTAAAAGGAACTACACCTGAGCTAACCCAGGACAAGATTCTCTACCTGTGGATTAGATTGTTACTAGTGAGTGATCTTAGAACCCTAGTTAAGTTTAGATTGAAATAAGTATGTTGCTTGGATTTATTCAAAGATTAAGGTATGATTATTGAATAGGATGTGAATTAGTTGGGTTTGAGTTCGATTATCAATGGATAATGTGATTGTATAGGAAATGAATGAGGGTGCTAGCCGTAGGTGGATCTATGTGTTTATCATTTGGGCTTTAGTATCGATGTTGGTTATAGGTTAAATACATAAGTGTGAATCTTACATATGGTCGATACATATATAATATGGGATATTAACACCCGAATTTTAAGTTACTTTGGGATAATCATGTCATTTAATTGAATAAACAATTAAGATTTGATTATCGAGTAGTACGGAAATTACTTGGGTTTGAATTCAATTACCAATGGATTTCATATGAATTTGATGAGGGTACTGGTGTTAAGTTGACAGATGATTAGGTCGTAGATGGGTCTATAGATTTATCTTTTAAGGTTATAGTATCGAAATTATTAATATACCTAAGTATGATCTTATATATAGTCAATTTATATGGTGGTTAGATGTTGATCTAGGTAGACATTACCTTATGTCGAGGTCGTGACGTTCTCTTTTTCTCGTCAAGTCTTGTTACTTGTATCATTATTATGTTATAATTGAGACTTGAGGTACCTAGATTATAAGTTTGACAAAGAGTTAATAACTACTAGGATACACTTATGTGTATGATTTACTTATGGGCCAACTTAGGATATCGATGAGTTATTGGAATAAAATATTTTTAGGTTTGAATCCTGGTGATTATTTAAGGAATACTGATTTGAGATAACGTCATTATTCCGTTCTATATAGTGTGTAGGGCATACCATTTTAATTGATCAACTTGATGTTATACTGACATATGGGTTGATTATAGTTTAGGAATGAAAAGAGGAAATGGATTTAAAGGGTTGATAGGAAACAGTTTCTCAAGAAGAAAAGAGATATTGACAAAAATAAGGTGCGTAACAATTGGGGTTAATATCCTCACAGTTACCTATTAACTTAGAGTTGATAGCTAGACTATGGTTTATTTTATGTGATAAGGTGAACATTACCTTACGACTGAGCTTGGGATTAAGTATTTTGTATGCGAGTCCAATTGCAATGTGATATGCATGATAACACTATGGTGACAGATCGATGTAAGCAACTTGTCTTTTGGGTATAGTAATTGAATACCGCTTCGTGGATTATTGATGGGCGATTATGGATATTATCTATATACAATGGTAAGATGTTGTAAGCTATCTTTTGGAGAATTATTTGGTGGATTCCGTTAGGTTTCAGTTATTTTGAGTATTCAGAGGCTTAAATTTATTGATGGTATTTGAGTTGGGTGGACTGAAATGAAATCTTTAGGTCGTTATATTGCGATTGAAGTAATCATTCTAAGTCATATGTGGCCATTGATTAAAACAAATTGATGATTTGAAGTGCATTAAGTTATGATAAATTGATTAAGTAATTGATTTATATAGAGGTTTGATTCAGTTGCTAGATGATATGAATTATAAGGTCTATTAACACTACGATATTTTTGTGAAAATGCGTCATATTGGTTTTAGTTATTCTCGTAATTCTCAATAAAGAACTTATTTGATAAACATTATTAAGATGAATTTGTCGAGAGTCTATGATGAGGTAACATGTGTGAAGAGGTTTGATGATTTAGATCGCCATCACGGAGATGTTTGAGTTTGGGTTTTCCGAATAAGACAAAGTTATAATTCCTCAAATTGACGACTTTAGATACTGAGCAACTACAAAGAAATCAAAACAAAACCAGGATAAGATCATGTTTGGGGGATTAGATTGCAACTATTTGATGATATCGAATTTTGAGTTTAAGTTCTAGTTTGGATGATTGTGTGATATAGATTAAAATATTGAATTTTTATAGATTAAAGTTCGGCTAAGGTTGAATTAAAGATTAGATTTGATCATTAAGAGTAGCTGGAATTTCTTGCCCTTGGATTGGATTTTTTACTGATCTTGTAAGAACTCGGAGGTCACTAGTACTAAGTTGTCATTTTTTTTAGATCGATGATTGAAATCTAGAAATTTATCTTTTGGGGACTTTACCATCAATATCAGTTATATGTTATGACACCTAGGTATAGATAAGATATACAACCAACCCATATGGGAATTAGACGTTATGCTTGAAAGGAAGTAAATAGTGACTTGGGACTTTAAGCTTGAAATTGTTAGATCTACAATTTTCCTCTGATGAAAGGAATTTGGGGACCAAATTCTTTAAAGGGGGGGAGTATGTGATACCCCATATTCAATAAACCTAGAATTTTATTTATATATTATGTTTCTAATAATTTAGGTCATTTAATTGAATAATAATTATGGAGTTAGGACAATTATCAATATCTATTTGACATTGCAATTACCATTGAGACTTAATTTATTGCAATTTGAATTAAATTTTTTTTTCAATCTTATTATTGTATTAGTTATCTATTATATTATATATGTATATATATATATATCTTTTTTATTATTTATGATTAGAATACTATTATTTGTCAATTATGTGGTTTCTAATTTATTATGGCTTTAAAATTAGTTATAGCTTGGTGATTAGTTTTTTTTTTTTTCCTCAAATTCATAGTCCAATAGCTTTTCTCAAATCTTAACCATTTTCAACTTTTCATTTAAAAAGCCCAATATCAAGCCTACATTTTTATATTTTATTCAGCAATTTCAGACCAAAGTAAGAGCCCAATTTTATATTTAAAATATCAGCAATTTTATTTAACTAAAACCCACACCCAAGCCCAACCCAAGATAAAAGCCCACCCATTTAGAGGTCTTTAAATACCTCAAACCCTAAGGTTAGCCCCATTTTTCAGATTTATTCACACACTCACACACACTAAAATGTGAAGGCCTCCTCCTCTCCCTAGCGGCGCGCCACCACGCCGCCGCCACCACCACGCCTGCACGCCGCCGAAAAAAATTTGGCATCCATATAGTTTTTATTATTTTTTTCTTCTCATTCCTTCTTTTCTTCTACTCTCGCCACACCCCTCCCGACGCGCCACCACCACGCCGGCCGCCGCAAGATTTGTTTTTCTTCTTTTTCTTTTTCTTTATCTTCTCCTTTCCTCCCCCCACCCTCACCGCCAAACGCCACCGCCACCATCACCACTACCGGCCACTCGCCGAAAAAGAATTTCGAGAAGCTACTTTGGAGTTTAACTAGTTCCTCGAATTGAACTCTAAAAATGTGGGTAAAATGTCTTCAAAAGGGTTTTTAATTTGAAAGGGAATCATGAACTTGCATTGCATAAATTTGTTGTGTAATATGCTTTAATATGTTTATTTTATGTTGATAGTTACCTAGTGGTGTAAATGATTCTTTTTAATATTGACAATATTGTATTTAATGGATTTAGTAATAGTTGGACCAAGGACCATAAAATTTTTGGTAGATTATAAGACTGAATTTAAGATTTTAATATTAATATGTTTTGTGTATATACTATATCTAGAATTTTAGTTGAAATAATTAGGATTAAAACTTCATAAACTCTTAAGCCACCTTAACAGAGTAATTTTTGGATTCGCTAATCCAAAATAATATTAACATATACTAATATAACAGTTGGGTTCATTAACCTCAATATATATATATTTATATATATTAGCTATTGACATTAAAAGTGTATTGTTATCGATTCTTAGTTAATACTATGTATAGTACACTTGAAGATATGTACATTCGGACTTGAAATAATCCTAGTAAACCTAGTATTTGAAACATTAATAAATAGAGAACCGACGAGTGACATGAAAATCGAAAAATAATCGAGGATTAAAATAATGAAATTTTCAGTTTAGGATTAACAAATTTGCCTTTGTACAAGTATTGTTTTTTTTGGTTTAAAATATATGATTTATAATTGGAACTATTGCTAAAGTTATATTAGGGATAATAATACAAGCTGGAAATCGTATATAGGATTGCTTTCTTTTAGATTACTTTATGTAAAAGCTAAACTTGTGGATGCTATATGAAAATTGCTTAATTTGAATTTAGTATAAGAAGTCACGATATAATATGTGAGTTTATCAAATGATAATGGAACTTTAGAAGGTTAATTTGATTAGCTTAATATGTGATTTGAAATATCTTTTTTATTACGTTTTTCGTTTATTTGACATTGAAATTGGTTTTACGAGTCTTGTGATAAACCCGTTTGGCGTGTGTAGTTTGGGCAATCAATCGAACAGTGCTTGTTGGTGTTTGCTTGACTACACATGTGCCTATTCCCATTTTTCTGGTCGGACCGGAGACGGCGGCGAACTTGGGTCGTAGTATTGGTATATTCCTAATATGACGAACTCGGGTATAAACCACGCCTAAAGAGTCGTCGAGCCACTGGGAGGAATAAGGAGCCGGGAGGCTTTGGCACAGTGAGTTGGAGAACGCAATAGGGTTCGGTGTTTGATCAACATCGACCTGTGTTTATTTTGTGTATCTTCTTTGGTTTTAAAATGGGGCATAGAACCTTGTCCGTTTTAAAGTCAGCTTGATTTGGAACGTTAGGGCGCGTGTTTATTCCACATCGGCCCAACGTTATTTCGTGTATTGGTTCATTTTAAATTTGACTTGAATCCGTAAATTGTTTTATTGTATTTGTGTTAACATCGTATTTGATGCAAAGAACCTAAAACTCGCGAGGTTAGTACAATTTATAATTCTTTTTTTGTATCTTTGCATTCATTTGCACGCATAAAACCGTTTTTGTTTACGAAGTAATTAGCTCAAATAATTTCTTTCGAGTTTTAGTTAATAACTCTTGCATTCTCATTCCCCTACCCATTGAGCTCGTTTAGCTCACCCCACATTTTCCTAAAAATTTTCGAGATCGACGAACTTGAGTACGGACACAAATACACGAGTAACGCAGAATCCGAAACGTGTTGTGCCATTTCTCAGATTTTTGCCCTAAGTATTTCAAAGCGTAATTGTACTTATTTTGGTTACTAATTTTTGAGGAATTATTTGTTATTATTAAGTTTATAAGTTAAGACTTCCGTTGTAATACTTAATATACTTAGGTTGTGTGATTGAGTTTACTTTGTAAATTTTTTTAGTAGACTTAGATCCATTCGTATTATAAGTTTTCAATTATCGTACTTCCAGACAAATATGTTTGTGGAGCTTAAGTTATTATTGGTATTTGGAGTTGTACTATAAAAATTGGGATTATTGTGACTATATTGGGTTTATTAAATTTGGGCGTTACAGATATGGTATCAAAGTTTAGGTGTAAAAGGAACTACACCTGAGCTAACCCAGGACAAGATTCTCTACCTGTGGATTAGATTGTTACTAGTGAGTGATCTTAGAACCCTAGTTAAGTTTAGATTGAAATAAGTATGTTGCTTGGATTTATTCAAAGATTAAGGTATGATTATTGAATAGGATGTGAATTAGTTGGGTTTGAGTTCGATTATCAATGGATAATGTGATTGTATAGGAAATGAATGAGGGTGCTAGCCGTAGGTGGATCTATGTGTTTATCATTTGGGCTTTAGTATCGATGTTGGTTATAGGTTAAATACATAAGTGTGAATCTTACATATGGTCGATACATATATAATATGGGATATTAACACCCGAATTTTAAGTTACTTTGGGATAATCATGTCATTTAATTGAATAAACAATTAAGATTTGATTATCGAGTAGTACGGAAATTACTTGGGTTTGAATTCAATTACCAATGGATTTCATATGAATTTGATGAGGTACGGTGTTAAGTTGACGGATGATTAGGTCGTAGATGGGTCTATAGATTTATCTTTTAAGGTTATAGTATCGAAATTATTAATATACCTAAGTATGATCTTATATATAGTCAATTTATATGGTGGTTAGATGTTGATCTAGGTAGACATTACCTTATGTCGAGGTCGTGACGTTCTCTTTTTCTCGTCAAGTCTTGTTACTTGTATCATTATTATGTTATAATTGAGACTTGAGGTACCTAGATTATAAGTTTGACAAAGAGTTAATAACTACTAGGATACACTTATGTGTATGATTTACTTATGGGCCAACTTAGGATATCGATGAGTTATTGGAATAAAATATTTTTAGGTTTGAATCCTGGTGATTATTTAAGGAATACTGATTTGAGATAACGTCATTATTCCGTTCTATATAGTGTGTAGGGCATACCATTTTAATTGATCAACTTGATGTTATACTGACATATGGGTTGATTATAGTTTAGGAATGAAAAGAGGAAATGGATTTAAAGGGTTGATAGGAAACAGTTTCTCAAGAAGAAAAGAGATATTGACAAAAATAAGGTGCGTAACAATTGGGGTTAATATCCTCACAGTTACCTATTAACTTAGAGTTGATAGCTAGACTATGGTTTATTTTATGTGATAAGGTGAACATTACCTTACGACTGAGCTTGGGATTAAGTATTTTGTATGCGAGTCCAATTGCAATGTGATATGCATGATAACACTATGGTGACAGATCGATGTAAGCAACTTGTCTTTTGGGTATAGTAATTGAATACCGCTTCGTGGATTATTGATGGGCGATTATGGATATTATCTATATACAATGGTAAGATGTTGTAAGCTATCTTTTGGAGAATTATTTGGTGGATTCCGTTAGGTTTCAGTTATTTTGAGTATTCAGAGGCTTAAATTTATTGATGGTATTTGAGTTGGGTGGTGAAAATGAAATCTTTAGGTCGTTATATTGCGATTGAAGTAATCATTCTAAGTCATATGTGGCCATTGATTAAAACAAATTGATGATTTGAAGTGCATTAAGTTATGATAAATTGATTAAGTAATTGATTTATATAGAGGTTTGATTCAGTTGCTAGATGATATGAATTATAAGGTCTATTAACACTACGATATTTTTGTGAAAATGCGTCATATTGGTTTTAGTTATTCTCGTAATTCTCAATAAAGAACTTATTTGATAAACATTATTAAGATGAATTTGTCGAGGAGTCTATGATGAGGTAACATGTGTGAAGAGGTTTGATGATTTAGACTGCCATCACGGAGATGTTTGAGTTTGGGTTTTCCGAATAAGACAAAGTTATAATTCCTCAAATTGACGACTTTAGATACTGAGCAACTACAAAGAAATCAAAACAAAACCAGGATAAGATCATGTTTGGGGGATTAGATTGCAACTATTTGATGATATCGAATTTTGAGTTTAAGTTCTAGTTTGGATGATTGTGTGATATAGATTAAAATATTGAATTTTTATAGATTAAAGTTCGGCTAAGGTTGAATTAAAGATTAGATTTGATCATTAAGAGTAGCTGGAATTTCTTGCCCTTGGATTGGATTTTTTACTGATCTTGTAAGAACTCGGAGGTCACTAGTACTAAGTTGTCATTTTTTTTTAGATCGATGATTGAAATCTAGAAATTTATCTTTTGGGGACTTTACCATCAATATCAGTTATATGTTATGACACCTAGGTATAGATAAGATATACAACCAACCCATATGGGAATTAGACGTTATGCTTGAAAGGAAGTAAATAGCGACTTGGGACTTTAAGCTTGAAATTGTTAGATCTACAATTTTCCTCTGATGAAAGGAATTTGGGGACCAAATTCTTTAAAGGGGGGGAGTATGTGATACCCCATATTCAATAAACCTAGAATTTTATTTATATATTATGTTTCTAATAATTTAGGTCATTTAATTGAATAATAATTATGGAGTTAGGACAATTATCAATATCTATTTGACATTGCAATTACCATTGAGACTTAATTTATTGCAATTTGAATTAAATTTTTTTTTCAATCTTATTATTGTATTAGTTATCTATTATATTATATATGTATATATATATATATATCTTTTTTATTATTTATGATTAGAATACTATTATTTGTCAATTATGTGGTTTCTAATTTATTATGGCTTTAAAATTAGTTATAGCTTGGTGATTAGTTTTTTTTTTTTTCCTCAAATTCATAGTCCAATAGCTTTTCTCAAATCTTAACCATTTTCAACTTTTCATTTAAAAAGCCCAATATCAAGCCTACATTTTTTTATATTTTATTCAAAGAATTTCGGACCAAAGTAAGAGCCCAATTTTATATTTAAAATATCGAATTTTATTTAACTAAAACCCACACCCAAGCCCAACCCAAGATAAAAGCCCACCCATTTAGAGGTCTTTAAATACCTCAAACCCTAAGGTTAGCCCCATTTTTCAGATTTATTCACACACTCACACACACTAAAATGTGAAGGCCTCCCTCCTCTCCCTAGCGGCGCCGGCCACCACGCCGGCCGCCACCACCACCCTGCCAAGTCACGCGCCGGAAAAATTTGGCAGTCCATATAGTTTTTATTATTTTTTTTTTCTCATTCCTTCTTTTCTTCTACTCTGCCGGCCACACCCCTCCCCGACGGCCACCACCACCGTCGGCGGCTGCCGCCGGCAAGATTTGTTTTTCTTCTTTTTCTTTTTCTTTATCTTCTCCTTTCCTCCCCCCACCCTCACCGCCAAACGCCACCGCCACCATCACCACTACCGGCCACTCGCCGGAAAAGAATTTCGAGAAGCTACTTTGGAGTTTAACTAGTTCCTCGAATTGAACTCTAAAAATGTGGGTAAAATGTCTTCAAAAGGGTTTTTAATTTGAAAGGGAATCATGAACTTGCATTGCATAAATTTGTTGTGTAATATGCTTTAATATGTTTATTTTATGTTGATAGTTAGTTACCTAGTGGTGTAAATGATTCTTTTTAATATTGACAATATTGTATTTAATGGATTTAGTAATAGTTGGACCAAGGACCATAAAATTTTTGGTAGATTATAAGACTGAATTTAAGATTTTAATATTAATATGTTTTGTGTATATACTATATCTAGAATTTTAGTTGAAATAATTAGGATTAAAACTTCATAAACTCTTAAGCCACCTTAACAGAGTAATTTTTGGATTCGCTAATCCAAAATAATATTAACATATACTAATATAACAGTTTGGTTCATTAACCTCAATATATATATATTTATATATATTAGCTATTGACATTAAAAGTGTATTGTTATCAGTTCTTAGTTAATACTATGTATAGTACACTTGAAGATATGTACATTCTGGACTTGAAATAATCCTAGTAAACCTAGTATTTGAAACATTAATAAATAGAGAACCGACGAGTGACATGAAAATCGGAAAATAATCTGAGGATTAAAATAATGAAATTTTCAGTTTAGGATTAACAAATTTGCCTTTGTACAAGTATTGTTTTTTTGGTTTAAAATATATGATTTATAATTGGAACTATTGCTAAAGTTATATTAGGGATAATAATACAAGCCGAAATCGTATATAGGATTGCTTTCTTTTAGATTACTTTATGTAAAAGCTAAACTTGTGGATGCTATATGAAAATTGCTTAATTTGAATTTAGTATAAGAAGTCACGATATAATATGTGAGTTTATCAAATGATAATTGAACTTTAGAAGGTTAATTTGATTAGCTTAATATGTGATTTGAAATATCTTTTTTATTACGTTTTTCGTTTCTTTGACATTGAAATTGGTTTTTCGAGTCTTGTGATAAACCCGTTTGGCGTGTGTAGTTTGGGCAATCAATCGAACAGTGTTTGTTGGTGTTTGCTTGACTACACATGTGCCTATTCCCATTTTTCCGTCGGACCGAGAGACGGCGCGAGAACTTGGGTCGTAGTATTGGTATATTCCAGGAATATGACGAACTCGGTATAAACCCACGGCAAAGAGTCGTCGAGCCACTGGGAGGAATAAGGAGCCGGGAGGCTTTGGCCTGTGAGTTGGAGAACGCAATAGGGTTCGGTGTTTGATCAACATCGACCCTGTGTTTATTTTGTGTATCTTCTTTGGTTTTAAAATGGGGCATAGAACCTTGTCCGTTTTAAAGTCAGGCTTGATTTGGAACGTTAGGGCGCGGTGTTTATTCCACATCGGCGCAACGTTATTTCGTGTATTGGTTCATTTTAAATTTGACTTGAATGCCGTAAATTGTTTTACTGTATTTATGTTAACATCGTATTTGATGCAGCAACCTAAAACTCACGAGGTTAGTACAATATATATATATATATATATATTTTGTATCTTTGCATTCCTTTGCACGCATAAAACGTTTTTGTTTACGAAGTAATTAGCCCAAATAATTTCTTTCGAGTTTTCGTTAATAACTCTTGCATTCTCATTCCCCTACCCATTGAGCTCGTTTAGCTCACCCCACATTTTCCTAAAAATTTTCAGAGATCCACGAACTTGAGTACGGACACAAATACACGAGTAACGCAGAATCCGAAACGTGTTGTGCCATTTCTCATATTTTTGCTCTAAGTATTTCAAAGCGTAATTGTACTGATTTTGGTTACTAATTTTTGAGGAATTATTTATTATTATTAAGTTTATAAGTTAAGACTTCCGCTGTAATACTTAATATACTTAGGTTGTGTGATTGAGTTTACTTTGTAAATTTTTTTTAGTAGACTTAGATCCGTTCGTATTATAAGTTTTCAATTATCGTACTTGCAGACAAATATGTTTGTGGAGCTTAAGTTATTATTGGTATTTGGAGTTGTACTATAAAAATTGGGATTATTGTGACTATATTGGGTTTATTAAATTTGGGGCATTACAATATATATCCATACATAGCATTATAATTATATATATTCAGTAAGAAGAAACAAATATTTTATTTAATATGAAATTATATTCGTAATAATGTATATAGAAAATTACTTCTTATATTTATTAACATACTTTTCATGTTAATAAATTTTTTTAATATTTACTAGTGTATTTTCATATTCAACTTTTAAAGTTGTACATTTTGACTATTACATATGAAGTTATTTGTTTGATATTTTTTTTGATGTATATACATATAGAAAAATAGAATAAATTTTTTTTTGAATGTTTCATTTTCCCATAAAATTATGTTGCTAAATATGAAACAAGATTTTTGTTTAATTCCTTTAATAATTATAACAATTGTTTAGCTTTTTAGACCCTAAAAAATGTTGGAATTTGATATGACTTTATTTGTTGATTATATTGAAAATATAATACATTAATATTTAGCATTGGAAAATTGTTTTTTTTTTTCCAAATTGTTCCTTTCTTATAGATAAACATGTTCAATAAATAGATACAATTCGCATTCACAAAATTTATTATCAACCAAATTTACTGTCCTTAAAGAGGGTTTTTAATATAATAATGTATTTTTATATTATTTAATTTATGATTTACTATTAAACTAATTGAATTTGTATTTCAATAATTTATTGGAATTCTGAGAAATTTGCAATAACTAAAAATGATTTTTGTACAAATACAACTCGTGCACCGCCCATCCTGAAAAATACCAAATATGAAAACTCGAATAGAACATAATAAATAGAAAATCCAAATAGTACAATACAAATCTCCATAACTAAATTTCAAAAAAAAACTAAAAATTGGCTTAGTGACATGAATAAAAAAAATACATGGTAAAATCGGCAACAATAATAAATATCCCCAAAAAATAAATCTAATAAAAACAATAATGTTGTCAAAACTACGTTTTGTTGAGTACTATTTCATTAATTATTGTTCTTAGTTCTCCTATTATCTTATATACACGTGTTAACTTTTCATTTATTTTACAATGAATTTTTTCAAAAAGCTTGGCCACCAATTTACACATACAAACAACTTTGTAAAATAAAATTTCATTCGAATTTACTACTATAACCTTGAAAAAAAGTGTGACACCAATTTTCACACTTATTAAAAATCTAGACATGACTAAAACAAATAGCCGATGTAGGTACGCATATGCGGTTCTATGAAAAATCACTTTTTGAAGATGGAACACAACTACACAGCATTGAATGTATTATTTATAAGTATGAAGTATGATATTTTTTTTCTTTTTTGACTTTATCAATAAAAAAGCATTAATATTTCATGTCTATTGTTTAATGCTATATCAAAGTTATTATAACACAGGAGATACAATTCGTGGAATTATTAGGAAAATACACACATCACAGTACAAATCGAAGGACTCACAAATATACACCCGTGCATCGCTTAAATCACAAAAGTGAACAGTCGCATTTCTAAAAAAATCTATATAATCGAAGTTCTAAAAAACCCTTAATGAAGGAAAATAAATAATTAAATAAAAAAAATTCGAAAAAATATCATCCATTGGTTTCGACAAATAAATGGTTAGGATTAGTCTGCACTGTCTTAAATAGAGACCCCTGCCTCATTTGATCAAATCCACACACACACACACACACACACACACACATATATATATATATATATATGTGGGATAAGATCTCGTAAGACAGCCCCTGACCTTGACACCGTATGGATTGATCACAACCATCCACGCCTACTAATCAATGGTTCCGATTGCAATAAAAATTAGACCATTTACTAATTATTTTAAACACAAAAAGGATAATATAGTAAATCATTAGAATAGTGTAACAAACTTTCCATCATAACAACATCTACACGTCAATAATCATAGATATAGTAAAATCACTTTTCATAACTAAAAAAATAACACAAAATTGCCATCCTTATCTCTCTCATGTCTACAAATGAAAGAGGAAAAGAAAATCTATAGAGGAAGAACAAAATTACAACATGAACACCACATAAAATCAATATACACAGCAAAATCCAGATCAGATTTCAGTGAAAATGATAAATGAAACCTACGAATATGGAGAGATCGAATCTGGAATGTAAATTGGGATCGAAAAAAATCTGGAATGTGAATTGGAATGTAAATGCATAGTTAGTGTATATTTGATGCATAAATGAATAATAACGATGCATATTTAGTTTAATTTTTAATATGTGCCCTTTAGTAATAGTGACATATTACATTTGTAAGTTTGATGCATACTTAGTGTATATTTGATGCATAATTGAATAATAATGATGCATATTAAATTTAATTTATCACCTGTGCCATTAGGAATAGTTATATATTACATTTTATTTGGATGCATACTTAGTGTATATTTGAAGCATAACTGAATAATAACGATGCATATTTAGTTTTAATTTGTAAGTTGTGCCCATTATGAATAGTGAGAGATTAAATTTATAATTTTTTACCATAATTAGTGTATATTTGATTCATAATTGAATAATAATGATACATATTTACTTTTAATTTGCAACTTGTGCACATTAGGAAGACTGACAAATTCCATTTGTAATTTTGATGCATATATTGTTTATATATGGTGCATACTTATTTAAATATTGTTGCATATATGCATCTGATGTATGATTTGAAAAAAATGACATTTTTGAAAATGCTAATTTAATTTATTAGAAATAAAGGATGACAAATTCTTCTACACAGTAGCAATAACTCTACGAGAAAAAATCGCTTGAAAGAAGAAAGATGAAGAAAAAATCACAGTCGAAAGCTCTGAGAGAGAAGAAATGGAGATATGTTTCCAAATGGTAATGTGAAATAAAAGCGGGAATAAATAACTAATCAAATCCCTAAAAAACCGATTCCCTAAACGCTTACAAAAAAAATGAAAAATTGCCTACTTTAAATGAGAAAACTGCCCTTATCATTAAAAAAATAAATAAGGCCTAAAATTCAAAAAATCTTAGCATTTAATGGTTGGGATTAGTTCGCACTGTCTTACGTAGAGACTCATGCCACATTTGATCCAATACATACATACATATATATATATATATATATATATATATATTAGTATATATATATTTGTATGTATGTATTGGATCGAATGTGACAGGGGACTTACCGTGTGGCAGTGTGGATTAATCCAATCCATCCACATCTTTTATTCAATGGTCCAGATTGCAATTAAAAATAACTTATTTATCAATTAATTAATAGGTGGAAAGGGCATAATAGTAACTAGCAAAATGCCATAAATCACGCCCAAGGGATTGATTAATATCACGTTCCATAACTGAATTGTGCACCATTTTAATAGCGGAACTGTACACCATTTAATATCTAACTATACACCATTGCATACCTAACAGTGCATCATTGTATAACTAAATATTGTACACCATTCAATCCCATCGATTTTTATGGGATTTGATTTTACGATTGTTCCCACTTTTTATTCAATTATGGTTTACTCACAATGATGTACAATTAGTTATACAATGATGCACTGTTAGATATAAAATGGTGCACAATCAGTTATTAAATGGTGCAAAGTTCAGCTATTAAAATGGTGCATAATTCAGTTATGGAAACCTGGTCTTTATCACATCCATGATTGTAGGGCGTCATTATGGGAAGGTGGTTACACTATTTTGTCTTTATAAGGTTTTAGATGATGTACAATTACTTATACAATGATGCACTGTTAGATATAAAATGGTGCACATATAAGTGATTAAATGGGAAGATGGTTACATCATTTTGTCTTTATAGTTCCTTTAGATGATGTACAATTAGTTATACAATGATGCACCGTTAGATAGAAAATGATACAAAATCAGTTATTAAATGATGCACAGTTCAGCTATTAAAATGGTGCATAATACAGTTATGGAAACATGATATTTATCACATCAATGATTGTAGGGCGTTATTATGGGAGGTGGTTACACCATTTTGTCTTTATAAGGTTTTTAGATGATGTACAATTAGTTATACAATGATGCACTGTTATATATAAAATGGTGCACAGTTAAGTTATTAAATAGGAAGATAGTTACACTATTTTGTCTTTATAGTTCCTTTAGATGATGTACAAATAGTTATACAATAATGCACTATTAGATATAAAATGGTGTACAATCAGTTATTAAATGGTTTACAGTTCAGCTATTAAAATAGTACACAGTTTTAGTTATGAAAACGTGATATTAATTAATCCCTTGATTGTAGGGGCGTGATTTATGGCATTTTGCTAGTTACTATTATGCCCTTTCCACCTATTAATTAATTGATCAATCAGTTATTTTTAATCGCAATCTGAACCACTGAATAAAAGGTGTGAATGCATGGGATCAATCCACACTGCCACACGATAAGAGGCTGTCACACGAGATCTCATCATATATATATATATATATATATATATATATATATATATATATATAGGGATTGGTTCAAGTGAGACCAATCCATTTAGGCCAGACGTATGGACACTTCTGAGCTGTTGATTTAATTTTTTGTATAGTTTGGATCTTTTCAGTTTTTTTAGGATAGTAAGGGTATTTTTGTATTTTTTCTAATATCCTGCAATTTAAGGGAGGGTGTTTATGTAATTTAACAATTATTTCAAAAGTAAGTAAAATTTTACCATGTCAGTTACTGAGATTTGGGGAAGGAAGAGTCTATCAACCTACACATGGTTCAGTTTTCTTCCAACTTGAACTCTTTTTCTGCTAGGTATTTTTTTTTTAGCATACGTAGTTTTAAACATCTGCATATTTAGTTATAGAGATATCTGCATATTTATCATAAACATCTTCATGTGATATTTTTTCGAAAATTTTCTTTTAATTTTAATTTTTTAATTTGGCCATTTATTTTGCATATTTATATTATACTATCTGCACATTTATTATTAATTCAATGTATATTTAGCACGAGCCTACACATATTCAAATTTGTTTTGCATACGTATTTTTAAACATATGCATATTTACATTTAGATACCTGCATATTTATCATAAACATCTGCATGCGACATTTTTCTGAAATTCTCTTTGAATTTTAATATTTTAATTTGGCCATTTATTTTGCATATTTATATTATACTATCTTTACATTTATCATTAATTCAGTGTATGTTTAGCACGATCTCACACATATCCAAATTTGTTTTCCATACATATTTTTAAACATCTCCATATTTACATTTAGATATATGCATATTTATTATAAACATTTGCATAATATATGCATTTAAATATGATAACTATGTATGTTGCATAATTCCTTTAGCTATGCAATATATGTATCTTAAATATGCAAATAAAGGACAATAAATAGGCATTTAATTCAATTTCTCATCGGTGTAGAAATTTGGCTCTTTATTAGTTCAATCGTTTCGTCCAAATTTTGCAGGAATGTTTCGTACGAGATTACCTTGAATCGAATTATCAGTTGCGGTGAATTCCTGGTTTTCTGTCTTGGTAGAATAGATTTTGCTTCAATATATGATGATTCTTCTTCAAAGATCTGATTTGTGGTGATTGTTTCGATATTTTATTTTGAGCCATTGGAAGAAATTGGAGACTTCAATGGACTACGATGAATTTGATCGTTTATGCAGAGTTTTTGCATGGGAGAAGTGAGAGGAGGTTGTGTGCATGATTGTATGAACATGATCAATAATAGATCATGTTCCTTATAATTAGCAGCATTATATATTTGCCAGTTATTTTGGTGTGATCTTGCATTGCCTATTATACCCCTGGACGCTTGTTTCTAATTTTTTAATGCTACAAATATTTTCTAGATCTTGGCCTTGATTTTTTTTAACGGTGTAGATCTGTCCCTACGGTCTCACCTAAGCCTATGGTCTCACAGATATATAGGGATTGGTTCAAATGAGACTAATCCCCTTAGGTGAGACCGTAGGGACATTTCTGAGTTGTTAGTTTAATTTTTTGGATGGTTTGAATTGTTTCAGTATTTTAGGTAATTTTTCTTTTTTTTTAAATCCAATTAAGGGTATAGTTGTAATTGTATAAAAGGACGTTTTTTTTGGAATGTTATTTGATGCTTAAATAGCTACTAGATAATGCATAATTAGTTGTTTTTTGTTGCATTGTTTTTATGATACTTATTGCATAACTGGGTATAATGTACTGCATATTAATTAGTTTTTACACACTGCATAAATAACTTCAAGACAATAAATATTTAGTTGATTGTTGCTGCATAGTTTATCACATTTTGCATAATTGGGTACAATGTACTGCATATTTAGGTTTTGTACATATCATAGATAGCTTCTAATAATGCATAGTCACTTACCCGATTATGCATACTTTCTCATATTCTGTATATTTACTATACACATATTGTGAGACCCCGGATTTTAACAACGTGAGATACGATGTTGTAGTGATTATTTATTCGGCTATGTATCACAAACACATTATTAATGAACCGCGACCCGACTTTTATTTATTTCTTTCAACATCAATTACGCCTTTCTCGTTTTCGAGCCTAACGATTTTATATTCTTCCTCTAGTATTAATACTTGATCGAATGACTACAACTTTAGAAATATTAGACCTCCAACAATTTAGGAGTGCATTCCAATCCTTATCCTAATATTTCATCTTATTCTATAATTCATCCCAACCAATTTCCCAATCATTTTTTTTTAAAAAAAATAATACGTAATTCTTATTTCACATCTTTAATTTTTAAATCTAAATATTTAATTATAGATATTTATAATTTTTTTTTCTTTCCATTTTTTTTTAAAAAAAAATATTTTTTTTATATTTTTAAAAAATTCGAAAATTACCATAAATGGGGAGGCTGTTTCATATTCTTTTCAATACCTACAATTATTTTTCCTCAACTTTTGGTCACATGCCTAAAGGAAAGACAAACTTTTCTTTCCACCAAATTCTAATAAATAAAAATAGCAACACCATGATTATTATTCCCTCCAACTTTTGGCTCCTTGTCTTAGGGGAATCAATCATTTTGTTATTTTTTTTCTTTATCTACCAATATTATTCATTTCATAATTATCATAAAAACACAAGACTTGTTTCCATTTTCCTCTCTAAAGGATCAAATTCTTCAAGCATAAGGTAAGAAAATCTTCATTTCTCCCAACTCTATTTTTCTTCTCCAATCCTCAACCTTATACCTACACCATCTAATAATGTTGAATCCTTCTTGTTGAGGTACTCCTAGAGAAATTTCTTGAAGAATTAGAGATCTAGATTTGACTACAAGCTTGAAGAGGAAATTCAAGACTATACATTATTAAGGTGAGAAAATTATGGTTTTAGTATTTTTCTCTTGACAACATGAAGAATTAATTTTTGACTCAAGAATATGAATTTTTGGAGCTTAGGGGTTGACCTACATCATCTCAAGTTGAGTTTAGAGGCTTGAAGGAAAATTTACATTTTTGAGACTACTTGAAGACATTAAGGTGAGTAGTAACCATTTGGTCCTAGTATATTTTCTTTAGACTTGAGACTTTAATTTTAACACCAAAATATGGTTTGGATACCATTTAGGGGCTGATCTTCAAGAGTTTGAGTCAAGAAGTTGATTCAAGAAAGAAGACTACATTTTAGATCAACCCGAGAAACTACTACGAGGTGGGTGGAAAAATTCTTTCAACTTCTAGGTGTTTTAAATTGAAAATATGCATGTAGTATTTTGTTATTGAGCACTTGAGATATATATTATGTATTGCATGCTATTTTCTTGTATCAAGTTGGAAAAATTCTCAAGTGTTGCTCAAAAATGTGATTTATCGAAAAATAGGGCATACATGCACATTTTATTGTTATACTTGATGAAATTTTGTATGAGAAGGATATGTATGTGTATGACTCTTGAAATCTATGTTTTGAATGATTTATAACCTGGACAAGTCGAGCATAATTGATTAAATTTCAACTTTTGGACTTAAAATGCAAAAATGGAAAGTTGGTGGACTTAATTGCAAGAAAAATAAAATTTAAGGGACCCCTCTGTAATTTTCGATTTTTGGGACTGAACTCAGGTTCAAAAATTATGTTTTGATATTTTAATAAATTTTTAAGAGTTTTTAGATAAATAAAATCAACCCTTAAAAGCCCAAGGACTAATTGTAAAATTTTAGAAGTTTAAGGGCTATTTTGAAATTTTCGAAACTGTACCAGACCCTAATTTTAAAATTTGAAATTTTAAATCTTAAGGGACTGGAAATAACATATTTTAAATGTATTCCAAAAATCCAAGTGTTTAGAGCTTGGAAAGTAATTTATAAAAATTGAGGGACCAAATTGTAAAAGATTAAACTTGAGGACCAAAATACAATTTCCAGGACTTATACAGTCCATGCACCTGGAAATACTAATTTAACTATAACATAATTATATCTTGGACCCAAGGTTCAAATTTCATAACAATTGGACCCCTAAAAGCCTTAAAAGCAATTATTTCAAAATGGGACAAAAATGAGATTTTCAAAAGTTAAGGGACTTATACTTGCTTCTTTTAAAAACTGCTTTTGTCCCAATATACCACTGACCATAGTGACATTTGTCAACTGGAATCACATTAAAATCCCTTCCGGTTTGTGAGTTCCAATTATTTTAAACTTAGAGCCCGAAATGGCAATTTTAGCAAATTTGGGGCCAATATGAGAATTTTATAAAAATTCGACCTCAAAACTTCAAAAACCTGAATCTCCGAACAATTTGGAGAATTTAGGAACTGACCTCATAATTTTTCAAGGTCGGGATATTTATTTATTCAAATTTTAACCCCAAAAGTATTGGTTTTTACAAAACGGGGCTAAATTGTAAAATTTCTTTTTATCAAGGACCTAACTCAAATTATTTTCTTTTACTAAAACAGCCCTGGACCCTCTGACTTCAATTCTTAATTAAAATATTTTATTTTCTCAAAAACCCCTTGACTCATCGGACCGCCTTGACCGACACACCGATCGCGGGGGCGACTTCCCGTCTTGCGATTTGAATCTATAACGGGACTTATGTTCCACCTAATCTTTCAAGATATCGAAGATTGCTTATCCTCCCGATAATCATCTTCATCCCAATAACTCCGCCAACACCATAATTGCCACTCGCAATTTTTAAAAATTTTCCCCGAATCGCTTCCTAAATCAATAATACTGATTGCCTGGTTGACTACCCGAACTTGTATTTACTTTCTGCTGAGTTAACTTGGTGTGTCGAGCTCACAAATCGGAATGGATACGTCGGGGATGGAACCGGCAGCTCGGTTGCTATTCCACTCTTCCGCCCCATCGCCCTAATCCCGTGAATCGAGGGACGGAGTTTGTCCAAGGGAAACGGGTCGTGTACTTGAGGTATAATCATGATTATGACGAATCCGAGCCTTGCTAGCTCCAACGTGGATTTCGTCTTTGCCTATGGAGCAATAAGGTGACAGGTCTTGGACCATCATGAACGGGAGTTACAAGGAAGAACGAAGGAATCGCTGTCGATCCACACGATTCCGGAGTTGAACTAACGCTTGGTTGGCGCTACACTTCAAGATGCAACCGCTACTTGTAATGCATGGGTTGGCGCTACACTTGATGCGCAACCACTAATTGTCTTGCATGGGATTGGCGCTACACTTGATGAGGGCAATCCTCCTGTCGCTTGAATCATCGTGCTGTGTGACCACGAACTATTTCTTAAACTATATAAATATATTACTTAATATATATTTATCACGATGTTTATGTTATGGGCTATGTATGAAAACATGCATCATATCTCACGCGTTTTCATACAACCGTTTTCTCGCATTAACTATATATATCGCCACACTTGCACACGATCACCCCATCCACCGAGATTTTGTCTCACTCCCTCCTCTTTTCTAATATTTAGATGAAGAGTACGTTGAAGACGCCGAACCTACCACAGATTGAATTCCTCTCGTTGATGTGGAGCGACACTCCTTTTACTTTTATTGTTGTTGGACTTTTCATTTTGTTCTGCTTGACCGTAAGTTAAATTCGGATAATCTATTGGGTTGTATTCGGATTCCGTCGGACCTTAAGATGTAATTTGTACTTGTGTGTATTTTATTCCATTTGCATTAGACTCTATTTCACTTGGAGTTTGTATCATTGGTTTAGACTATTGAATTAATTCTGTTTAAGTGATTGATCGTTGTCGCGTAACTTACACCGAGCTGACCCAGGATAGGACCCTCGGACTGTGTTGGGTTGTACGACGACCTGACCAATTAAGTGTGAAATCGATTTCAATAATGGCATAGAACCGTATTATTGATATTTATGTTAAGTCGAATTTATACTTGGAGAATCCATAGTCATACTTGATTTGACTTAGTTGACTCTTGGACTTTCCTTAGTTATTCTTTCCTTGTTCTTCCCTATCTTTTCTTACTTCGACTGATCCTTCTTAGTTTGGCTTGTTCGGGATGGAGCCGACGCCACCTATCTGGTGAGAATTATTGGAGGCCCGCGCCGAACGTGATTACTTCCGGCATACACAAACCACTCGGCACCAGGAATACCTTCGAGCTATCTCGGAGTTGGCGGAAAACGCCGCCGCAACCAAGAATCGACACACCTCCTGGCAAAGAGCCAAGAGGAGAAGAACGATCTTACCCTCCTTGCTAAGGATCGCGAGGATACCATCCGTGCTCGCGAGGATCAAATCCGATCAATCCAGGAACACTTGGAAGTTACTCGCACGAAGATGGAACGCGCTGCCAAAGGCCGCGAAAGTGGGAAAGGAGGCATACATGTCGAGAGGCACCATCGATCATCTCAAGATACTATCATCAAACAAATGCAGGTGATAGAGGACCTCACACATGCCTTAACTCGGGGATCTTTGCTTTGGAGGCCGCCTTAGCGCTAATGCGCCACCGTTGCCACCACCCGAGGCGGAACCCATGCCCAACTTGAGGCCGATAATGAAGAGGATCCCGAGGAGGATCTCAAGAAGATCCCGAAGAGGATCCCGATGAGATCCAATGGAAGATGAAGAGCCCGAGGCGCTTGAAGCCGCCGCCCACTCGATGATGCTCCGGATGGAGCAAGGCGGTTTAGCCGATTGGCTAATCTTTGGTGGTACCTCACCCGATCGAGATCCGATTATGGGCGAGGCCGTTAGTGATGATGACGGCGACCTCACCGAGTAGATAACTTATATGCTAGATTTTAGCCGATGCTTAATTCCATCCTGTTGTATTTTGTTTTTCGATTTGTACCCTAATCAAGTTGTATCCTCGACTCTAGTTTATCTTCGATTTTATATTCCTGTTGTATGAACTCATTCAGGTGTATTCAAATTTCACATCAATGAATATACTTTTTCTACTTATTCTATGTCTTGTGTATTGTTGTTGTGATATAACTTGTTATATGCAAGTACTTATTGAAATCATTCCTTTCTGGAATTGTAGCTAAACTACGAGATACATGGCTGAAACCGTGGACGAGGGAGACCCCGCCGTGTTCCCCGTAGGTATGTGGACGTACCCAGGGAACGGGTACCCTCCCCCGAACTACCACCACCTCCTCCGCCAGTTGCAGGAGATAACTTGACTGCAATAGCCCTGCAACAGATACTGGTCTTCATGAGACAACAAGCAGAGCCTCAACGGCGTATTCCCGAGCCCGCTAGAGAGGCGAATGATCGCACCCTGGAGCGATTCTTGCGATTTGACCCACCAGCTTTCTTAGGAGAGCCTGATGACTTAAAGGCAGAAGAATGGATTGGGAAAATGGAGAATATCTTCAATGCTCTCCAATACTCAGGGGAACAAAAGGTTACGCTCGCCGTGTTCCGACTAGAATCGGCTGCCAGAGATTGGTGGAGAGCAGTTGAGAGAAAATGGGAACAGGACCAAGTAGATAGGACGTGGGAAAATTTCCTGGCTGAATTCAATGAGCAGTATATTCCCCAAGTTGTGAAGGAGGCACGCCGGGATGAGTTCCATAAGTTGAGACAGGGAAACATGTCTGTAGCCCAATACGAGTCTGAGTTCCATCGATTGTCCAAATACGCTCTGGGGACAATCAGTACAGAAGAGGACAAATTATATAAGTTCACACGGGGACTGAAGTTGGAACTTCAAAAGCAGCTTCTGACTGTTGAAATGACAACTTCCTCGGCCTTGGTAAAGCGGCTCTCCGCATCGAGTCGGGACTGAACCGTATTGGACAGATTCAGCAGAGTAGGCCATCAAACAGTCTCAAGAGGACAGCTGTGGGACAACCATCTAAGCAGCCTGATAAGTTTCAGAAGGGACCAGTCAATAAGACGGACAAAGGAAAAGGACCGATACAAGAAAAACCAGGTCCAGTATGTGCACATTGCCAAAAAACGGGACATACTGTCAATGATTGTTGGCGCAAACAGGGGAAATGCTTGCTATGTGGCAGTAACCAGCACCGGCTAAAGGATTGCCGAAGTACGAGGATCGCACGAAACAAGTGCAGCCGCCAAAGCCGGGTAATGGCCAGGGAAATCGGGCAAGGATGCCCGCTCGAGCATTGCACTAGCCGGACATGAGGCTCCTGGAGGCAACGGGCGTGGTGGAAGGTACGCTTCTAATATCTAGCCACTACGCTAAAGTACTATTTGACCCTGGATCAACACATTCATTTGTCGCACCACATTTTGTACACAAGCTGCATGCATGCATGGAACATATTCCTATAGGTTTAGAAGTGTCCACTCCTATGGGCGCAAGCCAGATAACAAATATTATCTATAATGCATGCGAAGTTAAGATTGATGAGATAAACTTTCCTGCTGATTTGATCTTGCTACCTATATCCGAATACGACATTATATTGGGAATGAACTGGTTGTGTGCACACCATGCACAAATGGACTGCCATCGCAAGTCCATTAAACTATGTGAACCCGGTAAGCCCGAAGTGGAAATTTCGGGAAGGGCACGGTTAAGATTGCCCCAATCATTTCAAAGAATGAAAGCGAGGAAGACGATCACTAGAGGGGCACAAGGGTACTTGGCGTTTGTAATTAACAAACCTAAGGTTGAGACACAAATTAATCAAGTACCTATAGTATCGGATTATACAGATGTATTTCCACAAGAACTCACCACTGTCCCTCCAGATAGGGAAGTCGAGTTCACCATCGAGGTATTACCAGGAACCGCCCCAATCGCCAGAACGCCGTATAGAATGGCTCCTGTCGAGTTACAAGAGTTGAAGACACAATTACAGAAGCTGATGGATGTGGGATTTATCCGACCAAGTACGTCTCCCTGGGGAGCACCGGTACTATTCGTCAAGAAGAAGGATGGCACATTAAGACTGTGTATAGATTATCGTGGTCTTAATAGTGTGACCATCAAGAACAAATACCCCCTCCCGAAGATAGACGAACTGTTTGATCAACTTCAAGGAGCGATGGTGTACTCGAAGTTTGATTTACAACAAGGATATTATTAGCTAAAGATCCGTGAAGAAGACATTTCCAAAACGGCCTTTCAGACCAGATATGGACACTACGAGTTTGTAGTGATGCCTTTCGGTCTGACAAACGCACCAGCAGCGTTTATGGATATTATGCATCGAGTTTTTCAACCTTATTTGGATCAATTCGTAGTGATATTCATTGATGACATACTCGTATACTCTAAGTCTAGAGAAGAGCATGAACGTCATCTGAAAATTGTTTTGGAGACACTACGAGAGCACAAGCCGTATGCCAAATTCAAATTGAAGTGCGAATTTTGGCTTAGTGAAGTCGCATTCTTGGGACACATAGTATCCGCACTGGGATCGCCGTAGATCCTTGAAGGTACGACATAAAGTGGTTGAATGGAAACAACCGAGTCCAGAATGAGATCGAAGTTTTTTAGGACTGGCCGATATTATCAAGATTTATCCGAAATTTCTCCAAGATAGCCGGACCACTCACTCGACTAACCCGAAACAAGTCAAGTTTGAGTGGAATGACAAGTATGAGACTAGTTTCCAAGAATCAAGAAACGACTTACTACGGCTACACTCCTTAGCCCTTCCAAAGGGAACAAAAAACTTTTTGTCTGCCTACAAAGGATGCATCAAAGGAAGGACTAGGAGCAAGTGCTCATGCGGGGAAGGAAAGGTCATTGCTTATGCATCACGAAACTCAAGCCGTATGAAACCAATTACCCAACGCATGACTTGGAATTGGCGGCAATAGTGTTTGCGTTAAAGAAATGGAGGCACTATCTCTACGGAGCAACATTCACGGTTTACCACGCATCATAAGAGCCTAAAGTATCTATTCTCTCAGAAAGATCTCAATTTGAGACAACGAAGATGGATGGAGTTAATAGAAGACTATCACTTTGATATTCAATACCATCCCGGGAAAGCTAATGTAGTAGCTGACGCCTTGAGCAGAAAGGCGAGTTTAGCCAGACTAATGATTCGAGAGTGGAAATCATTAGAAGAGTTGAGGACTTGGAATCCGACAAGAACCAATACTCAAATTTTGTTTGCTAACATTTCGGTCAAACCCGACCTACTGAACGAGATCAAAGTAGCACAAGAGACAGATGTGCAACTTCAAAGACTGAAAGAGAAGATACTTAAAGGAGAAGGATCAGAATTCTCGGTACATGAAGATGGGATTATCAGATTTCGGAATCGAGTTTGTGTACCGAATGACGAAGCGATTAGGAGCGAGAATTCTAGCGAAAGCACACCGTTCGAAATACACTATACACCCTGGAGGAAACAAGATGTATAAGGACTTGAAACGACATTTCGGTGGGTGAATATGAAGAACCAAGTAGCAGAGTTCGTTGCGAGATGTTTGACTTGTCAACGAATAAAAGCAGAACACCAACGACCATCTGGTTTATTACAACCGTTGAGAATTCCCAAGTGGAAATGGGAACACATAACGATGGACTTCGTGATGGATCTACCAAGGACCAAAGGAGGCCATGATGTTATATGGGTAGTGTAGACCGACTCATGAAATCTGCACACTTCTTACCCATGAAGAAAACCAACAGCTTGCGGAAACTCGCGCAGATTTATATCCGAGAGATCATTCGACTGCATGGAGTGCCAGTCGACATTGTGTCAGACAGAAACCCGAGGTTCGTCTCTAGATTCTAGAAGTGCTTGCACGAGAAATTGGGTATCTCACTAAGTTTCAGCACAACAGCACATCCACAAACTAATGGCCAGTCTGAGTGAACGATTCAAACCCTGGAAGATATGATGCGAGCTTGCACGTTGGATTTCCAAGGAAGTTGGGATTCGCACGTACCATTAGCCGATTCGCCTATAATATAACAGCCTATCGAGGCCACAATTGGGATGGCACCCTCTACGAAGCCTTGTACGGGCGAAAGTGTCGATCTCCACTACACTAGGAGATTGATGACCAATGGACTCCAAAAGAGAAACAAAAGTCGCCCTCGATTCCAAAGTACTTAGTTCAGGAGGCCATGGAGAAGGTCAAGCTGATCAAGGAACGGATCCGCACAGCTCAGAGCCACCAAAAGAGTTACGCAGACAAGAGAAGAAAGGACTTAGAATTTGAAGTCGGAGATGAAGTATTTCTCAGACTCTCTCCACGAAAAGGATTGATCAATCCAAAGAAAAGAGGCAAGTTGAGCCCGAGATATGTTGGACCTTACAAAATTTTGCAGAGGATCGGGAAGTTAGCCTACCGACTCGAATTACCAGCACAGTATGTGGGAATGCACGATGTATTCCATTTATCGAGGTTAAAGAAGTATCAACCAGATCCCGAGCATATTATCACCCAAGATACTCCTCCTCTGATGGAAAATTTATCCTACGTCGAGAAACCAATCCGGATCATTGACCAGCAGATACGTTAGTTGCGTAATAGAGAGATCTCGATGGTTAAAATGGTATGGCAAAACCACAACCGATACGAAGACACAACGTGGGAGATAGAAGAAGACATGAGGAATCAATATCCATAGTTGTTCTGAAGAGAATTTGGGGACCAAATTCTTTTAAGGAGGGGTGAATGTGAGACCCCGGATTTTAACAACGTGAGATACGATGTTGTAGTGATTATTTATTCGGCTATGTATCACAAACACATTATTAATGAACCGCGACCCGACTTTTATTTATTTCTTTCAACATCAATTACGCCTTTCTCGTTTTCGAGCCTAACGATTTTATATTCTTCCTCTAGTACTAATACTTGATCGAATGACTACAACTTTAGAAATATTAGACCTCCAACAATTTAGGAGTGCATTCCAATCCTTATCCTAATATTTCATCTTATTCTATAATTCATCCCAACCAATTTCCCAATCATTTTTTTAAAAAAAAAAAAAAATAATACGTAATTCTTATTTCACATCTTTAATTTTTAAATCTAAATATTTAATTATAGATATTTATAATTTTTTTTTTCTTTCAATTTTGTTTTTTAAAAAAAAATATTTTTTTTTATATTTTTAAAAAAAAAATAGAAAATTACCATAAATGGGGAGTTTGTTTCATATTCTTTTCAATACCTACAATTATTTTTCCTCAACTTTTGGTCACATGCCTAAAGGAAAGACAAACTTTTCTTTCCACCAAATTCTAATAAATAAAAATACCAACACCACGATTATTATTCCCTCCAACTTTTGGCTCCTTGTCTTAGGGGAATCAATCATTTTGTTATTTTTTTTTCTTTATCTACCAATATTATTCATTTCATAATTATCATAAAAACACAAGACTTGTTTCCATTTTCCTCTCTAAAGGATCAAATTCTTCAAGCATAAGGTAAGAAAATCTTCATTTCTCCCAACTCTATTTTTCTTCTCCAATCCTCAACCTTATACCTACACCATCTAATAATGTTGAATCCTTCTTGTTGAGGTATTCCTAGAAAAATTTCTTGAAGAATTAGAGACCTAGATTTGACTACAAGCTTGAAGAGGAAATTCAAGACTATACATTATTAAGGTGAGAAAATTATGGTTTTAGTATTTTTCTCTTGACAACATGAAGAATTAATTTTTGACTCAAGAATATGAATTTTTGGAGCTTAGGGGCTGACCTACATCATCTCAAGTTGAGGTTAGAGGCTTGAAGGAAAATTTACATTTTTGAGACTACTTGAAGACATTAAGGTGAGTAGTAACCATTTGGTCCTAGTATATTTTCTTTAGACTTGAGACTTTAATTTTAACACCAAAATATGGTTTGGATACCATTTAGGGGCTGATTTTCAAGAGTTTGAGTCAAGAAGTTGATTCAAGAAAGAAGACTACATTTTAGATCAACCCGAGAAACTACTACGAGGTGGGTAGAAAAATTCTTTCAATTTCTAGGTGTTTTAAATTGAAAATATGCATGTAGTATTTTGTTATTGAGCACTTGAGATATATATTATGTATTGCATGCTATTTTCTTGTATCAAGTTGGAAAAATTCTCAAGTGTTGCTCAAAAATGTGATTTATCGAAAAATAGGGCATACATGCACATTTTATTGTTATACTTGATGAAATTTTGTATGAGAAGGATATGTATGTGTATGACTCTTGAAATCTATGTTTTGAATGATTTATAACCTGGACAAGTCGAGCATAATTGATTAAATTTCAACTTTTGGACTTAAAATGCAAAAATGGAAAGTTGGTGGACTTAATTGCAAGAAAAATAAAATTTAAGGGACCCCTCTGTAATTTTCGATTTTTGGGACTGAACTCAGGTTCAAAAATTATGTTTTGATATTTTAATAAAGTTTTAAGAGTTTTTAGATAAATAAAATCAACCCTTAAAAGCCCAAGGACTAGATTGTAAAATTTTAGAAGTTTAAGGGCCATTTTGCAATTTTCGAAATTGTACCAGACCCTAATTTTAAAATGTGAAATTTTAACTCTTAAGGGACTGGAAATAACATATTTTAAATGTATTCCAAAAATCCAAGTGTTTAGAGCTTGGAAAGTAATTTATAAAAATTGAGGGACCAAATTGTAAAAGATTAAACTTGAGGACCAAAATACAATTTCCAGGACTTATGCAGTCCATGCACCTGGAAATACTAATTTAACTATAACATAATTATATCTTGGACCCAAGGTTCAAATTTCATAACAATTGGACCCCTAAAAGCCTTAAAAGCAATTATTTCAAAATGGGACAAAAATGAGATTTTCAAAAGTTAAGGGACCTATACTTGCTTCTTTTAAAACTGCTTTTGTCCCAATATCCCACTGACCATAGTGACATTTTTCAACTGGAATCACATTAAAATCCCTTCCGGTTTATGAGTTCCAATTATTTTAAACTTAGAGCCCGAAATGACAATTTTAGCAAATTTGGGGCCAATATGAGAATTTTATAAACAATCGACCTCAAAACTTCAAAAACCTGAATCTCTGAACAATTTGGAGAATTTAGGAACTGACCTCATAATTTTTCAAGGTCGGGATATTTATTTATTCAAATTTTAACCCCAAAAGTATTGGTTTTTACAAAACGGGGCTAAATTGTAAAATTTCTTTTTATCAAGGACCTAACTCAAATTATTTTATTTTACTAAAACAGCCCTGGACCCTCTGACTTCAATTCTTAATTAAAATATTTTATTTTCTCAAAAACCCCTTGACTCATCGGACCGCCTTGACCGATTAATACCCGATCGCGGGGCGACTTCCTCATCTTGCGATTTGAACTTATAACGGGACTTATGTTCCACCTAATCTTTCAAGATATCGAAGATTGCTTATCCTCCTGATAATCATCTTCATCCCAATAACTCCGCCAACACCATAATTGCCACTCGCAATTTTTAAAAATTTTCCTTAACTGCTTCCCTAAATCAATAATACTCGATTGCTGGTTGACTACCCGAACTTGTATTTACTTTCCCGCTGAGTCAACTTGGTGTGTCGAGCTCACGCGTCGGAATGGATACGTCGGGGATGGAACCGGCAGCTCGGCTGCTATTCCACTCTTCCGGCCCCATCGTCTTAATCCCGCAAATCGGGGACGGAGTTTGTCCAAGGAAGGCGGGTCGTAGTACTTGAGGTATAATCATGATTATGACGAATCCGAGCCTTGCTAGCTCCAACGTGGATTTCGTCTTTGCCTATGGAGCAATAAGGTGACAGTCTTGGACCATCATGAACAGGAGTTACAAGGAAGAACGAAGAATCGCTGTCGATCCACACGATTCCGGAGTTGAACGGAATGTTTGGTTGGCGCTACACTTCAAGATGCGCAACCGCTACTTGTAATGCATGGGTTGGCGCTACACTTGATGCGCAACCACTAATTGTCTTGCATGGGATTGGCGCTACACTTGATGGGCAATCCTCCCGCCTGCTTGAATCATCGTGCTGTGTGTGACCACGAACTATTTCTTAAACTATATAAATATATTACTTAATATATATTTATCACGATGCTTGTGGGCTATGTATGAAAACATGCATCATATATCACGCGTTTTCATACAACCGTTTTCTCGCATTAACTATATATATCGCCACACTTGCACACGATCACCCCATCCACCGAGATTTCTCGTCTCACTCCCTCCCGTTTTCTAACATTTAGATGAAGAGTACGTTGAAGACGCGAACCTACCACATTGAATTCCCTCTTTGTTGATGTGGAGCGACACTCCTTTTACTTTTATTGTTGTTGGACTTTTCATTTTGTTCTCGCTTGACCGTAAGTTAAATTCGGATAATCTATTGGGTTGTATTCGGATTCCGTCGGACCTTAAGATGTAATTTGTACTTGTGTGTATTTTATTCCGCTGCATTAGACTCTATTTCACGTGGAGTTTGTATCATTGGTTTAGACTATTGAATTAATTTTGTTTAAGTGATTGATCGTTGTCGCGTCGCGTTTGGGGCGTGACACATATTGCATGTTTTTTTAATATTTATTACATATATAGACACTTTTTTTGTGTGCAGTTGATTTATGTGGTTTGTTACATATATGTAACAGTCATGCATACTTAGGATCATATTGTATATATTTATTATACATATGTTACATATTTACTATATATTTATTGCATACGTACACGATTATGCATTATGTATATTTTACTATACACATGTTGCATATTTTATATGTATTTATTGCATATGTAGGCCTTTTTGTTATGTGCAATTGATTTCTGTTTTTTTTTCATATATGTAAAAGTCATGCATACTTAATATTATATTGTGTATATTTAGTATACATATGTTGCATATGTATACATGATGGTTATTAGTAATTATGCAGTATATTATGTTTTATTTGGGGATAAAGACACAATTACCCCACTTTTCTGGACAAAAGACAACCTTTTACGCTTCCTGGTGATTTTTGGACAAAATTACGCTCCGCCCCTTTTTTTGGACAAAAATACGCTCCTGCCAGAATTCCCGAACTTTTTTACGTTGTTGTTTCTTTGTTGTTTCAAACATGTTTCTTCTAATCAAATTTCAGTGAAAAACTAAATTTTGCCCCCGTTAGCTAATCCATTTTATTCTCGAAACTTTATAAAAAATAAGAAATATACACATAAAACAACATATATTAAAACCAAATAAATTGAAAATAATATAGAAACAACATGATTAAAAAATACAATTCAATCTTTGATCCAATGCATGAAAACATAAAAAACATGGAAACAACCAAGAAATTAGACAATATAGAAATACACCAGAAACAATATAATAAACACCATATGAGCTTAAGAGCTTAAATAGGTAAAATTGTATTTAAACATCGAAAACTACGTGGAAACGACAAAGAAACATAAGAACAACATTAAAAATGGTATGGAAACAACCTAGAAACAATGTAAAAAATATTAAGAACACCACATGAATAAAAAGAGTTTAAAAGTAGGTAAAAACTAAATCTACACATTAGAAACTACATGGAAACAATAAAAAAATTATTTGAACAATATTAAAAATATTATAGAATAACACAGAAACAATATAAATAATGTACAAAATAATGCATGAACAAAAAGTAGCATAAAATATAGGTAAAAGATGTTTTGAAACATCGAAACAGCAAACTAACAACCAAGAAACAAATTAAAACAACATCAAAATAACATATATAACATATAAAATAATACAGGACAAGAAAAATGAAAAAAAAATGCAAAAATAATCAAAAAATATACAAGTGCGTAAAAGAAGAAAAAAATAGATACAGAAGTGATAATAGCGTAGTATTTAGTCGTATTTTTTCAAAAGTTGAGGTATTTCTGGGAATTTCTCTTTTATTTGCGTGGAGAGGGGATAGAGTGATGAATGCGTGATTATAGGAACGTAATTAATCACATATTTTGTTTTCATATTTTGTAGCACGTTAATAAGTTTGCGGTTTATGGGTGTTTTTGGTCTTCCAAAAATACCCCTCCAGCTGGTTTATTTTGTTATTTTATAATGATATATATACTTGTTAGATCTTGGCCCTCCAATATTTTTTTTGAATTAGGTAGATCTGTCCCTACGATCTCACCTAAGGCGATGGTTTCACAGGATCCCCCTCTCTCTCTATATATATATATATATATATAAATTATGAAATAAGCAAGTTGTCTTGTGAAATATTTAACTTAATTAAGAAATAGTCTACTCTTCTCGATAGAACCACAACATATAAAATTAAAAATATTCCAGCAACTTGAAGACAATTAATTGCGTAAACAAGAATTGACTATTATATATACGCTTGAGCAACTCAATCATCTAATTAAGCAGAAAATCAAGATTGTAACATCACGTAACTTGATTGCAGATACTCTCTCTCTCTGATCTCTTCTTCTTTCCTTCCCAGATTTTCTCAACCCAAAGTTTCATCAATGACAACTCAGAAAAGCCCTCCAACGTCAAATAATATCAATATTATTGCCAATTTTCCCTTCAAAGAGTTACAAGAAAGAATATCATTTCATGAGCCTTTAAAGAAGCTTATGTCAAGCACAGCTGAAAGAATCAAACTCATGATTAGTCAACCAGTTCCCGAGCAATTAGCAACAGTGGATGATGACAAGAAAAAAAACTCGCTACTCGCATCCACGTTTAAGTCATTTGATGATTTCATATGCGACTTTATGGACATACCCCTTCGGCCATTCATTGATCCCAAACACGTACTTTCCGGAAACTTTGTGCCGGTGGGTGAGCTTCCTCCGACGGCCTGTGAGGTGGTGGAAGGCTCTCTTCCGAGTTGCTTAGACGGAATTTATTTATTGAATGGGCCGAATCCTCAGTTTGTCCCCCGTGGCCCGTACCACTTTTTTGACGGTGATGGGATGCTTCAAATGATCAAAATCAATGGCGGACGAGCCACACTTTGTAGTCGCTATGTGAAGACTTACAAGTACATGTTGGAGCAGGATATGGGATATCCCATCATCCCAAGTCCTTTCTCTTCCTTTAATGGCATTATGGCTTCGATGGCTCGTCTGGGGTTAAGTATTGCTCGGGTTGTTGCTGGAGAGTTCGATCCTGTGATCAATGGCTATGGCACGGCAAACACTAGTGTCGCCCTTATTGGTGGAAAACTCTATGCTCTAGGTGAGTATGATCCAATTCCTCTGTTAGGAATTGTATTTCTTCTCTTATTTCAAATTTCATTAATATACATCATCAATAGGGGCACAGAGTTCATTTTTGGAATGAACCCCAAATTTGATTCAATTCAAATAACGAATCGGAAGATTTTTCTAAATTCTATTAAAAAAATTATACTCCTAGTTGAAATTCATGTAAATTTTATTTGAACATCGATTCATATCAAAATTATAAATGCATCATTGACATTTATTGACATAGTATTCCTACTGAAGGGATATTTGTGGGACAAAAGAAATTATCTGGGGTGCATTTGTAGGGAAAAATGCAAAATTAGTCATGCATCTATAAGGATGTTGCATTATTAGTCCTATAACTTTTGAAACTGCAACTTTAATATTGTATGTTTCTCTTTTATAATTTTGGTTCCGTAAGTTTTGGATTCGTGCAATTCTGGTCCTATAAGGTTTAGTTGGTGCAAATTTTGTCTTCAGGACTATTTCAATATTTCACTTATTACCAAAGTATCTTTGATAGCCAAAATATTCAATATACATAAGACAAGTGTGAAATGGTATCAAAACATCTATTTCATACTTATGAGTTGAGTTTATTTATCATTTATGCTATAGATTGCCTTATGAGAGAAGAGTTCCAAAATAATGAATCTCGTTCAAAATCCAAGATACGAATTCTACACGTATTATTTTTTAATTATGAAAATACTAAAACACGCGAAACTTTCTTGAAATATAAGACCAATATTACCAAACTAAATATTATAAGACTAAAATTATTAAATCATAAAAATGAAAAAGTTGAAATTATTATTTTTGCAGATGGGCGAAATTGTCAAATGACTAAAATTGGAATACCCCTATAAATATATGATTAATTTTACAATTTTTTCGTATTTGTAATACCTTGATGGGGTATTTATTATTTTAAAAAATATTTTTATGGCACAAATTTCAAGGGTACCCTTACTTTTTATTATAGCAATCAAACTAAATTCCATATAATTATAGGAATTTACTCTTTTCGGAAAGATTTGTTTGTTTTTTACTGCGGCATATTTGTCATGATGAGAGATGACAACACACGCTAATTTTATATTCAAAACCGTGTATCATCTCATATTCAAAATAATCCCTATATGCCCGGTGTATTGATAAGACCATTAATGCACACTTGACTCACATTGAAGATACTTGAAATACGAGATCATGAAACATAGTTTCGAAGTATATTGATTATCATTAATATACATTTGACGTATATTGAGGATATTTGGAATACTAGAAGAAAGACAATTTGCGATATATGATTCAGACTTAACAACATAATACATAGAAATGTATTTTAGTTAATTTCTTGTGTGTTATTCTTTCTGTAGGTGAGTCTGATCTTCCTTACGAGATAAAAGTGACGTTTGATGGAGATATAATAACTCTTCGCCGCCATGATTTTCACAGCACTGAAGAATTTTTGAGCATGACTGCACATCCAAAACTGATCCAGAAACAGGTGAAGTCTTTGCTTTCAGATACCATATATCTTCTCCACGTTTAACATATTTCCGAATCAATTCGCACGGTAGAAAACTACCCGATGTGCCTATTTTCTCCATGAAGAATACAACATTGATCCATGATTTTGCTGTAACAAAAAACTACGACATTTTCAATGATGTTCAAATGGTTATAAGCCTTTGTGAGATTTTAAAAGGAAAACCACCCATGAGAGTTGATCTTAATAAGACATCGAGGCTTGGGGTCATTAAGAAATACGCAAAGGATGAGAGTGAAATGTGGTGGGTTGATGTTCCAGGGTTCAATATCTTACACACGGTGAATGCATCGGAAGAAGACGATGGGGATACGTTGGTGGTGGTTGCGACTAATCTTTCGTATGTTGAACAGACATTTGAGAGAATGGATTTGGCGAAGATGAAAATGGAGATGATCAAAATAAGTGTGAAGATGAAAGAGATTTTGTTAAGACGTCAATTGTCTAACAGAGTCCTCGAAATGCCAGTTATTCATCCAACTTATGTCGGAAAGAAGAACAGGTAACAACATGATAACTTCTATTTGAGTTTTGTCTCTTTTTTCTTTTTTATTAGAAAAGAATGGAACTTTTTATATTGATTCTACAAAACTTTTAAATCTGCCAAAATGTTTTTCTTTTGAATAAATATAGTTTTACCAACTTCATCACGTTTAAAACCAATTTGACGAAGATACTCAATCAGTCTACCATACTAAGCTCTAGGAGATTGTTTAAGACCATACAGAGTCTTTTTAAGCTTATACAAGTGGTTAGGCTTAAAACGGTCCTCAAAGCCTTTAGGTTGTTCTACAAACACTTCTTCATTTAAAAAGCCATTTAAAAAAACACTTTTTACATCCATTTGGTGAAGAGTTAAACCCAGATAACATGCAATTGCAAGCAACAATCGTCTTGACTTAATACGGGATACAAGAGCAAAAGTTTCATCGAAATTCACCCCCTCAACGTGTGTATATCTTGATCTACTAATCGTGCTTTCTTGCAAACAATTTTGCCAGATTCATCTGTTTTGTTTTTTAAAATTTATTTTGTTCCTATGACATTTACATCTTCTGGCCAAGGAACTAAAAACCATACATCATTTTTTACAAGTTGATCTAGTTCCTCTTGCATTGCATGAATCTAAAACTCATCTTTTAAAGCCTCAATAACATTCTTAGGTTCAAAATTAGACATGCAAACCATTCTCATCACGAAAACTCATCTTTTAAAGCCTCGGTAACAATTAGTAGAAATGCAAACCATTCTCACCATATCACGAAAATTCACTCTACCTTTCCCTCTTGTCTTAATACCATCAGTCACACCACCAATGATTTGAGATGTAGGGTAATTTTTCTGAATTCTTGTAGGTATATCTCTACCATGATCTACAATTGAGTCACTGGACTCTTCAACCTGTTTAGTGTCCAAATCAGAATCAGTTTCAATAGATATAGATGTGGGCTCGGCTGTTGCCACATTTGGTATTGCATCTGTATCAGATGTGATCAAAGCTTCAGTCACATTCTACGTCACATCTGAGCTTATATCTGTTTCAGGCAGTGGTAACATAATGTCAGTGAAATCGAGCAAATCACCAACAAGGCAAAAATATCTTCTTCACTTTCTTGTAATATCATAAAGATCATCGAGGACAACATTCATAGATTCTATTATAGTTTTCGTTCGAAGATTATAGACCCGATAAGCATGGTTATTAGAAGAGTAGCCTAAGAACAGACATTTATGACTCTTAGAGTAAAATTTAGCAAGTTTATCATGATCATTCAGAACATAGCAAACACAACCAAAAACATGAAAGTGTTTGAGTTTTGGTTTCTTTCCCAAAAGTATTTCATAAGGGGTCATTGAACTTCCCGACCTCAAATACACACTATTTGCTATATGACAAGCAGTATTTAGAGCTTTTGCCCGAAATCCTTTTGAAAGCATTTCAGAGCTTAACATGACACGGGTAATCTCTGGTAATGTACGATTTTTTCTCTCTGCCATTCCATTTTGTTGTGGAGTTTTAGGTGCAGATATTTCATGCGAAATCCTCTTACTATCAAAAAAAGACGAGAAAGAAGAATTCTCAAACTCTTTACCATGGTCCAATCTGATTATTACAACAGTTGGATCATACAGACTATAGACTCTTCTATGTGAGCTTCTAAACGATTCAAAAGTTTCAGATTTTTCATTTAAAAAATACATCCATGTATAATGTGAAAGATCATCCACAATCACATAAGAGTATTTTCTAGTGGGACTTATAAGATCCATATGAACTAATTCAAGGCACCTAATGGTGTTAGAATGTGATGTCATTTGATGTGACACTCTTTTCTGTTTGCCTTTTTGACAGCTTCCACACACATTAACACCTTGCATGGAAATTTTGGGTAAACATATAATTGCTTCAAATTTCACAAGTTCCATAAATTTTTAAGGACTAACATGACCTAACTTTTGGTGCCATAGGCCAGATGCATTCATGTGTGCACTGTGACACAATTGGTCATTACCATACTGATAACAGTTGCTAGATGATCTCAAATCAACCAGGATGCATGTGTCTGATTCATAAAAAACTTCACAAATTTTTTTATTGAATTTTACACAAAGATCATCGTCACACAGTTGAATTATGCTGATTAGATTAACATTAAGTCCAGCCACATGTAGAACATTTTGTAGCCATGGAAGGCCATTAACGTTCAAACTCCCTTTTTCCATCGATTTCCCCTTTAGCTTCACCTCCAACATGTCATGTGTCGTTAGCATGCACTATCGAAGTACCAAGAATAGATTTCAAAGAAGTATAGACAACATGGCATTTAACATCAGATTTCTTAACCCAGACATATTTTGAAAAATTCGAGATGTGATACGAGGATGTCGTAATATTTCAGATGACATCTGACGTCTAGATTTTCTGTTGGTTAAATTTGATTCCATTTTACAACAAAATGGTCTTATGTGTTAAGGAGCATGATGAAAAATAAAGTGACGTTTACGTGGTTTAGACTTCTGTGAAAAACTCTTTTTATTGTTAGAGGAATCTAAAGATTCTCCATTTTCTTTAGCTTTAACAAACACATGAGTTTTACTTTTTCCCAATTGAACTTCTTCATGGTTTCAAGAGACTCCTCTAGTCAAGAATTTACCTTTTCAAATTCAATGTCTCTTTTGGTAAGAGCAACTTCCAACTGGTCATAATTGCCTTTTGATCATCATTTTCTTTGGAAATACGGTCATTTTCTTTCCTGAGATACTCATTTAGTTAAGCCTTTTTGAGCCAGTCTTTCAAAGTTCTTTGTACGTCTCTTCCAATCCTTCACGATCAGAATCATCACCATCCTGTCCAAGACAATCAAACACAGAAGTAGAGTTAAAACAACAATGTTCGGCCGTAGTTAAAATATCACGTTCTTCAGATGTGAGCTCAAATGGGATCAAGAAAGGTGTGATCACATCTCGGGCCACACCTCGGGCTACACCTAAAGGGCTTATCTGCAGTGATTTTTTTTCTTTCACCAGGGTAGTTAGAACAGTGTGGTCCTCATTCTTGTTATTGTTCTCATCATCAGATTTTATTTCTAATAATATAGATATGCTATTTTGGATTGTCACTCAAGGTGTCACTCAAACTCATTCCCTTTTTCTTAAGAGTGTTAGCATATTGAGTAGCATAATGACCATATCCAGTGCATGTCTACATAAAATAGAATCAGAAGTTTTAGTATCAAACTTGTTAGATTTTTCTCCAAAAAAATGATCTTGATTTTTATCATAAGTGTTCTTTTTGGGAAATTTATTTGACTAAGGCTTAAAGGGTCTTTGAAACTAGGAAACTTATTCTGAATTTTGTTTCTAAGAATTTTATCAACCCTTTGTGAAAACATAGCCATAGAGTTATCTCTTAACTCAGATTCTTCGATCTCATTAGTGAATTCAGCAAAGTCATCAGTAAGTTGGGAATTCACTTGAAAATCTACTTTCTTACCCAAGCTCTTCATTTGTTGTGAAATATTCATTGCATACATTTGTAGGATACCGACAAGTTTCTCAAGACCTAAAGCGGTAGTGTCATGAGCTTCTTTTATGGATGAGATTTTAATGTTATATCGTTAGGAAAGATATTTCATCATATTGCTAGCAAGATTGGCATTCAAAATGGGATCACCAAGAGATTGTGCTTCATTAGCAATGTCGCACAATTTTGCATGTACATGATGATGTTTTCATCTTCCTGCATTCTCAAATTCTCAAACATGTTCGTTTGCAACCTCAGTTTAGTTTATCACAAGCTAGAAGATCCCTCACAGTGTCTTTGAAGGGCTTCCCATGCATCTTTAGCAGCAGTATAATGGCTATGATTTTGAACATGTTCATATCCATTGTTCCAAAGATAGCATTAAGTGCTTTAGAGTTGTAATTTTCTAATAATATTTCATCATTCTCCAATCAATTTCACCTTTCGCAAGTTAGTCACCATCTGTATAGATGCATTTCGGAGGTGTCCTTCCTGTAGGGATTGCACACCAGACCCTTTCCTCAATAAATTTGATGTAGGCCCGTATTTTGACTTTCCAAATAGAATAATTGGAGCCATCAAGGTAGAGGGACAAAACATTTAGTGTTGTCAAGTGTTGGCTCTAGATGCCAATTGCAAGAATTGTAGCATGTAGATATTTCAAATTTTCGACAGAGTATAGATGTGATCGCAGATGTAGTCACATTTGCAATCACATGGAGCGAAATAAAAAGAAAAGAGCAAGACACAAGATGTAAAAAATTATCTATAACCCAACAAGCTTGTAAATGTGCCAGTAGGGCGAAACTTTCCACTAGTAAAACTGTTTGATTCTCTATGCAAATAATACTAAAATCAACTAGTAGAAAATCAATGAAAACTCATATCTAGAGTAGATCTAAAACTTGTAATACAACTTATTCAACAATAGATGTGTATGGACTTCGTTTATCACAATACTGCTACCTATGGATGAAAATAAGCTAACAAATCAAAAGTGATGAATATTATCATTGGATGCAGTCATATCCGAGATCACATTCAGTATAATAAACTTTCTTGTACTTGAATGACTCTAAAATATTATCAACTCTCTTGGTCTCTTCTATGTTTTTTTTTTATCGGTAAATGTGAAATATATTGATCAAAAGAACACATACACTGGGCGAGCCCAGGTTATGTTGGACATCAATCCTGTACTCCAATATTCAATCTTCTGCTCAGCGGATTGTTGAGAGCCACATGTATCAATGAGTCGGTCTCGTATACGTAGGATGTTTTTAATAAGAGGAGAATCCAACGTATGCACATTCCAGTCCCATATCGATCTGTTCCTTAAATAATAGTGGTGTATCCAACGATACCAAAGAGTTTGCTTGTTGGCATGAATGTTCCTCAAGATTTTGGCCAAAAGAGCGTGGTTCCATGATTTGATATCACGGAGACCCAAGCCACCCTCATGCTTTGGCAAGCAACATGTTTTCCAGGCCACACAAGCTTTCTTGCTTTGCCCCCAAAGAAAATTACGACACAATTTGATAACATTTTTCCTAACCTCGATCGGGGAAGGGAAAAATGGAGATCAAAAGCTTGCAACTCCTTGAAGGACCGAGCGAATCGGCTCCATTCTCACTGCATATGATAGAGTTGGGCCACTCCAACCATTTATGTACGAACGAATTTTGTCCATGAGTGGCTCAAAGTAAACAACTTTCAATCTTTCTCACAAGTGGGACGCCAAGATATCGGAATGGCATTGTTCCCCGAACAAGTTGGGAAAATTCCAAGATTTCTTTAGTCTCACGTTCGCCGATACCTGCCATATAAATGTTCGATTTGAGTACATTCATCTGTAGCCCCGACTTTAGCCCAAAATCTTTCAAACAATCCATAAGGATTTGAATTGAGATACTGTCCCCTCGAGAAAGAAGCATCAGATCATCTGCGAAGGCAAGATGGGTGATGTTCAATGGTCCACATTTTGGATGATAGTTGAAGTGCGTATTTATGGTTTCCTTGTTGATCAAACGCGACAAATATTCCAGACAAATGACGAAGAGGTAAGGGGAAAGGGGGTCCCCTTGCCTCAATCCTCTTTGCCCTTTGAAAAGCCCATAAGTGCCGCCGTTGATGGATAAGGAATATGAAGTGGTAGAAACACATTCCATTATTCACGATACAAAGAGATGGGGGAAGCCCAGCCCCATAAGAACATCTCTCAAAAAGTCCCATGAGATTGATTCAAATGCCTTACGCAGGTCAATCTTAATAGTGCATCTAGCGCCGGTCCGCTTACGATTATATTGTCTGAGTAACTCCTGCATAAGGTGGATGTGTTCCACCATGTTGTGCCCTTTAACAAAAGCAGCTTGAGCTCCATCAATAATGGGGTCAAGGACGTCTGCCATTCTTGTTGCAAGTATCTTAGAAATGAGCTTGTAAATTACTTTGCAGCAAGCGATCGGTCTGAAGTCACCAACCTTAGAGGAGTGGTCAGACTTCGGAATGAGGGCAAGAATAGTGTGGTTCCATTGCTTAAGCAAACACCCGGATGAAAAGAATTCCTTGACAGCGTCACATACCTTCACCAACGATAGTCGGCTCTTCTTAAAGAAAGCGGATGAATATTCATCGATCCCTGAGAGCGATCGTCCCCAATGTCCCGAAGGGCATCCAAAATCTCTGAGTTTGTGATAGGCTTGATGAGATCAGTACCTTGTGTTTCATCAAGCAATGGCCCGTTCCCAATAATCTCTGGATCTGGTGGTTGAGTATTCTGCTTTGTGCCAAGGAGTTGTTTATAGAATTCAATGAACTCCAAGGCAACTTGGTCCTGAGAGACCGTTGGATTACCATCTTCTCGAACAATAGATGCAATAAAATTTTTCTTGGCATTCCTCTTGACTATAGAGTGAAAAAATCTGGTGCATTTATCACTCTGAATCAAGTAATTGCATTTTGCCTTTTGTTGGTAGAAGAGTTTCTCTGCTTTGCTGAGAAAGAGAGAACTTTTTCTCAACTCCAACAATTGAGATCTAATCTCCAAATCATGCGGAAAATCATGAAATAATTTTTGCGTTTCCTTCAGCTTTTCCTTGGCATGTTTGGCACGGGAGGAAATGTGGGAGAAGTGCTTTTCATTTAGTGCCTTAAGATTGTCCTTGATCCCTGAGTTGTTGGCAAAGAATAAACCGAGCCGCTTCCCGCGGTAGTGGGATTGCTATCCATCTGTACCACTTGGTGAAAATCATGATGCTCAGCAAGCATATTAAAGAATCTCCAAGGTGTTTTGCCCGACGAATGGGTGTCAAATAAAGACACAACACAAGGAGAGTGGTCTGATGAACCCGATGGTAGAAATTCAACCCTTGAGTTGAAACCAGCAAGTATCCAATTATGGTCAACCATAGCACGATCGATCAAGCTTGGACCAAATCATGTTTGTCCAAGTATAGAATAGCCCGAAATCAAGATCCGAGATGCCCAACTCGAAACAACATTCCTCAAAGTCCTTTATTTCATATGGGAGACCACACTACCGTTCCTCCTTTCATCTGACTTGAGGACAGAGTTGAAGTCACCCAACAAGTGCCAAGGGTCAGAATATATGGTTCTTGTGTGCACAAGGTTGGCCCAAAGCGGACATCTATCTGCTTTCGAATGAAAACCATACACAAAACTAGCAAGGAATCGGTTGCCACTTATCTTGCAAGTAATGAAAGCATGGATTACTTGAGGCAGGAGCTCAATAATATCAAGAGAAACACGGTTGGGATTCCAAAAGATTGCTATACGTCCACTATTAGCAACATTCAAATTATTACAATGCAACCAACCTTTCAAACGAGAGTCCACAAATTTAGAAAGGGTTTGGTGCTTAGCTTTTGTTTCCAAAACGCCCAGAACATCTAATGCATGATCACGAATGAGGCGAAAAACCTCATCTTGAGTAAGGGGCGAGTTAAAACCCCTTACATTCCATGAGGCAATCCTCATTTAAAACCGAGGCCGGCCCCCTTATTCTTAAGGGCCGCCCGCATAGCTGTCCTGTGAAGGACCTGGTCCTTTAGTTTCAAAGAAGGGGAACGGAGTCCCCCTTGTTTCACAACTCGATTTCTCCGTCCAACAGTTATAAATGGGGGATCTAAATCAGGGCTGTCCGAATCAGAAGCTTGAGTATCTAAAGGGGCCTTACCTGAATCGTGAGTCTTTCCACAAGATGTGGATTCAGTATCCTCCGAGCCAAGGGAAATACTACCTGAAGGTGTAGTGTCCTTATGTGTAGTAGCCATTGGAACCTCCTTTCCCGCATCCTTGTCAAGGCTGGGGGGTGCTTCAGTGACCAAAGGAACATGTTTTCCTGATTCCTTGTCAGCCTTAGTAGCTGAGGCAGATGCCTCATTGATATTCAATTTGTCTGCAACAGTCGGGGTCACAGATTTTCCTGATACAGAAATACTTGGAACCGGGACATGCTCCTTGTTCTTGACCTCCAAGACTGCAGGCTCCTTATTCTTGGACTCTTTTGTTGCTGGTTGCTTATTCTTTGAGTCCTTTGATTGGAAACAGTTAGCCAATGAATGTCCAATGCGGTTGCATTTGGAACAAAATTTTGGCTCGTTTTCATAAATGACCTCTTGATCATAGGAGTAGCCTTTTGCAATTATGTTAACAGATCTGACAAGCTCTTTCGAGACATCCACCTCCACGAATACTCGGGCATATTCCATCTTCCCCTTTGTGCGGGTAAGACGATCGGTGGTAATTGGGGTGCCCACCAAGGATGCAATTTTCTCAAATTCCTTCTCATTCCAGAAATCCCAAGGCAAATGAGGAAAATTGATCCAAACAGGAACTGATTTGATATCATCATCCCCAAAGTGAAAGAACTTTGGAAGTGGCTTCAATAGCAAGGGACGGCCATAAACCGAGTAAGGACCACCTCGAATCACCATGTCCCTATCATGCTCGGTTTTGAACTTAAACACCATCCAACCGTTTATGTAGGGAACGTAGTCAAAAGGCACTTTCAAGTTTTGCATAGCGCCATCGCCGCTTGCTTCCCAGTGCCTAGTTGGAAAATATCCAACCAAGCAATAGCCAACATTAACATCGCCGATATCTTCGTCGTCGAGCGGCGGAATTACCCACCGCTTCACGTACTTGAGCTTGTATCCAAAGATCGGGTGTTCGATTATCGGCAAAAAAAGTCCCACCCAAGGAGCTTTTGCTTGTCGCGGCTTTCTTGGATTTTTCATCAAACACCTTCGGCATCTTGAGATGCGGTGATTTTTCATGGATGGGATAAGGGGGCCCCATCGTAAATCGGACCCAGGTTGGATCGTCCTCCTGCAAGTGTCCGGGAACCACTTGCGGCAAGATCAGCAGATCCGGACTTGGATTTCGAAAATTCATCGCAGTGAGAATGAACAGTGGATGCGAAGCCTTACCGCCAGATCTGGTTTCGGATCCGTATCTTAAACAGATCCAGGTTCTTGTTGAAAGTAACTCGATTCCCCTTGCCCATGTTTAGGTGAGCTTGAGGATCGAGAAAACTTCCATAAACGGCCGAGATCCGAGAAAATCAAAGGAGGAAGACGAATGAACAAAGTACGGGTCTGTTCAAAGCTTGCAGATTTCGATTTGAGTGGTGAAATCGAAAAAACGTACGGTAGAATTGATGGGTTTCAGTGTGCGAACGCAGAGAACAAAAGATTTCGCAGAAATTTGAAAGAAAAAGGAAGAATTTGAGCTGGGGGAAGGCCAGGCGCCGCAGAGGTTTTTTCCACGGGAGAAAATTCTCTCTCTCTAACCTGACTGAGAGCTCTTTCTAGATTTTGTGTCTCTTCTATGTTTCTTGTATATTGAATGAGCTCATCCTTCTCTCTTTTATAGGCTTCCAATAGCTCTCCAAGAACCCTAATAAACATGAAAAGTAGATATATAGAAATATATGACAAGTATATCACTTATGTTAGAAAAAAGATAAATATAAAAGAATCCTAATATATCTATACCATGTCAATATGAGATCTTTCCTAATGTATTTACAATTAAATTTTCCCATAAGGCCAAACACATCAAAACTCAATCCTCTTATTTTTGGAAAATATTTAGGCGTGTGTTATGTGTATATGCAATGTTGAAGAACTCGGACTTTGCCTCTTCTCTCAAAACTCAAAACTTTTTGTAAATTGATATGTTTCTCATTGTTCAATTATGCAACACTTCCTCATCTCTTTATAAGAATACATATATCATCTAAGTTGTGTATCAATATAAATGTCAATGGTCCTTCCTTATTAATATGATATCAAATGAATAAAGAATAAGTTTGATTCAAAACTCTCATAACCTACATCAAATAAGATATTACTTCTTAATCAAGTTTCAATACAGTCTTTCCTCTTTTAACAACAATCATGTCACATGTGAAATTAATCTAGAAAGGTAAAATAATAAAATAAACCAATATTTTGAAACAAGGAAAACATCATGAAAATCAAATTTCAAACAGGTATGCATACGCCACACAGGTAGCCCCGCCGATGATGAATGTAGGGCTAGTGAAAGTCGATTTATCATTATCTTCGATGATTGCCATGACAACGAGTGGCTAGCCGCATGTATGGGTGCTGGTTGCACCAAAGAACGAACCATTTTTCGTGCCAAGGGAGCCAAATAACCCAACTGCAGATGAGGATGATGGTTTCGTAGTGGTATATCTACATGATGCGATTGCGAAAGAGTCAAAGTTATTGGTAATGGACGCCAAGTCCCCCACACTAGAAATTGTAGCTGCTCTTAAATTACCCGCGAGGGTGCCCACTTGCTTTCATGGGTTGTTTGTGAGTGAAAGCCACCTCAACAAACTGTTATAATTTAATGGCCTTTGTCATTCTAAAGGAGCCATTGATGATAAATGGACATGATTTGAACTTTTATATCTAGCATAATTTGAAGGAGTTCATTTCGCATTTATTATTGTATCCCGTGAAATTAGATTGTCATATGTTGTACACATGATTTGTATTCATAAATTTATGTAATTTTTTGAAAAACTAAAAATGTAAGATATTTATTTATGTTAGTTTATTTTGGTTTTAAGAGATTTTGGACATTTTGTTTCCAAAAATGGAGGTTGCAATATTCGAATTTTAAGACATGATCTGCAATAGCAAATAAAAACAACCCAGACTGACACGAATTTAAATTTTGGGCGATTTCGATTTGGAAGGGAAATGGCTTATTTGATAGCCCAATTGCCACCTGCGAGGAACAAAATGCCAACTTCGAAAATACGTTAAATAACATACGAATAATTGGGTGATGTGCCTTGTCTAAGCAGGGGTGACCACGGTTCCAAAACCGCCGGCTCTATTCTAAAACCGCTATTCTGGTTCCCAAACCGCTGGTTCCGGTTTCTTCATTTTGGAGGAACCGGAACCAGAACCGTTGATTCCCGGTTTCGATTCCAAAACCAGAACCGATGGTTTCGGTTCTGATTTGAAACCCGGTTCCTAAATGGTTTCGGTTCCAGTTTTAACCGGAACTGTTTGTACATCTTTTGATAATTTTTTATTTTTAAAATTTCTGGTTTATCAATTTCATTTAAAAAACGGAAAAGAAAGAAAAGAACTTAGACTTAATATTTAATTAAGTTTTGTAATTAATATTAATAATAATATTAAACTGTCCATATATACAATATTAGAGTATAAAGGAATCAAAGTTCATGTAGTTCGTTTACAACATTTTGTTTAAAATGTGTCTCATGTAGTTACGAATATAAAACATCATAATAAACATTTAACATTTCTTCTAACATATTTTTACTAAATAAAAATACAAATCGTTGGTTTTAATCTTGAAACCGGCGATTTTAACCGCCGATTTCACAACGGTTCCACTGACGGTTAAAACTGTCGGTTCCACGATTTTGAGACCAAGCAACCATAACCACAATCGGAATCAGCCTACATGGTTCCGGTTCCTATTTTGGGACCATTGACCATGGTTCTGGTTCCGATTTGTAACCCGGTTTTAGTTCAATTTGGCCACCCTTAGACATAAGATTTTTTTTTTGGCAAAATCTCCACTACAGTTCTTTTTCCTTTTTATTTGCAACATGCGGTTGCTTGTGATATTTTTTTTGTTGCATTATTCGGTCTTTCTTAGATTTTACATCCATCAGTCATGTCCAATCATAATTTAACTAAAAGTGAGGTTGAGTCTCGTGTGAGATCGTCTCACGGGTCTATGTATGTGAAATAGTGCCCAAACCCAATAGAAATAACGGGAAAAAACACAAAGGTAAAAGAAAATGAAAATAAAAATGAAAAATTGGACCGGAGTTTGATTCTTGAATCTTTTCACTTGGACATTGCAAATAAATGTTTGATGATCCGGTTTCCCACCCACATAGGGTTGGAATAGAAGATCCCATCCGGTTTCCCACCCACATAGGGTGGGAAGTTCGATGTTACCCAATTAGGTAGCACCCAACTCTTTTGAAATTTTTACGTGTGTCCAATTATGACATGTTCGTGTGTTTTCTTTCACAAAAAATTAAAATAAAATTGAACACATGTAAAAATCTCAATGGAATTGGGTATTACCCGACGGTTTTGCATCTAATTAGCGGTTTGTACTTCTCAAACTAAGGCAAAAACACAGTCAAATAACGGATATCGAATAGCTTTAAAGCCTGTGGAAATTAAATTAACATCCCCAACTGCTCTTCAGGTCCCAATCGGTGATGGAAATGGCTAGTCTCCAATATGATCTGTGTTTTCGGGTACAATTGTTACATGGATTGTCGCCGTCTGCAGTCAATCAACTTACGGTAATTTTACTTTGAAAAAACTAGAGAGTTCCATATCTATATTTGTCAATGGTGATTTTCTAATGATATATACACACACATATATATAATATTCAATTTGCCATCCTATTTTTCCAATGAATTATTTACGTTCTATGTGGACATTTCTATTTGAAAAAAAGTCAACTCTTCTCGAGAGTCGAGATAATGACAACATAACTAAAGATCTGAATCGAGTTGATTTAAAAAATTATTCCATTGTCCTATTTTATTTTATACTAGAACAACACCCTTGATTATACGAGATTTGTTTAAAAATAAAATTCTAATGCCACAAGTTTGTTTGCAATAAATTTTGATGTGATAGTCCTTTTTTTTTTCTTTTTAGCTCGTTTTCTGCTAATTTTTTATACAAATAATATAATATTTAAGCTTTCAAGATAACAAACTTAAAAAATAACGTAAATTTCTTTAATTTTTGGATTATTTTTTAACCTTATAATATGTTAAATTTTAAATTTGTTATATATATTTGAAATTCAAAATATTATATTAATTCAAATGAGAGAATATATTCTATAAACAATACAGATTTTGATATAATTAATAGTATTTTTTTTATTTCTTGATTGTTTTCTACATTTGTTTATACGTATAAAAAATTTAAAAGATAATGTTGTCAAAAACAATTAAAAGATAACAAATTTAGAAGATAGTGTATATAGAATCTTTGATTTTTGGATTATTTCTTATTTTTTAAAGTTGTCATCTTTTAAATTTGTACATAAAAATATCACATGGATAAATGTTAATCAACCATGTGGAATTGGGAGATTAGGGTCTGATTTTCAGAGTGGGGGATGGGAAGTCGATTAGGGTGTGGGATCATCCTTAGGTCTTGGGTGTCAAAATACTTCTACCTGTTAGTAGTGAGTATGTGAGGGATATTACTTGGGTTAGTGAGTTGTTGAGCCCCTCTGGGCTGTCTTGGAACGAGAGTCTTATTAGGAACTGTTTCTTTCAAAGGGACTGTGAGGTAATTCAAAAACTCCCCGTCGATGGCCCTGTTAGAGAGACAAAATTTTTGGCACCTTAACCCAAATGGCCAGTATTCAGTCAAAAGTGCTTATAAAGCAATCAGTCTTGAAGCTAAATATCTTAGAGACTATCCTGAGAGTAGTGTGAGTGGCATTAGATTACCTAAACTTTGGAAAGGTACTTGAAAGCTCAAAATCAAAGGTAAAATTAAACATTTTATCTCGAGATGCTTCTATAATATCCTTTCTACTAAAGTTAATCTTTGTAAAAAAGGTGTGGACCTAGATGTTGTATGTGGTTTTTGTGGGGATGGTTTGGAATCTATGGAACATATTTTTTTCAATTGTGACAGGGCTTTAAAATTCTGGAAATTGCCCCGGTTGTTTGGAATCCTATCCCTCTGAAATCTGGTTCATTTGCTGATTGGTGGAGTAACATTGCATCCACAAAAGCAAAGGAGTTTTGGCAAGAAAGACTCCAATTGACTACTTACTTACTATGGTGGCTTTGGAAAACTCGTAACTGTTGGCTTTTTGAAAATACTTATATATCACCTAAAGATGCTGTTGCAGGTGCCTTGTCGGAATGGATTGAATTTGGAGGAGGCATTAAACAACATCTTTAGCTTTTTGGCTCTTTGCATGGCACCGGTGCTGTTTGGTTTGTGAAGGCATATACTAGGGACTTCATTGTTCAGTGGTTACTCCTTTCTCATGTGATGGTTTCCTGTTTGGCGTGCTGGAGATCAGTTGGGTGTTTTTTTTGTTATGATGTCATCAGATATTCGTTGTACTTTGGCTTGTAATATCTATTAGCATCATACTTTTGTTTTGATCACCCCTGAACTCATTTTTTGTGGTCGTGTGTGGCCGGCTCTTCTGTTTTGTTTCTAATTTTTCCATCTTGGTGATGGTACCTAATCTCCCGGTTCTTAGTGTATGATTTGGGAGAGGAATTGTAGCCAGTGGGCTGTGACGATGGTTGTTATTGGTTTTTCAATAATATTGTTATCGTTTGGGAAAAAAAAAATTGACATGTGTAAAAAATTAGTGAGGTGATGACATGTGTCAATTTTGTTTTTTCTTCTAGTATATAGAGTTAATTTTATTTTGAACAAATGCCCAGTGTTTTTATAAAATAAATATAAAGTCACTACAAGAAAAACGCTAAACCTAATCAGTTTTTAGTTGATGTCTATTAGGAAATGAACTGATGTCGTAATCGGTGATGTTAAAAGTCTAGATATTTGACATCAGTTTTAAACGGGTAAACAATCAATGTTGTTAGCATACTTTTTTTTAAGGAATGTTGTTAACATACTAGACACCAGTTAATTACTGAATTTGAGTTTTTGAAAATTGACGTTATTTTTTCTTTCAATATGTTGGCTTACACACCGATCTTGAATAAAACGAAATCAATTAGAAACTGATGTATTAAGTATTGTCAATGGGCGAAAATTGATTTTACTTGTGTAACGACCTGATTTTTCAAAATTCAAGTAATTCAATTAAAGAGTTATAATAGAATATATTTTATAAAACATAGTCTATAATTAAACTTTTGCATCCAAATAGACAAAAGTTCTTTAATTAAAACCAAAACATTTATTATTAAAAAAAAATACTAACTATTAATAGTAACTCAAGTTCATTAAGAAATAAGGTTTTCTAAAAAAATCAAATTAAAAAATAAGGTTTTCTTAAAAATTCAAATTAAATAAAAAAAATCCTTGACTTTCCATCCACCGCCTCCAATCCTCGCTCGGGCTCCTCAACCTGAAAAGTGTTAATAAATATGGGGTGAGCTTTCAACTCGCTCCGTGGGAACACGTTTGTCATAATTAAATACATCATTAGGCATAATCGTAAATATTCAACATGTAATTTTTCCTCTATAATATTTCCTCTAACTGGCCAGTTAATAAATTTAGCACGGCGGGCTTAACCCGAAGATCAACTTCGATCCCGGACCTATTTACGGTCCTTGACTAGTTCATCTTACTAACATAATGTTCATGATCATAGCACTGTGGGCTACCCCGAGGATACTTTTGATCCCGGACCTATTTACGACCCCTGACTAACATGATTTCCTCTTTCACATTGCACATAAATGAAAATACATATATGAAGCATTTAATAATGACAAACAATACTTGAATAGAAATATCCCCACCTTAAAATAATTGCAGAAAATTTGAGAGGAGAATGCAGAAAAATGCAGATAATCCTACTCCTCATTTTTCTCGTTTCCAGGTTTGGCTAAGTGGCTTGGCTGGTGTGATATCAAATAGTATATGATTGTTGTAGAAAGAAAGAACAAAAAGCTAGTTCTAGAGACATACATGATTCTAGTAGAAATTATTTATAAAAAGTGTAAGGGAAAAACTAGTATTTATAAAGGTATTTCTTTGATGAAAATTTAATAAGAATTATTATTTTTTTTAATGTTACAAAATCGTAAATTGATATCCTTTCATCTACCATAATTAAGTTAGGAACTCTTCAAATCCATAACTGAAATTTCATTAATATGACTAATTAAATATAATATATTCTGTTTTTCTAAATTAAAAAAATCTGATTAGATAAAATTTAAGGTTGGAAACCCTAATTGAAATTTATGCACCAAATTATGAAATTAGGGTGTATTGAAAGAATTTGTATTTATAGGATATGATTTTATGGAGTTTGAAGATAAGTAGGGTTTGTTAATGGTAAGATAAAATCTGATTTTTCTTTCTAAATTTAATATGAGTGAAATTCTATCTTAATAGGGTTTAATAAAAATATGGATTGTATAAGGATAGTGACTGAATTATAAATATTAATATCTGATAAATAAAATTATAATTTATATAATAATAATTGAAAAATATGGGATATTACATACTATCACCCTTTAACAAAATTTCGTCCTCGAAATTCGTTGTCTTAACAAAGTTATTAGAAAATAGTGTCTTGTTTTTACACGAAGAATTCTTGTCTAATATTCAAAGTACACGTGCAATAATACTTTTAAAAAAAATGATGACTTGAATTTATAAAATGTACTTTTAAAACATGATAATATAAAATATTTCATGAATAAAATGAATAGTGTGACATAATAAATTGCGTACCTTGAGGAATCCGACGAGATTGGCAGAGGTGGATGTCACTAGATAATTTTTTTTAAAAAATTTGAAAAGATTTTTTTTGTTTTAAGTCTACAGAACCGTAGACCTGCTCTGATACCACTTGTAACGACCTGATTTTTCAAAATTCAAGTAATTCAATTAAAGAGTTATAATAGAATATATTTTATAAAACATAGTCTATAATTAAACTTTTGCATCCAAATAGACAAAAGTTCTTTAATTAAAACCAAAACATTTATTATTAAAAAAAAATACTAACTATTAATAGTAACTCAAGTTCATTAAGAAATAAGGTTTTCTAAAAAAATCAAATTAAAAATAAGGTTTTCTTAAAAATTCAAATTAAATAAAAAAAATCCTTGACTTTGCATCCACCGCCTCCAATCCTCGCTCGGGCTCCTCAACCTGAAAAGTGTTAATAAATATGGGGTGAGCTTTCAACTCGCTCCGTGGGAACACGTTTGCCATAATTAAATACATCATTAGGCATAATCGTAAATATTCAACATGTAATTTTTCCTCTATAATATTTCCTCTAACTGGCCAGTTAATAAATTTAGCACGGCGGGCTTAACCCGAAGATCAACTTCGATCCCGGACCTATTTACGGTCCTTGACTAGTTCATCTTACTAACATAATGTTCATGATCATAGCACTGTGGGCTACCCCGAGGATACTTTTGATCCCGGACCTATTTACGACCCCTGACTAACATGATTTCCTCTTTCACATTGCACATAAACGAAAATACATATATGAAGCATTTAATAATGACAAACAATACTTGAATAGAAATATCCTCACCTTAAAATAATTGCAGAAAATTTGAGAGGAGAATGCAGAAAAATGCAGATAATCCTACTCCTCATTTTTCTCGTTTCTAGGTTTGGCTAAGTGGCTTGGTTGGTGTGATATCAAATAGTATATGGTTGTTGTAGAAAGAAAGAACAAAAAGCTAGTTCTAGAGACATACATGATTCTAGCAGAAATTATTTGTAAAAAGTGTAAGGGAAAAACTAGTATTTATAAAGGTATTTCTTTGATGAAAATTTAATAAGAATTTTTTTTTAACGTTACAAAATCATAAATTGATATCCTTTCATCTACCATAATTAAGTTAGGAACTCTTCAAGTCCATAACTGAAATTTCATTAATATGACTAATTAAATATAATATATTCTGTTTTTCTAAATTAAGAAAAAATCTGATTAGATAAAATTTAAGGTTGGAAACCCTAATTGAAATTTATGCACCAAATTATGAAATTAGGGTGTATTGAAAGAATTTGTATTTATAGGATATGATTTTATGGAGTTTGAAGATAAGTAGGGTTTGTTAATGGTAAGATAAAATCTGATTTTTCTTTCTAAATTTAATATGAGTGAAATTCTATCTTAATAAGGTTTAATAAAAATATGGATTGTATAAGGATAGTGACTGAATTATAAATATTAATATCTGATAAATAAAATTATAATTTATATAATAATAATTGAAAAATACGAGATATTACAACTTGTATTTAACACATCAGCGTTAAAACGAATTGTTTTTTAATAGATGATTGTTTAAAACCGATGTCGAATATTCAAAAACCGTTTTTTATTTAGTTTTATCAAAATTGTCTGCCTTTTATAACATCAGTTTTTAACTAATGTAAAATCATGAATCTTTCATCATCGACCTTATATTTATACCTATAATGTGTATATACATACCATTCACCATACCATTGGCCATCAAAGCAATAGACACCCTAATCCAATACACCTCAAAATGAAAAGACACAGATCACATCATGTCAAAATCATTTCCGAAAAAAAATAGGACTATAATAACTTCCAATCCACATCCAAGATCCCAATCCACATCAAAAGGAAACAAGACAATCTAATTAAACAAGACCACTGATCCAATCCACATGAAAATCATTTCCAAAAGGCGATCACATTACAGTATCTTGAACACAAAAGAATGCAAATAACAGTAATGATATAAATCAGTTTTTCAAAATTGGCACTACAATATCATAAGTTCCTAACGACACTACTAACTCATGCAAGAAAAAAAGTCTAATATTCCCAGCTAACATATGCAGGAAAAGAGATTCTCCAAAAACTTTCAAGGCATCATGCAATTCTCTGTCGTCCTTAGAGTTGAGTAAACAAATTTTACAGGAACAAACACATCACATAAAGGGAAAAAAAAATTTAGCAACCTGAACTTTACGTGTTTTTACACTTTGTAACCCTACCTTTTTTTTATTAGTTGCAACCTGTACTCTGCGTGTTTTACAATTTACATCCTCCGGTGCACCTGAGTAAGAATATTCCGGGAATATTCGGTCATGTGCGTGGCATGCCCCTTTCTGAGGGCTTTTTTCGTCATTTTAAGTTATTAGTTTTGTCTTTTTTTTTATATAAAAAAGGTATTACTGTATTAAAAAATCTGAAAAAACTCAAAATTATTATTGAAAAATCTTAAAAAATCTGTTTTAAAAAATCTGAATTTTTTTTGAAATATTGAAAAACATTTTAATTTCTAAAATACAAAAACTCAAAATTATTTTGAAAAAGTTATTATTAAACTAAAAGATGTTTAAAAATCTGAAAATTTGTTTAAAAATTTAAAAAAATTGTTAAAAATCTAACAATTATTTGAAATATTAAAATATAAAATTAAAAAAAGCTGAAAATTGTTTAAAAATATGAAAATTTGTCTAAAAATCTGAAAATAGATTAAAAACAAAGACTTTTTGAAATTTTTACAAAAACAATATCTGAATTTTTTATAAAATAAAAAATAGGGTAAAAACTTAGAATTGTTTTAAAAAAACTATAAATAATTTTTAAAAAATCTGAAAATTACGCCAAATATGTAAAACAATCTAAAAATCAAAGGGAAAAAAATCTGAAATTTGTTTAAAAATTAGATTATTTTACATATTTGGTATAATTGTCGGATTTGTTTTAAAAATAATTCAGATTTTTTTGTACAAATTTCAAAGTCTTAGTATCAATCCATTTTCAGATTTTTAGACACATTTTTCATGTTTTTAGATAATTTTCAGATTTTTTTAATTTTATATTTTAATATTTCAAATAATTGTTAGATTTTAAACAATTTTTTTAGATTTTTAAACAAATTTTCAGATTTTTAAACATCTTTTAGTTTAATAATAAATTTATCAAAATAATTTTGAAAAAAAAATCAGATTTTTTTAAAAATAACTTTTATTTTAACAAAGTTTAAAAATAACTTTTTCAAAAAAAACAGATATTTTTTTTAAAAAAAGCCCTCGGGAATGACGAAACAAAATTAATTTTGAGTTTTCTGTAAAGTAACACTATTTTTAAAAAAAAAACAAAAATAATGACTGGAAATGACGGAAAAAGCCCTCAGGAAGGGGCATGCCACGCACATGACCGAATATTCCCAGAATATTATTGCTCAGGTGCACCGGAGGATGCAAATTGTAAAACACGCAGAGTACATGTTGCAACTAATAAAAGAAAAACGGTGAGGTTGCAAAGTGTAAAAACACGTAAAGTTCAGGTTTCTAAAGTTTTTTTTCCCTCCCATAAATCCAAATGAATAAACTTTGGCCAATGAACTTCCAAATGCAAAAACCATAATATTACCTGTACCACCCTGCCACTTTCAGAAACACAAGTTTTGCTTTACATTGTCGTCTCAAGCCGGAGTATTTCCTAGAGATACCAATTCACTTCATTTAGCTTCCACTTTCTTAGATTGACAAACAAAAATACTTTCACTTTGATTCTGCGCAAACTATACAAATAAGAGACAAACAAAAATATATTCACACATATACATCAAGTAGAGGCAATGTTGTTATAGAAAAACAAACATATCCAAATCAATCGTAGGGATTAAAGTAACTTGCTAGCACAAACAAACTCGGGTAACCAAGTACTCAATGTGTATTTGCATTCTTTATGGAAAATATCAAAGCTTGCAAAACAGAACAACATTGTCTATTAAAATAATAGAATCACCGGAAAAAGGAAAAAAAATCAGATCCAACTATACTAACCACAAAACATGCAAAAGTAAAAATGATACAAACCATCCACTAATTAACAAAAGAATTTGTTGAGAAAACTTATTGTATAGATTTTGATGATGCTATGTAAAACTTAGATTAGAAAGTTGGCACCCCATTTTCTGTTGTAAATTCAACTGTATAATAGGTAGGATCTATAAGCTGAGTCGAAGCGGCCAAGTTGAAGATTGTAGAAGTTAACTGAAGGACAAAGTAAAGCATCAACTGAGTATCGAAGAGAAGTCTCAGTCAAATACCAAAAAGTTGTGTTTGTCAGTAGACTGGCAGATAAGTCACTCTCAAATGTTTGGAGAAGAGCTATAAATGGGTATAGGAGCAAAAGGACTCGAAAAAAGCTGAAGAAGTCCATTGGAATGCAAAGTCAAAGAATTACTCAAAGTGGAAAGAAGACAGACTGCAACCTTAAAGTTGTTTTGCTGAGAGAGTGTAAAAAGGTCGGAACCAACGAGATGTTCGCGCAGAACACCCTTGTTGCGTTCAGAAAACCTCGAGAGCATTAAACTAAGGTTGGGTCAACATCAATTGCTGCATAACAAGACAAGCCAATGATCAAGAAGTGATATTTGAAAGTGTGTCTATCTCTTCAACGAACATATTCTTGAACTGTAACTATAAACGACTGAGGAGCTTATGTGAGAGAGTACGTACAACACAAGTGAATATCTGAGCAAAGAAAGAAAGCAAGCAAAATACTCTCAAGTAATACACTTTAATCCTCAAGCCTAAAATTGAAGTCTATCTATGCAACACACTCAATGAAGGAAAGAAAAGCTTCAACCTGTTGAAGAGGATAATAATTTTAAGAACAAAGGGGTCTGCACATCCAAGGATTGAAAGAAGTGCAGTGAGGTTCAAATTTGAACCAATTTTGAATTCGTTGGAGGGCTTCGTGATCAAAACCAAGGGTTCGAAGGAGCTAAACTAGCGAGACAACTTTCTTGTGAAGAGTTGAGTCCTAGGAGTGAAGCCAGCTGTGTGATAAAGGCTTACTCGGACTGTTTATCCTTTTTGTAACACGACTGGTGCATTAGGGGATTACCTCCAAGAGTTGGAAATGAGTGGAGTAGAAGAATTACCCATCCTCGAACCACTATAAAACTGCTCTGTGTTTATTTTCTTTCAGCACTTTATTTCTTGCATGTTTCATTTTTCTGATTGATAAATTAGCCAAACTCAACTGATAAAAACCTAATCAAAACAAGTGTTGTAAAACCTATTTAACAAAAGGGTGTAAGACTTCCGTTGTTAAAACCAAGTTAGCTGAATTTTTAAAGAGCTCACTTCACGCAACTGAGTTACTCTATCAATAGCTCAGTCAAGTCTATTGAGTGCACTACAAAAAAAAACGCTCAAAGACATCACTTAAAAGACATCTATTTCCCGAATTATTATATAGATATGTGCAAAACATAAATAACAGACGCATTAAGTTGTATCAACAGTTAGTTGGAGATCATTCCGTATATATAGATTTGTACATAACATAAACAATTGACATATTAAGCTATGTCAATGGTGGGAGGAAGATCGTTCCTACATATATAGATTTGAATATAAAGTTTTATATTTTTCACTAGAAAAATATTATCAAAAACTATATCAAAATATAATGTATTGTTTGGAGAATGCATCTTATCATTTTTTTTATATATACATACAATATATATGAAAAGATTTTGTGTCATTAGAATTATATTTAGGATTTTATTAAAGTATTTTCTTTGAATCACTAAATTTTTTACAAAATATATTCAAGTTTTAAGAATAAAATATAATATTATATTATGTTATATTATATAATATAAATATATAATCGGGAGGTATGTTTATAAATAATCTCGTATAAGATCTCGTTTTATCAATTATCATGAGCTTGTTTTCAGAAATCTTACTTTATATGATTAAGATTATATCTTATCAAACTTTTATTTATGCATATGATATATTGTTAGAAAATTCTCAAATTGTTCTTTCGTATGATAAAGTAGTGGACAAACAACAAAGAAAACTTTTTCAATGAACTTATAAATAATCTCGATTTTTCTGAGATGCTAAGCTAAATATATAATTATAATAATTATAATATAGGTAAGAGTATAGAAGGTATTTGTACGATATCAATCTATAGAAATATAATATATATCATCCAGGAAATTGAGTGATTCCCCCATGTTCTAACTTGGAAAGTGCCCATCGATACAATCAAAATCAAGGAAGATATATGCGTATGATATATTGTTAGAAAATTCTCAAATTGTTCTTTCGTATGAATTTAATTTTATAAAAAAAAAGTTTAAGTATTCAAAAACGTTAGTATAGACAGAAGACACACTATAATTTTTTCGAAAAAATAAGAAGTTACTATTATTTAAATAAGAAAGTATAAGATCAATCAGAACCTAATTGATATAATGTATTTATGATTTCCAGAAAAAAAAATTATATAAATTAAGAAAGTATAAAATTGATGCGTGTAAAATATACGTGCATTTTGTCGCTTAAAATGATATATATTTGACGCATTTGCACGCATATTTAGTGTGTTTTTACTTGGTTTCCTTAGAAGGCCATGATACTGCGTATTCTTGTAATTTGTTTTACAGGAAACAGAGCTTTAAACGAAGAAATATCAGTTGGAATGCCAGGATAAGACTGACAAATGCGAAGAGAAGATCAAAACAACGAAGAAAACGGACAAAAACACTTCACACGGTCGGACCGTGTGGTGTCACACAGTTGTGTGAAAATACCGGTGTGAAAGTGACACGACCGTGTGAAAAAGGAAAAGAAATAGGGGACGGAACCAAGCCGCACGGCCAAACCATGTAGGCCCACATGGGCGTGTGGGAATGGGCAGCACAAGACATCACACGGCCAGGCCGTGTGGGACTCTGCAGACGCGTTTTTTTTGGTGTTCTTTTCCCATTCCAACTCTACAAGTGATCTCTCCAAGCATCTATAAAAGGGACCCAAGGCTTGCACAAAATTTGATCATCCAACACAACATTCATACAACAAAAACACACATCAAATTACGCAGGAACACAAGATTCGAAGTCTTCTGAGAGAGGAGGGCTAGGTCGCGAAAAACACCAAAAGGCATTTCGCATCTGCGGGAGAACAAGAGCTTCGAAGGCTTAGGAGGGGAATCGATCCTGACAAGAAGGGGTTTTCTTTCTATGTCTAGATCTCTTGTCTATGCTTAAACGATGTCATAATGTTGATTTCAAATTTGTCTATGAATTTGTTATCAATATTTGGTTAATCTTTCAGATCTTAGGGGCATAATCGAAACTGCGGATTCATGTTAAATCTTGATTAATTATTCTCTTAATTTATTCACGTGTTCTATTTTATGAATTCGAGTGCTTATTCTTAATTGCTTTTTAGTTGGCCAATAATTTGCATGTCATATTTGTTAGTGCGAAATTCGGAAGAGGAGTTCTAACAAAGACGGAAATTGAATTCAGACATAAATGCGTATATCGAGTCGGGAGACCTACAACTGTTTGTGGGGAGTCATTTAATTAATAAATCTATTGGGAGTTATTAATAGTTGTATCGAGTCGGAAGACCTACAATTGTTATTAATCTACTGCTTATGCGCCACTCTGGAAGGGGAATAGACTATCTTAGGAATTGAACCCATAGAATTGTTTGAATTGGTTTTGAAACTTTAATTGGATTTAATAATGAAGAAACATGTTGAGATTATGTGCCTAGGGTTGCTTTTGTAGTTGTTGAACATACTTGTGGGGTTCGCAAATTTATGTCTTTTATTTTGTTATTTTTGATTTTTACTAAAATTTGATATTCGGTCGCTTCAATAAAATTGGAATACGATGTTATTATAGCCTAAGTGTTTCATATATCAATCCCTGAGGAATTCGACCTTACTTGCCATTATTTTATAAACTACATTGTACACTTGCAGTTGTATGATACAAATATTTTTGGCGAACAAGTTTTTGACGCCGTTGCCGGGGATTGAAAGATTCAACTTAGATATAGTAATAAGTAGTTCAATCTTAATTGAAGCTTTTGGTAATATTTTTTATTTTTTTATTCTCGATCTTTTTTGTAAAATATGTTTTTTTTTATTTTTGTAAATATTTTTTTTTCTTATTGCTTAGTTTCTAACATCGTTCTTGTTGAGTACGAGTCTTAAATCGTTGGAGACATAAACAACCCAAATCGCTACTACAGTGGGAGTCCAACATCAAAAGGGCAAATTCCTGAGCGTCTGAGACTTAATCCGAGAAAACAAAGACAACGCCATTCGTTCCATGGATGGTACGAATATGAGGGCTCAAGGATTTCAACCGACACTGTTCAATGACAATGATGTTAGAAATCTGAAGTCTAGCTTAAGACGTAAAACTTAGCGCTTTGTAGGAGGCAACCCAAGAGGCGTCGCGAAAAACCCCGGGGGTTAAAAGAAAATTTGACTGACGCACACGGGTGTGTGGACGCACACGACCCGACCGTGCGATCTGCTCCTCCAGTTTCCAATTTGATGGACGAGCTCCCGGCTTCACAGGAACGATCCATGTAAGTATTTATTATGCATTCCTCTTTTCTTTTGATAATTTTCTCATATATTCGGGACGAAGCATATTTTAAGTTTGGAGGAGTTGTCAAGAATGCGTAATTTAGTACTTTTTTTTTGCATTGCATTTAGGATTGCATGTAGAGCATATTTGTATTAAAATTTTCGATTTATTTTGAATTTTTTTTTTTTTATTTTAGCATGTTTATCGTTTTAGCACGTTTAATTATTTTTGTGTGTTTTTTAATCAAGATTTTCGAATATGCCCAAAAGCTTCCGTATGATTCTTACTATGAGAATTTAATTGAATTAGATAACATACTTTTGGGAATAATGTGATGAATTGTTGAGGAAATATCATTTATTCGCTTAGCATTAGTTGAGAAAATTGGGTATTTGAGCATGTTGCGAAAAATAAGCATGTGAGCTTTTTGTGCCTTAAACTGCTTTATTTTATGCAGACTTATTTTTTTCATGAGTGTGTCATTCATGATTGATAGAACTCTAGAACTTGCTCTGATAAGCCATGTGTATGTGTGCAATTTTTGAAAATGATTTAAGGTCATCTTTGTTTAGCCTCTTAGCCTACCTATGAACTCATGATTCCCTAGTTATTTTATGCAGACTTATTTTTTGCTTGAGTGTTTCATTCATGATTGATAGAACTCTAGAACTTGAAGATACCATAAGCACTCTAAAACTTGCTCTGGTATCTTCATTGAAGCCATGTGTGTGTGCAATTTTTGAAAATGATTTAAGGCCATCTTTGTTTTGCCTACTTAACCTAAAAAGCCTACCTATGAACTCATGATTCCCTAATTAGCCAATTTTGAGCCAAAAATTTTATTCTGAGCTACATTGATCTTTAAAATTGCAAAATAATTTTATCCCGGAAATTTTTGAGCTTATTGAAAATGAATAAGTTTTGGGGAGATGTGGTGAAAATTTATGAAAAAAGAGAGAAAGTTGGCAAAAGAAAGAGGGATGAGCAGTATCTGGGTAAATGAAAAAAATACATGAAGCTCGAAAAAGAAGGAAATATCTCTAAAAAAAGAAGAGAAAATCGAGCAAAGCAAAAGAAAAATTCTAAAAATTGTGAAAAAAATGAGAGTTTGAGGCTAAAGAAAAAGAAAAGAAGGCAAAAAGGCCTAAGAATGAAAAAGGAGAAATAAAGGTGGAATCGAAGTGAAAAAAAAAAAGAAAATGAGTTTTGTGCTAAAATTGGGTTGGTGAATTTCAAGACTGTATGCTTAAATTCTATTTGCTCAAGCCAAGTCACTCAATCCAAATTTTCCCTACCCTTACCAAAGAGCCTACATTACAACCAAGTAAAAGTCCTTTTTAATTCTTAGATTATGCACACAAAAGTGATCGAGATGTTAGGCGATTTGCAAGCCTATGGTAGTTCTACTTTCACTGAATTGAATTTGAGCGTAAACACTATCCATACACTTTTGAGAGCCGAGTGATACACTATCTACTTGTGAGTCGCAATGGCAAGTACCCAAGAGAGTATTAAATATGCCGAGTTTATAAATGATGACTTCTTGATTATAAATTGCATGGTTTTCTTGAGTATGGAGTCGAATGAGATTTAATGTTCATAGTGTTATTGTGTGTTCTTTTTACCCCTTCATATTATTTTTCTTAATTTGCTCGAGGACAAGCAATGCTTTAAGTTTGGGGGATTTTGATGCGTGTAAAATATACGTGCATTTTGGGGCTTAAAATGATATATATTTGATGCATTTGCACGCATATTTAGTGTGTTTTTACTTGGTTTCCTTAGAAGGGCATGATACTGCGTATTCTTGTAACTTTTTACAGGAAAGGGAGCTTTAAAACAACAAATATCAGCTGGAATGCCCGGATAAAACTGACAAATGCGAAGAGAAGATCAAAACAACAAAGAAAACAGACAAAAACACTTCACACGGCCGGACCGTGTGGTGTCACACGACCGTGTGAAAATACCGGTGTGAAAGTGACAAAACGGTGTGAAAAAAGGAAGAAACAGGGGACATAACCAAGCCGCACAACCAGAACGTTTAGGCCCACATGGGCGTGTGGGAATGGGCAGCGCAAGATATCACACGGCCTGGCCGTGTGGGACTCTGCAGACGCGTTTTTTTAGTTCTTTTCCCGTTCCAACTCTACAAGTGATCTCTCCGAGCATCTATAAAAGGGACCCAAGGGCTTGCACGAAATTTGATCATCCAACACAATATTCATACCACAGAAAACACATCAAATTATGCAGGAACACAAGATTCGAAGTTTTCTGAGAGAGGTGGGCTAGGTCGCGAAAAACACCACAAGGCCTTTCGCATATACGGGAGCACAAAAGCTTCAAAGGCTTAGGAGGGGTTCCATCCTGACAAGAAGAGGTTTTCTTTCTATGTCTAGATCTCTTGTTTGTTCTTAAACGATGTCATAATGTTGATTTCAAATTTGTCTATGAATTTGTTATCAATGTTTGGCTAATCTTTCGGATCTTAAGGGCATAATCGAAACTGCGAATTCATGTTAAATTTTGATTAATTATTTTCTTAATTGATTCATTTGTTCTATTTTATGAATTCGCGTGTTTATTCTTAATTGCTTTCTATTTTGCCAATAATTTGCATGTGATATTTGTTAGTGCAAAATTCGGAAGAGGAGTTCTAACAAAGACAGAAATCGAATTCAGACATAAACGGGTGTATCGAGTCGGGAGACCTATAACTGTTTGTGAGGAGTCATTCAATTCATAAATCTTTTGGGAGTTAATAATAGTTGTATCGAGTCTGAAGATCTACAATTGTTATTAATCTTTGTTTATGCGCCGCCCGAGAGGGAGAATAGACTATCTTTGTTTTGAAAGTTTAATTGGATTTAATATTGAAGAAACATGTTGAGATTATGTGCCTAAGGTTGCTCCTGTAGTTGTTGAAAATACTTGTGGGGTTCGCAAATTTATTTATTTTATTTTGTTATTTTCGATTTTTACTAAAATTTGATATTCGGTCGCTTCAATAAAATTGGAATACGATGTTATTATAGCCTAAGTGTTTCATATATCAATCTATGAGGAATACGACCTTGTTTGCCATTATTCTATAAACTACACTGTACACTTGCAGTTGTATGATCCAAATATTTTTGGCGAACAAAACTCAATTTTCAATCTAAACTTTGAAAGTCTAATATCAAAATAGGTAGATAATTATAAACAATAATTCCTATTAACATTAAAAGTATGTTAATAATTAAAAAAATAAATTTCTATGTATAAAAGTTATTATAATTATAATTTCATATTAAATAAAAATATAATTTATTCAAAATAAATTTATATAATGCTATGTATAGATATATGTGCTGTATATATATAATATTTGGATAGATGTTTTGAGATATTTTCTTTAATTAAAATATGTATTTTTAATTGACTTTAATCAACTTTCATACAACTCTATACAATTATGAACAAATAGGCTAAGCCCAATAACAATTATATATTCATCATAAATAGCCAAATAACACGAATATGCAAATTAATGTCCAATAGCCCGAATGTATAATTTTAAACTTCATTACAAAATAAAAGACAAAAATATTTTTTACGTCCACTAAGTGGACAAGTTCAAAGATTTAGTCCACACTTTTAGAAATTTTGAAATTAGTCCACTAAGTGGCAAAAATTCGGACTTTTAGTCAACTGACCGGCTACAACAGGTAAAAGTGACCTGCATCCTATGTGAATTTGTTTTTGGCTTTTTTTTAGGGGAGAAACTTTATTTTGCTGATAGGACATCCTATCTGGCATTTTGGAGGGAAAAAAATAGTATTTTCAATGTAAATTAGATAAAAAAATATAAGATTCATTATGATTGTGAATAAAATGAAAATAGTTAACATAATATATTTAAATTATTTATTAATTCGAAAAACGCAAAATAATTTTAAATTTTTTTTCTGAAAAATAAGAATAATGTTAAAAAATTTAAAATATTAAAATTGGATAAATGTATTTGAGATTATGAAATCAAAAAAAAAAAATTGTTTATATCATAACATTTTCTATCCAATTTACAAGGCAAAATTTGTTTTGGTATTTTTAATTTTTGTCCACCACTTTTAAATTGATTTTAGGATTTTGGGAAGTTGTTGTTTTGGTATTTTTATTTAATTATACGTTTAACATTTTTTGAATATAAAATCACAATATTTAGACATAAATTTGTTGTATCAATTAGTAACATTCTGTAATTTAAATTTACTTAAAGTTTGAATTAAAGTAATAATTTATACTCCTTTCAAATATTAGATTTATCAATAGATATATATATATATATATATATTTATTATTTTTGTTCTATTTTTTATGTTTGAATCGAAGTTTGTATTTTTATAATTAAGGAGTAATAATTATATATATATATATATATATATATTTTACCACAATAAATTTTTAGTTGTAGTTGAATTAAATATATTTTTCTATATTTTAAGTCCAGAGTAAAAATACTAATATTAATAAGTAATTTAAACCTATGATATAAATAATTATTTTATTTTATAATTTTGAATATATTTATCCAATTAAATATTTTTTTATTAACATTTTATTCATAAATCACAATGAATATTATATTTTCATCTAATTTACATTGAAAATACTATTTCCCCCTTCAAAATGCCACATAGGATGCTCCACCAGCAAAATATATTTCCTCCCTAATAAAAAGCAAAAGATCACTTTTACTTGTTGTGAAGCCCCGATTTTTCCGAAGCTATTAGTTGAACCTTATTGTTGTTTAAGCTTTTGATCGACTATTTTATCGCGTCATTTTGACGGGTAATTAATAATAATATATACATTTTGTATTTTATTTCATTTTATTTAATCACTTGTGATCATGATCATCATTAATTCTATTCCTCATTTATGATCACTTGATTGATCATTATTACTATTTTTGTATTTATTAGTCACCTTAGAATTTTAAGAGACTATTTATTTTAGAGACTTTTACCTTATAGAATTAAGATGTTGATTTAGATTAAGTGATCATGAGACTTACAAGTGATCAAGGAAATCACTAATTATTTTGGAGATTGATATATTTCATCTATTATCATCAAAATTGGGACAAAAAAAAAAAAAAATATATGGAATTTCCATTTTACCCTCATAGTGGACGGCCATGATGGATTTTGGGATAAAAATATCATCCAACTCTTGTACACATACACCATATATTAGTCATCTTGTGTATAATTATATCATTAATTCAAACATTATACACATCATCTTATACACCAATTCTTTATTACTATTTTCCCCAACTTATTCCCACTTAACAAACATTCTTCTTATTCCTCTCAAATTCAAATTGACCCACACCTTGACTTGCATTTTTGTCTCCATGCAAGAGACAAATTACAAGACACAATTTGATCAAAATTTCCTCTCCCTCTCTCTCATACTACACGGCCATTATGGCATTTTTTCATCAAATTTTCATTTCATTTCTCATCAACACATTCTAATACTCAAAGCCTTCTCCTCATTCTCTCTAAAAACTCCCAACATCTCTCTATTCTTCTTCTTACTTTCTTCTTCCATACTTAGAAAAAATTCAACATTTTCCTCCTCATACATCATAAAAATCGAACCACTATACTAAAAGGTAAGAAATTTTAGCTTCAATCCATTTTTGGATATCACATTGTTCATCTCTTCCACCTTCTTAACTTAAGTTTAAATTTGGTTTTGGAGGTACATTTAGAAGACTTTGAAGGTTAGAGCTTGACAACATTTGAAGAAGGACCTCAAGCTTGAAGAAGAAAATAGTAGAGAAAATTTGACTACAAGGTAAGAATTGTGTACTAGACCCCTTCTTTTCCTACTCTTCCTACTTTTTTTTTCAAAATTTTAACACCCCTTTTTCATTTTTGAGAAATAGGGGCTGACCTTAGAGATTTTTGGAGTTGAGCCAAATTTCCAATTTTTGAGCTTCAACTAGTCTCCAAACATCTACTACACAAGGTAAAGTGTAGTCCTTTTCATTTCCTTAATTCCTTCTTTTTCTCCTTAATTTTTCTCTCATTTTTCTAACTCCAATTTTTGATATTTTCTTGACTTAGGGGCTGACCTAAGAAGCCTCATCCAAAAATTGTGAAATTATCCTTTTATTTCACAATTTCCAAAATTAAGGTGGGTGGAAAATTATTTTTCCAACTTTTAGGTGTTTTATTAAAATGCATGTAGAAAATTTGATCATGAGCCTTGAGATATATATAATCTATGTATTGCATGTCAATTTTATATATCAAATCATGAAAATTCTCAAGAGTTGCTCAAAATTACTAATTATTGAATTTTAGGTGCATGCATGTACACTTTAATGCTTTAATTGATGAATTCTTGTATGTATTGGACATGCATGTGTATGATCTTTAAAATCTATGTTTTGGATGACTTATAACCTGGAAAAGTCGAGCATAATTGATTAAATTTCAATTTTGGACTTAAAAATGTAAAAAATGGAAAGTTGGTGGACTAAATTGCAAGAAAATAAAAGTTAAAGGACCCCTCTGCAAATTTCGAAATTTGGGACTGTACTCAGGTTCAAAAATGACTTTTGGACATTTTAATAATGTTTTAATAGTTTTAAGATAAATAAAATCAACCTTTAAAAGCCTAAGGACTAGATTGTAAGATTTTGAAAGTTTAAGGGCTACTTTGCAATTTTGAAAACTGTACCAGACCTAAACTTTATAAATTGAAATTTTTACTTTTAAGTTACTGGGAATCACATATTTTAAAGGTATTCCAAAAATCCAAGTGGTTAGGACTTGAAAAACAATTTTTCTAAATTTGAGGGACTAATGTGAAAAATATTAAACTTGAGGACCCAAATGAAAATTCCAGGACTTATGCAGCCCATGCACCTGGGAATACTAACTTAACTATAACTTAATTGTATTTTGGACCCAAGGTTCAAATTTCATAACAATTGGACCCCTAAAAGCCTTAAAGGCAATTATTTTTAAAATGGGACAAAAATGATATTTTCAAAAGTTGAAGGACTTACACATATTGCTTTTAAAAACTGCTTTTGTCCCAATATCCTACCAACCTTAGTGACATTTTCCAACTGGAATCACATTAAAAGCCCTTCCGGTTTGTGAGTTCCGAATTTTTAAAACTTAAGGTCCAAATTGACAATTTTTACAAATTTGGGGCCAATGTGAAATTTTTATAAAAACTCGACCATAAAACTTTAAAACCTGAATCTCTGGACAATTTGGAGAATTTAGGAACTGACCTCATAATTTTTCAAGGTCGGGATATTTAATTATTCAATTTTTAACCCCAAAAGTGTTAGTTTTTACAAAACGGGGCTAAATTACAATTTTCCTTTTATAAAGGACCTCACTCAAATTATATTCTCTTTTACTAAAATCGCCCTGGACTCTCTGACTTGGAGATTTAATTTAAATATTTTACTTTCCCAAAAACCCCTAACTTATCGGATCAATTTGACCGATTAATACCCGATCGCGGAGCGACCTCCTCCTCGCTTGCTAATTGATTCTATAACGGACTTATGTTCCACCCAATCTTTCAAGATATCGAAGGTTGCTTATCCTTCCGATAATCATCTTCATCCATAAACTCCACCAATGCCATAATTGCCACTCGCATTTTAAAATATTTCCTAAACGCTTCCCCTCAAATCAATAATACTGATTGCTGGTTGATTACTGTAATTGTAATTACTTTCCCGCTGAGTCAACTTGGTGTGTCGAGCTCACAATCGGAATGGATACGCCGGGGGATGGAACCGGCAGCTCGGCTGCTATTCCACTCTTCCCCCCATCGCCCTAATCCCGCAACCGAGGGACGGAGTTTGTCCAAGGGAAGCGGGTCGTAGTATCGAGGTATAATCATGATTATGACAGATCCGAGCCTCGCCACTCTCATCGATTTTGTCTTTGCCTACGGAGCGATAAGGTGCCGGTCTTGGACCATACTTGACGGGAGTTACAAGGTAGAACGAAGGAATCGCTTGTCCGATCCACACGATTCTGAGTTATCGTCCCGCTTTTGGTTGGCGTTACATTCCCGCACGCAACCGCTACCTGTTTTGCATTGGTTGGCGCTACAAGTCCGTACGCAACCATTAATTGCCTTGCATAGGATTGGCGTTACACTTCCGCACGCAATCCTACCTGTCTTGACCGTATCACATAGTGCTGTGTGACCATGAATCGTTTTCTTAAATCGTATAAAAATTATTATTTAAATATTTTATCACGACGCTTAGAACTCGTGTGTGAAACCATGCATCATACTCATGCGTTTTTCGTATAATCTTGTTTTCTCACATTAACTATTACGCCACACTCGCACACGATCACCCCATCCACCGAGATTTTTGTCTCATCCCCGCTGTTTTCTAACCTTAGATGAGGATTTCATTTGGAGATGCTTTGAACCGGCTCGATTGAGACCTTATACTACGCTGTTGGATTTATCGTATCTTGTTGTTGATCGGACTCTTTTCTTATTATGTTTTTGTTGGACTTTTGTATCCTAATCAATTCGGGTTTGTAATTGAGGGCGTATGACCCTTTGACGTTAAGTTACTACCTTGTTGAATTTCGGATTGTAATTCGGTGATGGGATGTAGACTTTAAGTGATAACTTGTATCTCGTTATTTATTTCCGCTATTTAGACTCTGTTTTATTGGGTTCTCATTGGTATTGTCCGGATGTTAGTCCATTTGTATTTAAGTTGTGAATCGTTAAATCGTCCCGTTTGGGGCGTGACGATTAAGAGTGGTATCGAGCTCGGCTAGTAAGATGGAAACTTACACCGAGCCGACCCGGGATAGACCCTCGGTCCGTGTTTTGGGTAGTACCGCGACTTGACTCATTAAGTGTGAAATCGATTTCAAATTGGCATAGAACCGCCTTATTGATATTTGAACTAAGTTAGAATGCATACTTTGAGGTTCTTAATCATACTTGTCTTGACTTAGTTGATTTTTGACGATTTCCTTACTCGTTCTTCCTTATTCTTTCTTATCTCTCCTCTACCCGTGATCCCGCCTTAGTTTGTTTTATCGTGATGGAGCCGACGCCGCCACGTGGTGGGATGTATTCCATGCCCGTCTTTGAAAGGGAATATTACCGGCACCGATGATTCATTGGCACCGGAAAGCGAACGCACGACCCGAACTAGCCCAGAGCGCCAACGCAACAGACTGACTCGGCGCTTGGCGATAAGCCAAGATGAGAAGAACGAATCGACCATCACATCAAGGACCGCGATAACACCATAAGAGCGCGGGAGGACCAAATACAAAGTATCCGAACGCTGATAACATGCGGGAGAAAATGAAGAGGACGGCGACGGTCGCGTAAATGGGAGATTGATGCCCGCTATCCCGTAGATCGCGATCGCTTGAGGAGACCCTCATCAAGCGATGATGCATCATTGAGGACCTTACACAGCCCTAACTCGAGGGACGCCGCACTAGAGGCCGCTTAGCGACTAATGCTCGCCATTGCCACCGCCCGAGGCGGAACTCCTGACTCGATCCCGAGGAGGATCCCGAGGAGGACCCCGAGGAGGATCCCGAGGAGGATCCCGAGAGGATCCAACGACATTGGAGAGCCGAGGCTGCTCCACTCGATGAGGCTCGAGGGATTTGAGCAAAGGGTTGGACTTTGTGGATTGGCTGAGATTGAGGCGCCCGCCAACCCGACCCACCGATCCTGCAGACATAGTCATGCGAGCGATGATGATGGCGATCTCACCGATTAGCTAGCAGATTTTCTATTGTACTTTTGTTGTTGTAGCCGTGTAATCCAAAGTGTTGTACCTTTCATTATTGTACTAGATTCGGATGTATTTTGATTCCATGTATCCGACTTAGTATTCTCAATGATGTACTTTGGGTGTATTCAATTTTATATTAATGGATATGCCTTTTGCCATTTATTCAAAATGTCTTGTGTTGATGTTACTTTCCTGCGATATCTTTTACTTTACGCGAATAATTATTGTATTCATTTACTCGCAAATCGCAACTAATGCTCCAAGATACGTAATGGCGAACATCGAGGACGTGGGAGACCTCGTCGCATTCCACGAGGAGACGACGATATACCCAGGGGCCGGGTACCCTCTCCGAATTACCACCACCTCCTCCACCTGCCGCAGAGACAATCTGACGCACAAGCATTACAAAGGCAAAAATCTTGGTGTTTATGAGGCAACAGTGCAGCTCAACCCCGTGCTCCCGAACCCGCCCGAGAGGCGAACGATCGCACATTGGAGCGATTCCTCGCGGTCGACCCACCAACCTTCCTAGAGAGCCGGACGATGTGAAAGCGGAAGAATGGATAGAGAAGTTGGAAAATATCTTCAATGCTCTTCAATACTCCGACGAGCGAGAGTCACACTCGTATTTCGTCCTGAATCGGCCGCTAGAGACTGGTGGAGGGCATTGAAAGGAGATGGGAACAGGACCGAGTAATCGTCGAACATGGGAAATTTCTTGGCCGAGTTCAATGAACAAGTATATTCCCAGTCGTGAAGGAAGCACGCCGGGATGAATTTCATAGATTGAGGCAAGGAACCCGATGTGGCTCAAGATGAGTCTGATTTCACCGATTGTCCAAGTATGCTCGGGACAATCGATCAAGAGGATAAGCTTTACAAGTTCACTCGAGGATTGAAACTGAACTTCGTAAAATTGATTCTTGATCATTGAATCGCAACCTACTCACCGCGGTAAAAGGCGGCTCTCCGCATTGAGTCGGGGATCAACCGTATTGGGCAGATTCAACAGTAGGCCATCGAATGCTTTTAAGAGGCCACCGTGGGACAACCATCTAAACCGCTAAGTTTGAAGGGACCGGTTAACGATGCATACAAAGGAAAGAGACCAAGATAAGGAAAGCGGTCGAATGTATGCATTGCCGTAAACCGACATACTGCCGACAATCGCTGGCGTAAACAAGGAAGGTGTTTGCGCTGTGGGGCAATCGGCACCACTACCGCAAGATTGCCCGAAGTACAATGACCGATCCAAACCAACGCAACCCGTGAGGAGCCGGAACGCGGCCAGGGTAATCGGGCAAGGATGCCCGCCGAGCATTTGCACTAGCCGGACAGAGGCTCCGGGAGGCAACAAACGTGGTGGAAGGTACGCTTCTAGTATCTAACCACTACGCTAAAATATTGTTCGACCCTGGATCAACGCATTCATTTGTTGCACCGCATTTTGTACACAAACCGCATGCATGCATGGAACATATGCCTATATGCTTAGAAGTGTCAACTCCTATGGGTGCGAGTCGATAAATGAGATATTATCTATAATGCATGCGAAGTTAAGATTGCCGAGATAAACTTTCCCTTGCCGATTTGATCTTATTACCTATATCCGAATACGACGTAATATTGGGAATGAATCGGTTATCTCGCACACCATGCACAAATGGATTGCCATAACAAGTCCATTAAGCTATGTGAACCCGGAAACCCGAAGTGGAGATTTCGGAAGGGCACGAGTTAAGATTGCCCCAATCATTTCAAAGAATGAAAGCGAGAAGGGCGATCACTAGAGGGGCTCGGGGTATTTGGCGTTTGTAATTAACAAACCCAAGGTTGAGATACAAATCAACCAAGTACCTATAGTATCGATATACGGACGTATTTCCACAAGAACTCACCACCGCCCCTCCGGATAGGAAGTCGAGTTCACCATCGAGGTGTTGCCGGGACCGCCCGATTGCCGTAACACCGTATAGAATGGCTCCTCTTGAGTTACAAGAGTTGAAAACGCAATTACAAAAACTGATGGATGTGGGATTTATCCGACCGAGTACGTCTCCGTGGGAGCACTCACTGTCTTTGTTCTCGTCAAAAAGAAGGATGGCACATTAAGATTATGTATAGATTATCGTGGACTTAATAGTGTGACCATCAAGAACAAATATCCCCTCCCGAGGATAGACGAACTATTTGATCAACTTCAGGGAGCAACGGTACTCAAGTTTGATTCACAACAAGGATATTACCAACTGAAAATCCGCTGAAGGAGACATTTCCAAATCGCATTTCAAACCCGATATGGACACTACGAGTTTGTAGTAATGCCTTTCGTCCGACGAATGCACCAGCAAGATTTATGGACCTGATGCATCGAGTCTTCCAACCTTATTTGGATCAATTCGTAGTGATATTCATTGATGACATACTTGTATACTCTAAGTCTAGAGAAGAGCACCTAACGTCACCACCGAAAATCGTTTTAGAGACACTACGAGCATAAGCTATATGCTAAATTCAAAAGTGCGAATTTTGGCTTAGTGAAGTCGCATTCTTGGGACATATAGTATCCGACTGGGATTGCAAAAGAGATCCTTCAAGGTACAGATAAAGTGGTTGAATGGAAACAACCCAGTCTCGAACGAAATCGAAGTTTCTAGACTAGCCGGATATTATCGAAGATTTATCCAGGACTTCTCTAAGATAGCCGACCACTCACTCGACTAACCTAGAAGCAAGTCAAGTTTGAGTGGAACGACAAGTGCGAGACGAGTTTCCAAGAGCTGAAGAAACGACTTACTACAGCTCCAGTCTTAGCCCTTCCAAAGGGGACAGAAAACTTTGTCGTCTACAGTGATGCATCAAAAGAAGGACTAGGAGCAGTACTCATGCAGGAAGGAAAGGTTATCGCTTATGCATCACGAAAGCTCAAGCCGTATGAGGCCAATTACCCAATGCATGACCTGGAATTGGCAGCGACAGTTTTCGCATTGAAGAAATGGAGACACTATCTCTACGGAGCAACATTTACGGTTTTCACGGATCATAAGAGCTTGAAGTATCTATTCTCCCAGAAAGATCTCAACCTGAGGCAACGGAGATGGATGGAGTTGATTGAGGACTATCACTTTGATATTCAATACCATCCCTAAAAAGCTAACGTCGTAGCAGGCGCGCCTAGCGTAAAGGCGAGCTTAGCCGACTTATGATTCGAGAGTGGGAATCATTAAAGGAGCCGAGCAATTGGAATCGACGAGAACCAATACTCGATTTCATGTGCTAACATTTCAGCTTACACCCAATCTATCGAGTGAGATCAAAGAAGCACAAGAAAAAGATGCACATCTTCAAAAACAAGGAGAAGATACTTAAAGGAGAAAGATCGTAATTCTCTGCACCAAGATGGAGTTATCGTTTCCGGAATCGAGTGTGTGTACCAAATGATGAACAGTTAGGAATAAAATCCTAACAGAGGCACACCGTTCAAAATACACTATACATCCTGGAGGAAACAAGATGTATAAAGATTTGAAACGGTTATTGGTGGGTAAACCTCAAGAACCAGGTAGCGGAGTTCGTTGCGAGATGTTTGACTTGTCAACGAGTAAAAGCGAGAACACCAACGACCATCCGGTTTACTACAACCGTTGAGAATTCCCGAGTGGAAATGGGAACATATAACAATGGACTTCGTGACGGATCTACCAAGGACCGTAAGAGGCCAGGGCTATCCGGGTAGTTGTAGACCGACTCACGAAATCGCACACTTTTTACCCATCAAGAAAACCGATAGCTTGCGTAAACTTGCACAGCATTTATATCCGAGAAATCATTCGACCGCATGGAGTACCGGTCGATATAGTATCCGACAGAGACCCGAGGTTTGTCTCCGATTTTGGAAGTGCTTACACGAGGAATTAGGTACCTCACTAAGTTTCAAAGACAAAGAAGACATCCACAAACCGATGGGACAAACGATCGAGCGAACAATTCAAACCCTTGAAGATATGTTGCGAGCCCGCACTGGACTTTCAAGGAAGTTGGGATTCGCACTTACCATTAGCCGAGTTCGCCTACAATACAGCTTATCAAGCCACGATTGGGATGGCACCCTATGAGGCATTGTATGGGCGAAATGTAGATCCCCACCGCACCGGGAGATTGATGACCAATGGACTCCGAAAGAGAAACGAAAGTCGCCCTCGATTCCAAAGGTCGACTTAGTTCAGAGGCCATGGAGAAGGTCAAGCTGATCAAGGAGCGGATTCGCATGTACTCGTAGTCGCCAAAAGAGTTACGCGGACAAGAGAAGAAAGGATTTAGAATTTGAAGTCGGTGATGAAGTATTTCTTAGACTCTCACCACGGAAAGGATTGATCAATCCGAAGAAAGGAGGCAAATTGAGTCCGAGATATGTTGGACCTTACAAGATTTTACAGAGGATCGGGAAGTTAGCCTACGCTGCACTCGAGTTACAAAGACACCATATGCAGGAATGCACGATGTATTCCACGTGTCGAGATCAAGAAGTATCAACCGGATCCCGAGCATATCATCACCGAGATACTCCTCCTCTAATGGAAAATCTATCCTACACCGAGAGGCCAATCAGATCATCGATCGCCAGATACGACAATCAGTAAGAGAGAAATTCCGATGGTTAAAGTGGTGTGGCAAAACCACAACCGAGACGAAGACGCGACGTGGGAAATGGAAGATGACATAAGGAATCAATATCCCGAACTATTCTGAAGAGAATTTGGGGACCAAATTCTTTTAAGGAGGGGAGGATGTGAAGCCCCGATTTTTCCGAAGCTATTAGTTGAACCTTATTGTTGTTTAAGCTTTTGATCGACTATTTTATCGCGTCATTTTGACGGGTAATTAATAATAATATATACATTTTGTATTTTATTTCATTTTATTTAATCACTTGTGATCATGATCATCATTAATTCTATTCTCATTTATGATCACTTGATTGATCATTATTACTATTTTTGTATTTATTAGTCACCTTAGAATTTTAAGAGACTATTTATTTTAGAGACTTTTACCTTATAGAATTAAGATGTTGATTTAGATTAAGTGATCATGAGACTTACAAGTGATCAAGGAAATCACTAATTATTTTGGAGATTGATATATTTCATCTATTATCATCAAAATTGGGACAAAAAAAAAAAAAAATATATGGAATTTCCATTTTACCCTCATAGTGGACGGCCATGATGGATTTTGGGATAAAAATATCATCCAACTCTTGTACACATACACCATATATTAGTCATCTTGTGTATAATTATATCATTAATTCAAACATTATACACATCATCTTATACACCAATTCTTTATTACTATTTTCCCCAACTTATTCCCACTTAACAAACATTCTTCTTATTCCTCTCAAATTCAAATCGACCCACACTTTGACTTGCATTTTTGTCTCCATGCAAGAGACAAATTACAAGACACAATTTGATCAAAATTTCCTCTCCCTCTCTCTCATACTACACGGCCATTATGGCATTTTTTCATCAAATTTTCATTTCATTTCTCATCAACACATTCTAATACTCAAAGCCTTCTCCTCATTCTCTAAAAACTCCCAACATCTCTCTATTCTTCTTCTTACTTTCTTCTTCCATACTTAGAAAAAATTCAACATTTTCCTCCTCATACATCATAAAAATCGAACCACTATACTAAAAGGTAAGAAATTTTAGCTTCAATCCATTTTTGGATATCACATTGTTCATCTCTTCCACCTTCTTAACTTAAGTTTAAATTTGGTTTTGGAGGTACATTTAGAAGACTTTGAAGGTTAGAGCTTGACAACATTTGAAGAAGGACCTCAAGCTTGAAGAAGAAAATAGTAGAGAAAATTTGACTACAAGGTAAGAATTGTGTACTAGACCCCTTCTTTCCTACTCTTCCTATTTTTTTTTCAAAATTTTAACACCCCTTTTCATTTTTGAGAAATAGGGGCTGACCTTAGGAGATTTTTGGAGTTGAGCCAAATTTCCAATTTTTGAGCTTCAACTAGTCTCCAAACATCTACTACACAAGGTAAAGTGTAGTCCTTTTCATTTCCTTAATTCCTTCTTTTTCTCCTTAATTTTTCTCTCATTTTTCTAACTCCAATTTTTGATATTTTCTTGACTTAGGGGCTGACCTAAGAAGCCTCATCCAAAAATTGTGAAATTATCCTTTTATTTCACAATTTCCAAAATTAAGGTGGGTGGAAAATTATTTTTCCAACTTTTAGGTGTTTTATTAAAATGCATGTAGAAAATTTGATCATGAGCCTTGAGATATATATAATCTATGTATTGCATGTCAATTTTATATATCAAATCATGAAAATTCTCAAGAGTTGCTCAAAATTACTAATTATTGAATTTTAGGTGCATGCATGTACACTTTAATGCTTTAATTGATGAATTCTTGTATGTATTGGACATGCATGTGTATGATCTTTAAAATCTATGTTTTGGATGACTTATAACCTGGAAAAGTCGAGCATAATTGATTAAATTTCAATTTTGGACTTAAAAATGTAAAAATGGAAAGTTGGTGGACTAAATTGCAAGAAAATAAAAGTTAAAGGACCCCTCTGCAAATTTCGAAATTTGGGACTGTACTCAGGTTCAAAAATGACTTTTGGACATTTTAATAATGTTTTAATAGTTTTAAGATAAATAAAATCAACCTTTAAAAGCCTAAGGACTAGATTGTAAGATTTTGAAAGTTTAAGGGCTACTTTGCAATTTTGAAAACTGTACCAGACCTAAACTTTATAAATTGAAATTTTTACTTTTAAGTTACTGGGAATCACATATTTTAAAGGTATTCCAAAAATCCAAGTGGTTAGGACTTGAAAAACAATTTTTCTAAATTTGAGGGACTAATGTGAAAAATATTAAACTTGAGGACCCAAATGAAAATTCCAGGACTTATGCAGCCCATGCACCTGGGAATACTAACTTAACTATAACTTAATTGTATTTTGGACCCAAGGTTCAAATTTCATAACAATTGGACCCCTAAAAGCCTTAAAGGCAATTATTTTTAAAATGGGACAAAAATGATATTTTCAAAAGTTGAAGGACTTACACATATTGCTTTTAAAAACTGCTTTTGTCCCAATATCCTACCAACCTTAGTGACATTTTCCAACTGGAATCACATTAAAAGCCCTTCCGGTTTGTGAGTTCCGAATTTTTAAAACTTAAGGTCCAAATTGACAATTTTTACAAATTTGGGGCCAATGTGAAATTTTTATAAAAACTCGACCATAAAACTTTAAAGACCTGAATCTCTGGACAATTTGGAGAATTTAGGAACTGACCTCATAATTTTTCAAGGTCGGGATATTTAATTATTCAATTTTTAACCCCAAAAGTGTTAGTTTTTACAAAACGGGGCTAAATTACAATTTTCCTTTTATAAAGGACCTCACTCAAATTATATTCTCTTTTACTAAAATCGCCCTGGACTCTCTGACTTGGAGATTTAATTTAAATATTTTACTTTCCCAAAAACCCCCTAACTTATCGGATCAATTTGACCGATTAATACCCGATCGCGAGCGACCTCCTCGCCTTGCTAATTGATTCTATAACTTAGGACTTATGTTCCACCCAATCTTTCAAGATATCGAAGGTTGCTTATCCTTCCGATAATCATCTTCATCCATAAACTCCACCAATGCCATAATTGCCACTCGCATTTTAAAATATTTCCTAAACTCGCTTCCCAAATCAATAATACTCATTGCCTGTTGATTTTTGTAATTGTAATTACTTTCCCGCCGAGTCAACTTGGTGTGTCGAGCTCACACTCGGAATGGATACGTCGGGGATGGAACCGGCAGCTCGGCTGCTATTCCACTCTTCCGCCCCATCGTCCTAATCCCGCAACCGAGGGACGGAGTTTGTCCAAGGGAAGCGGGTCGTAGATCGAGGTATAATCATGATTATGACAGATCCGAGCCTCGCCGGCTCTCTACCGGGATTTTGTCTTTGCCTACGGAGCGATAAGGTGCCGGTCTTGGACCATACTTGACCGGGGAGTTACAAGGTAGAACGAAGGAATCGCTGTCCGATCCACACGATTCTCGAGTTATCGTCCCGCTTTTGGTTGGCGTTACATTCCCGCACGCAACCGCTTACCATTTTGCATTGGTTGGCGCTACAAGTCCGTGACGCAACCATTAATTGCCTTGCATAGGATTGGCGTTACACTTCCGCACGCAATCCTACCTGTCTTATCGTATCACATAGTGCTGTGTGACCATGAATCTGCTTTTCTTAAATCGTATAAAAATTATTATTTAAATATTTTATCACGACGCTTGTGAATCGTGTGTGAAACCATGCATCATACTCATGCGTTTTTCGTATAACTTTTTCTCACATTAACTATTACGCCACACTCGCATTACCCATCACCCCATCCATCGAGATTTTTGTCTCATCCCCTTACTTTTTCTAACCTTAGATGAGGATTTCATGGAGATCTTTGAACCAGAAGCTCGGATTGAGACCTTATACTACGCTTTGTTGGATTTCTCGTATCTTGTTGTTGATCGGACTCTTTTCTTATTATGTTTTTGTTGGACTTTTGTATCCTAATCAATTCGGGTTTGTAATTGAGGGGCGTATGACCCTTTGACGTTAAGTTACTACCTTGTTGAATTTCGGATTGTAATTCGGTGATGGGATGTAGACTTTAAGTGATAACTTGTATCATTATTTATTTCCACTGCTATTTAGACTCGTTTTATTGGGTTCTCATTGGTATTGTCCGGTGTTAGTCCATTTGTATTTAAGTTGTGAATCGTTCGTCGCGTCCCGTTTGGGGCGTGACACTTGTTGTAGCCGGTCAGTGGACTAAAAGTCCGAAGTTTTGCCACTTAGTGGACCAATTTCAAAAATTTCTAAAAGTAGTGTGGACTAAATCTATGAACTCGTCCACTTAGTGGACGAAAAAATATTTTTGCCCAAAATAAAATTTTGAGTAAATATATCTTATATTCTTTATGTTTATATTTTATATATGAAATATAAGTGTCAAATTGAAGATTGTAGAATGGTGATTAGTTTGTTATATTTTACGTCAAAAATGCATCAAAAACGAAAAAAATATTAATAAATGTTAAATGATATAAAACAAAGATAGATATAATAATTAATGCAGTACACAAAAAAAATTGGAAAGCTAATTTTTATATAATTCTCATTTTAATATGATCATAGACAAAATTAACCAAGATTCTCACTGTTATTTATCACATCTATATTTTTTTTATGTATAGTATAATAAAACTAACCTATAATACATTTTTACCATAATATTATACTACTAATATGATGTAGTTTAAGCGGGAAAATATTTTTAGAATAGATTTTTTATTATATATATGGATATAGATAAGACCTGATGACGAACCCGACAGAGTTCGATCAAAATACACTTCTTTCTTCTCATTATTTTAAATTCTTTATTTTTGTTGTAATTTTTTTTTAAAAAATTGCTTACATAATTTCAAAAAACATTGCTTTTAGAGTTTTTAATTCCAACAGACTTATGGACGATGAACATTTCAACAAAAATTAGACCACCCAACTAATCATCACATGTTATATTTAATAAATGTTGTTAAATCTTAAATACCACTCCATCCATTTGGGCGAAAGAGACAAGTGTAGAGGGATGATATTGCAATAAAATAATTAATAGCATTGCCTATACAATATTTTATTTATAGGAAGTAACTTTCAAAATTAAGACAAAAACTCACGTGAGATAGTTTAACGTGTTCAAATCCATTAGATGGACCCCAAATCGATCTGGATACAATAGACGGTGATATTTTTGTAATTCTGAAGAGGCGATGGTATTTTTAAAATTTTGAATGTGGTGACTTTTTTGTAATATTACGGGGGTGGTGTCATAGTACCACTGGAGCGGTGACATTTTTGTAATATTAGACAATGACATAGCATCACTAGGGCCATTAAAATGATTAGTTTTTTTCCCTAAAATGTATTAGTAATACCGCTGAAAAGTAATAGCAATCCCCTTGAACAATATTTTTAGTATTTCTCATGAAAAATATTGATTTCCCCCCTAAAACATATTAATAGTCTTATTGAAAAATATTAGGCTTTCCGATTGAAGGTATTTTAGTACTCCTCCTGAAAAGTACTAGTTTTTCTCATAAAAGTATTAGTAGTTCCCCATAAAAGTATTAGTTCTCTCCCCCAAAAATATCAGTAAACATCCCGAAAAATATTTAGTAGCCCGACTAAACAAAATATTAGTTTCCTCATGAAAAATATTGATTTTTCCTTTAAAAGTATTAGTATTCTCTCTAAAACGTATCAATAGTCTGATTCAAAAATATTAGGTTTTTCAATTATAGGTATTTTAGTATTCTTCCTGAAAAGTACTAGTTTTTCTCATAAAAAGTACTAGTAGTTCTTCATAAAAGTATTAGTTATTCCCCAAAAATATCAGTATTCATCCTGAAAAATATTTAGTAGCCCCCTAAAAAATCTTAGTTTCCCCTCCCAAAAATAATTATTAGTTCTTCCACTCTTAAAAAGTATTAGCAGCGGATGTGGTTGTTGTGGTGTTAGTAGTTGTACGGATGAGGTATTAAATTCACGCAACAATTAGGGCGCTGTTGTGGGGTAAAAATGTCATTCCATTTTTCTATATTTAAATGCAATATTTTTATTATTATTGGGCTACATGAATTAATATTCAGGCCAACCCATTGATAGAGCATTAATAGGACCATATAGCCTCATTAGGCTTATCTGGCCTTAATAGGCCAATGCCCCAGGTATAAATAGTCCCCTCCTTAGTTAATTTTGAATTAAGGATATTTCCATTGCTAATTAGCTTTTGTGCTCTGGATTATCTTCCTACACTTTGCGGACTTAAGCATCAGAGGGTTTCCTCGGGACAACCCCGGGGCCTTTCTAATATTGTTTGCGCATTACAGGCCGGTTCCCACCTCTTGGAGTATCGAACAATTCCGATTCGGATCCCTCAACCCCTAACATTTCAACTTGGAGCGAGCTTTACGAATTTTTGCAGCATTATTTTGGCGCCATCTGTGGGAATTGGCCGAAACACGAGAATGCAAACACGATTCCTAACAATGGATACTAACTCTCATAATGCGGAAACTGGATCACAAGGAGCAAGACCCCGTGGGCCGGAGCGCCGCCCTCCTCCCGCGGGGGAGGAATTTCGCTTGACTCGAGAGGCCTTATAAGTTTTGTTGGAAGAGACTGCATGGAAAACAACCCAAGATATATTAAAAGAACAAGCAGCCGCAACTGGAGCACCCCCACACCATGTTCCACCAGCGGACAACAATCAATACTCCATTTGGGGAGTAGGAAAGAATGATAACCCCAGGCTCGGGGATGATCCGATAGAGGATGCTGAAGCGGAAATATTGATCGGATTGAGCCCGTTCGGGGTTGTCCCTTATTTCTCTGGGAGGTTCTATGATTCCTTGCCTTTGAGACGTGTACATGACTTCAACCAGATATCCATTAATTGGTGTGTATTTACGTTTGACTTCCCGTCTGCTTGATTCATTCTTGTTGTCCCTCTTGGGACTTGATTTCTCTTCTTCTCTCGTCTTTCTCTTTTGGCCTACATTAGGCTTGGTGGCTTCTTCCACCCGAATATGCTTTTTGGCCCGGTCGAGTAACTCTTCTGAAGAGGCAGGGGGTTTCCCGCTGTGGACTCCTTAAATCTTCCTTGACGGATGTTTTGTTGCAGAATCCCCGAAAAGTTTCATGTTGCACATTGGCTACTTCATTGACCCCTTCCACAAAATGCTTCATATAGCCACCTCAGGGGCTTTTCCTCCTTCTGCTTGATCTGGAAAAGATGGGCAATGGTCTTTGGGCATTTCCTGTCGATGGAGAATTGATGGATGAAGCTATCAGTAAGCTTGTCCATCATGTCAATAGACCCGACCAGGAGTTGGTTAAACTAAAAGAGAGCTCCTTTCATTAGGGTGGTCCTAAAAATCTTGTAATAAGCCACGTCTGTCATGCCGTACCAGTCGGTCATAGCATAAAACTTGTCCAAGTGCTCTTGCGGGTATCCTGTTCCATCGTATTCCGGGAGATTGGAGGTCTTTTTCCCCGGTCGGAGAGGCTCCGCCAGTATGCTCGGGGTGAAGGGACTTCTTCTTACCATGGCTGTTGCCCGGGAATTGGCTTGGCTAACGTGGGGAGCTCTCGACTCTCCGGCTTCATTATGACCTTGCGCCCGTGGGGTTTCCCGCTGGTGCCTCGGGGCATTCCTTGTTGTTGCCAAATATTCTAAAGAGGGATATCGAGAAATTGAACCAAAGAGGTTACCTAAAATACTTCATAGATCCACGCAAAATACGCAAGAATCCCGGACAGCAAGAGCAGGATTTGTCCCCATCTCCACGCTATCTGGAGGAGCGCCTAGAGGAGTAGCGAAACCCAAATCTCGCTGGAGTTTTTAATGTTATTTCAGGGTGAGCCAAAGCAGAAGGCAACAATCAAGTCTTGAAATAAGGAGGGTTCAAACTCCACCATTCTCTAGCTTTAATTATCCTGGACCCCTTCTGGGCAGCTTTAATATTACATTCATGTTTTATTGATTTAGCATCTCTTAAGATGCAAGACTACCTAGTTTATTTTTTTCGGCATGCAAGCCGAGTATTTGCATATTTCTCTTTGCTAAGACAATCAAAGTATGAATAAAGTTCTCGTTTTCTATCCAGATATGTGTAACACACTTACGTGGATGATAACTAATAACTCATGAACAAGGACTCCCCTGAAGCTAATCAACAAACATTCGAGTGACAAGGACGTTGGGGGTTACCTATAGTGAGGTAGCTTAATGCTATCCAGGGTCCCTCATTACAACCCATAGTGAGGTAGCTAACATTATCCAGGGTTCCCGGGGGTTCACCCATAGTGAGGTAGCTTAACGCTATCCAGGGTCCCTCATTAAAACCCATAGTGAGGTAGCTAAAGCTATCCAGGGTTCCCGGGGGTCACCCATATTGAGGTATCTTAATGCTAATCAGGGCCCCTGTTCGCCAAAAATTTTGGTACATACAACTGCAAGTGTACAATGTAGTTTACAGGAGAAATGGCAAGCAAGGTCGTATTCCTCAGGGATTGAATCCCGAAACACTTAGGCTATAATAACATCATATTCCAATTTTATTGAAGCTATCGAAAATCAAGTATTTTTGATAACTAAAAATTGAAAATAAAAAGAAATAAAAGAAATAAATTTATGAAGCCCACAAGTATTTTCAACATCTTTAGGAGCAACCTTAGGCACATATTCTCAACATGCTTCTTCAATATTAAATGCGAATATAGTTTTAAAAACCAATTCATGCAATTCTATGGGTTGGATTCCTAAGTTTGTCTACTCCCCCTTCCGGGCGGTGCGTAAATAATTGATTAATAATAATTGTAGTCCTCCCGTATCGTTACAATTCTTATTAACTCTCAAAAGATTTGTGAATTGAATGACTCCCCACAAACACGCTTGTCACACATGTTTCTTGTGTGAATTAGATTTTCGTCTTTATTAAAACTCTTCTCCCGAATTTTTGCAATAACTTGCTAATTATTGATCAGATCAAAAGCAATTAAAACATAAGCACTCGAATTCATAAAATAGAAAGCATGAATTAATTAAGAAAACAAGTAATCATATTTAATACAAATCCACAGTTTCGATTATGCCCCTAAGATCCGAAAAATATGCCAAACATTGATTACAAACTCATAGATAAATTCGAATCAATATTTAGATATCATATAAGCACAGACAAGAGTTTTTAGACATAGAAATAAAACCCCTTCTTGTCAGGATGGATTCCTCTTCCAAGCCCTCGAAGCTCTTGTACTCCCTAGATGCGAAAGCCTTGTTGTGTTCTTCACGACCTAGCCTTCTTTTGCTCAGAAGATCTTCGATTCTTGCATTCCTGTATTATTTGATGTGTTTTTGCTATATGACGTGATGATTTTTTGTGCAAGCCTTGGTCCCCTTTTATAGATGCTTGGAGAGATCACTTGTAGAGTTGGAACGGGAAGCAAACTCTGAAAAACGCGCTGAAATAGAGTCCCACACGGTCGTGTGGTCTTGTCTTCAGCCCTTCCTCGCATGGGCATGTGAGTCCGCACAGTCAGGTTGTGCGATGGCCTCCCTTTTCCCACACGGCCGTGTGACTTCACACGGTCCGACCGTGTGGGCCTGTTCCGTCCTCTGTTTTCAATCCAACTTCACACAACCGTTTGATTTTCACACCGGCACTCCACATGGCCGTGTGACACCACATGGTCCAGCTGTGTGAAGTGTTTTTGTCCATTTTTTCTGTCGTTTGATCTTCTCTTCGCATTCGGCAATCTTATTCGGACATCCGAACTGATATTTCTTCATTTTAAGCTCCGATTCCTGCAAGAGTTACAAGAATACACAGTATCATGCCCTTTTAAGGAAAACCAAGTAAAAACATAGTAAATATGCGTGCAAATGCATCAATTATATATCATTTTAAGCCCCAAAATGCACGTATATTTTACACACATCAAAATCCCCCAAACTTAAAGCATTGCTCATCCTTGAACAAATTTAGAAAAACAATATAAGGCGTAAAAACGAACGAACACCCAAGCACGCTATAAACATTAAATGGCATTTGACTTCATACTTAAAGAAACCATGTAATTCATCATCAAGAAGTCATTATTCATAAACTCGGCATCATTAATACTCTCTCGGGTACTTGACATCGCAACTCACAAGTAAACATTGTATCACTCTACTCTCAAAAGTGTATGGTAAGTGTTTACACTCAAATTCAATTCAGTGAAAGTAGAACTACCATAGGCTTGCAAATCGTCTAACATCTCGACCACTTTTGTGTGCACACTCTAAGAATCAAAAAGGACTTTTCATTTGGTTGTAATGTAGGCTCTTTGGTAAGGGTAGAAAAATTTGGATTAAGTGACTTGACTTGAGCAAATAGAATTTTAAGCATACAGACTTGCAATTCACTAACCCAATTTCAACATGATATCGTTTTCTTTTCTCAACCTCGCCCACCCTTATTTCTCCTTTTTCATACTTAGGCCTTTTTGCCTTCTTTTGTTTTTCTTTAGCCTCAAGCTCTCATTTTTTTTTCTTTTTTTCTTTTATAATTTTCAGAATTTTCTTTTGCTTTGCTCGATTTTTCTCTTCTTTTTCATAGATATATTTTTTTTTCTTTTTCGAGCTTCATGTATACTTACACAGATACTGCTCATCTCTCTTTCTTTTGCCAACTTCTATTTTTCTCATAAATTTTCACCACATCTCCCCCAAACTTATTCATTTTCTATAAGCTCAAGAAATTTTGGGGATAAAACATATAAATTTTAAAGATCAATGTGGCTCAGAATAATAGTATTGGCTCAAAATTGGCTAACTAGGGAATCATGAGTTTATAGGAAGGTTTTTTAGGCTAAGTAGGCTAAACAAAGATGGCCTTAGATCATTTTCATTGCACACACACATGGCTTCAATGAAGATACCAGAGCAAGTTCTAGAGTTCTATCAATCATGAATAACACACTCAAGAAAGAAAATAGTCTGCATAATGTAAAGCTAGTTTAAGGCACAAAAGCTCACAGGCTTATTTTTCGCAATATGCTCAAATACCCAATTTTCTTAATAAATGCCAAGCAAATAAATAACTTTCCTCCTAAGAATTTATTACATTATTCCCACAAGTATGTTATCCCATGCCATAAAATATTCATAGTAAAATTATAGGGAGCTGGGCATACGAACTGAATTAAAAACCACACACAAAAGCAACTAAACGTGCTAAAGATGTAAACGTGCTAAAACAAAAATTAACTAAAAATCGAAAAAATAAAACAAAAATCGATTTTTTTTTCCGAAAATTATAATGCAAGTGCTTCTACATGCAATGCAAAATGCAACAGTACTAGATTACGCATTCTTGACAACCCCCCTAAACTTAAAATATACTTAGTCCCGAACATATGAAGAAATTATCAAAAGGAAGATGAATGCTTAATAAGTACTCACAGAGATTGTTTACGGCAAGAAGATGGTTGAAACTTCTTGTGGAGTTTCTGGCCTATAGTAGTGTTTAATTATTTGTTCATTCTTGGTGCAGTCACCAGAGCCTTCTTCAGTGTTTCAAATGCCTGTACACAATCAGGGGTGAAAGCAAAAGGTACATCTTTTTCAAGTAAGTGGGATAGGGGTTTTGTTATTTTGGAAAAAATCTCGAATAAAGCGTCTATAAAAACCCGCATATCCTAAAAAGCTCCTTATGGCTTTCTCATTCCTTGGAGGTGGAAGCTTCTCAATTGCCACCACCTTTGCTCGGTCGACTTCCAAAGATGACCGAGTACAATGCCATCTCTTACCATAAAATGACATTTTTCCCAGTTTAATACTAAGTTCGTCTCCTCGCATCTCTGCAAAACAAGTGTTAGATTATGCAAGCAATGATCAAACAAACTACCAAAAACTGAGAAATCATCCATGTAAACTTCCATGATGTTTTCATTCATTCCATGGAATATTGCCATCATACATCTTTGGAATCTTGCAGGTGCATTACATAGCCCAAATGGTAGCCTACGAAATACAAACACACAATAAGTGCATGTAAATGCTGTCTTTTCTTGGTCCTCTGGAGCAATCACAATATGATTATACCCTGAGTACCCATCTAGGAAACAATAGTATTCATAACCTGCAAGGCGATCTAACATTTGATCCATAAAAGGGAGGGGAAAGTGATCTTTTCGAGTTGCAGCATTTAATTTTCGATAATAAATGCAAATACGCCATCCTATAACAACTCTAGTAGCTAAGATTTCATTATTTTCACTTTTTACTATCGTCATTCCTTCTTTCTTTGGCACGACTTGTACTAGACTTACCCAATTGCCGTCAGAGATAGCAAAAATTATTCCATTATCTAATCATTTAAGTACTTTTTTCTTAATGACTTCTTGCATAATTGGATTAAGTCTTCATTGATGTTGCACAGAAGGTTTACAATCATCTTCCATTATTATTTTATACATGCAAATCGAAGGGCTTATACCTTTTAAATCAGAAATTGACCATCCAGTCGTAGTTTTATGTTCCCTTAAGACATGCGGTAGTTTTTCCAATTGATTTTCAGTAAGGGAAGAAGAAACTATTACCGGATAGGTCTTGTTGTCGCCTAAGAATGCATATTTGAGATGGTCAGGAAGAGGTTTAAGTTCTGGAGAACCCGAGAGTTCATTTTTTGAATTTTCAGCTAAAAACACGTGTCGCACGGTTGGGTTGTGTGAAGCCACACAACCGTGTTGACTTGGGCTGTCGGAATCTGATCGCACTGTCTGGCCATGTGAGATCACACGGTCATGTGATGAAGCCTCTTCCTATCGCACGGTCAGGCCGTGTAGGGTCACACGGTCGTGTGACTAAGGATTTTTGATTACAGCGCACCGCACAACCTGGCCGTGTTGATCCACATGGCCGTGTACGTTTGGAGGTATGCATCGCATGGACTGGCTGTGTTGTTTCACACGGTCGTGTGGGATGGTCAGAACGCCGTTTTCTTGAATTTTCTCATCCGCTGAATCTAAGGCAACCACAAAATCGATAAACTCATTGTTAGTAATATCCAAACACATACCTTTGGATTCCACCAAGTGAGTTAAGCACCATTCCAATGCGTCTTTCATCACAACCTGTTCAATCTCAGCTTTCATGCATGGGGTTAGCACATCAATCATGTTGCAATGTTCGACGTTTTCATGAAATTGCATAGCTTTGTAAATTGAAAATAATATGTGTTCATCATTAGTGCTACCTATGGCCAAGAATGGTCTTCCCGGAATTAATGGAACCTCTCGGTCCTCTTCCATCTCCAACACAATGAAGTCTGCTGGGAAGATGAATTTGTCTACCTTTACTAACACGTCTTCAATCACCCCTTTTGGATATGTTACCGAAGCGATCCGCTAATTGTAGGGTAATTGTCGCAGTTTACTTCGCCTAATCCCGCCAAAATATTGATAATGGCATCAAGTTAATGCTTGCACCTAAGTCGCATAGTACTTTATTAAAGGTTGTTCCCCCAATTACACATGGAATCGTGAAACTCCCAGGATCCTTACGTTTTTGAGGTAACTTCCTTTGAATAATTGCACTACACTCCTCTGTTAGTTTCACCGTTTCATATTCTGAGATTTTTCTTTTCTTTGCCATGATATCTTTAGAAATTTTGCATAGTTTGGCATTTGTTCAAGTGCATCCGCAAAAGGTATATTGGCTTGAATTTTCTTAAAAATTTCCAAAACTTTTAAAAATTGATCATCTAATTTCTTTTTCTGAAACCTTTGCAAGAAAGGGATAGGTACCTCAATTCTTGCAATGGTTGGGGCAGATTTTACCTTTTCTTCTTCTTCCACAGGGGGTGGCGCCACTTCCTCTGCCGTGTCCTGCTCCTCGATTGCTTCTATTTCTTGATTAATTAGCATCTTTGGACCTTCATAGCTTGTTCCACTCCTCAGACGAATGGATTGGCACTGTTCTCCCGAATATGTCTTTGTGGCTTTCGGGAATTTGCCTTTTTGGTGTTGGCCATGTATTGATGTAGCAATTTGCCCCACCTGCTTTTCCAATTATTTCAATCTATCATTCATGTTAGTATTTAATTAAGTTACCCGATCCTCGATTATGTCTATCTTGGCTTCATCCTGGTTTAGTTGAGCTCGAGTTTCTCCGATGAATGAAGCTAGCATCTGTTCTAGAGATGGTTTTTGTTCCTTTTGTAGCCCCAGAGTTTGTGTATGATTATTTTTGTAGTTGTTGTATCCTCTCTGCCCTACAAAATTTGCTTCCTCTACAACCATTGCTACCTCTCTTGAATTTACTTGCTGCATCGCATCTAGTTTCATACATAACATGGATATTTGTTCTGTGAGCATGGCGATCTTATCCTTATCCTGCATTTCCACGATACGTCTATCCTCAGATCTCTTGGATGGGCATTGGTAACTATTGTTCGCCATCCCCTATAATAATTCTAGTGTCTCCTCAGGATATTTTCCTAGTAGTGCACCTCAAGATGCAACATCTATAATTGTTCTTGTGTTGCCACTCAAACCGTTATACAAGTACTGAACCTGTTGGTAGTCCGGATATCCATGTTGAGGGAACTTCCTTAATAATTCCCGAAATCTATCACATGCTTCATATAGCGGCACAACATCTAATTGCCTAAACTGGGCGATCTCAGATTTCAGTTTCAGTGTTTTACCGGGGGGAAAGTATTTGGCTAGAAAACCGCTGACTTAGTTCTGCCAAATTTGCGGTTGGTGGTGTTAAAGAGCATAACCATCCCTTAGCCTTATCGCGCAGAGAGAATGAGAATAGGCGGCATCAAATGATATCCTCACAAACACCATTCATCTTTACAGTATCGCAAATTTCTAGAAAGTACGCCAGATGCGCGTTTAGATCCTCAACTTCTACCCCAAATCGGTTTTGTGACACCATCTGGATCAATGCTGGTTTTAGTTCAAAATTGTTTGCATTGATCGGCGATGGGCCACACCCCCATAAGTTTGGCTTACCTCCGGCCAAGTAGTCCCTAACTCGCACTTCTCGCCTTTCCACAATTCCGTCTTGACGCCGACCCGGTGGGCATTCCTCATTATTTCTATTTTCCACTGCGTTTGCATTAGTCCCATCCGCCATTGCTTTAGCTCTTTTCCTCAGTTGCTTTGCTGTCTTTTTGATTTCCGAATCAATGGGAATTGGCTGAGTTGATATGGAACGCGTGATCATGCACTAAACAAAACAATGTTAAAATCGAATAAAAAATAAAAATAATTTCGAAATTAATTTCAAAAATTTTGAAAAAAAAGAATAGAAAATATGCTTCAATTAAGATTGAACTACTTATTACTATATCTAAGTAGAATCTAATCAATCCCCGACAACGACGCCAAAAACTTATTCCCAAAAAATATTTTGGTTCATACAACTTATGCTATAATGTAGTTTATAGGATAATGGCAATCAAGGTCGTATTCCTCAGGGATTGAATCTCGAAACCCTTAGGTTATATAACATCATATTCCAATTTTATTGAAGCGATCGAAAATCAAGTGTTTTTAGTAACTAAAAATTGAAAATAAAAAAAATAAAAGAAATAAATTTACGAACCTCACAAGTACTTTCAACATCGTTAGGTGCAACCTTAGGCACATAATCTCATCATGCTTCTTCAATATTAAATGCGAAGAAAGTTTTAAAAACCAATTCATGCAATTCTATGGGTTCAATTCCTAAGTTCGTCTACTCCCCCTTCCGGGTGGTGCGTAAACAGTTGATTAATAACAAATGTTGTCCTCTTGGATCGTTACAATTCTTATTAACTCCCAAAATATGTGTGAATTGAATAACTCCCCACAAACAAGCATGTCACACATATTTCATGTCTGATTCGATTTCTGTCTTTGTTAAAACTCATCTCCCGAATTTCGCAATAACAAATATGACATGCTATTTATTGATCAGATAAAAAGCAATTAAAGAATAAGCACTCAAATTCATAAAACAGAAAGTATTAATTAATTAAGAAAACAAGTAATCATATTTAATACAAATTCACAGTTTTAATTATGCTCCTAAGATCCCAAAAATATGCCAAACATTGATCACAAACTAATAGAAAAATTCGAATCAATATTTAGACATCATATAAGCACAGACAAAAGTTCATAGACATAGAAAGAAAACCCCTTCTTGTCAGGATGGATTCCCCTTCCAAGCCCTCAAAGCTCTTGTGCTCCCTAGATGCGAAAGCTTTGTGGTGTTCTTCGCGACCTAGCTTTCTTTGCTCAGAAGATCATTGATTCTTGCGTTCCTATGTTATTTGATGTGTTTTTGCTGTATGACGTGATCATTTTTCGTGCAAGCCTTGGTCGCCTTTTATAGATGCTTAGAGAGTTCACTTGTAGAGTTAGAACGGGAAGCAAACTCTGAAAAACGCGCTGAAATAGAGTCCCACACGGCCGTGTGGTCTTGTCTTCAGCCCTTCCTCGCATGGGCGGTGAGTCCGCACGGTCAGGTTGTGCGATGACCACCCTTTTCCCACACGGTCGTGTGACTTCACATGGTCCGGCCGTTTGGGCCTGTTCCATTCTCTGTTTTCATTCCAACTTCACAACCGTGTGATTTTCACACCGGCACTTCACACGACCGTGTGACACCACATGGTCCGGCCGTGTGAAGTGTTTTCGTCCACTTTTTCCGTTGTTTTGATCTTCTCTTTACATATGGCAACATCCCAACTGATATTTCTTCATTTTAATCTCCAATTCCTGCAAGAGTTACAAGAATACGCAGTATCATGCCCTTTTAAGGAAACCAAGTAAAAACATAGTAAATATGCGTGCAAATGCATCAATTATATATCATTTTAATCCCCAAGATGTACGTATATTTTACACACATCAGCCCCTCATCAAAACCAATAATGAGGTAGCTAAACGTTATCCAGGGTTCCTAGGTGTCACCCATAGTGAGGTAGCTTAACGCTATCCAGGGCCCCTCCTTAATGTCCCTAGTGAGGTAGCATTAATACGTGTAAAATATACGTGCATTCAGGGGCTTAAAATGATATATATTTTATGCATTTGCAAGCATATTTAATGTATTTATATGGTTTTCTAAGAAGGGCATGATATTGCATATTCTTGTAACTTTTTACAGGAAACAAAACTTAAATAGAAATATATAAGTTAAAAGGCACGAACAAGATTGAAGAATGCGAAGATATGATCGAATAAATGAAGAAAATGGTGAAAAACAAGTCACATGGCCAGACCGTGGGAATCTCACATGACCGTGTGAATTGATCCCATGTGTTTTTACACATTCGTGCTACTTGTTCGAGGGTAGAATTTTAGAGACACGTGGCACGACTAGACCGTGTAAAATGCACACGATCGTGTCGTTTGTTCGGAGCAAAAATAAAGACTGAAACACGTTACATGACCTGACCGTTTGATCTGCACGCGGCCGTGCGATTTGTCCTGTGGCTGATTTTTGTTTCCTTGTTGGGAAATTTTTTGTATAGATTTTGATGATACTATGTAAAACTTAGATTAGGAAGTTGGCACCCCAATTCTGTTGTAAATTCAACTATGTAATAGATAGGATCTATAGAGTTGAGTCAAAGCACCCAAGTCGAAGATTGCAGAAGTTGACTGAAGATCGAAGTGAAGATTTAGCAAATACATGGTCGTCACCGAGTGACGATTATGAAGTTTCAGTCAAGTACCAAAAAATTGTCTCAGTCAGCAGACTGACAATCAAGTCACTCCTAGATAAGTGGAGAAGACTATCAAAGGGGTTCAACATAAAAAAGGACAAAAGAAAGCTGAAGATGTCCATTGATAAGTAAAGTCAAATCCTTGCTGAAAGAGGAAAGAAGACAGACTACAAACTTAAAGCTTTTGTGCTGAAAGAGTGCAAAAGGCTGGGAACCAATGTATTGTTCTTGCACACCTGCCATGTTTCAGGCTAACCTACAGAGCATTAATACAAGGTTGGGTCAACATCACTTGCTGCATACAAGACAAGCCAACGATCATGAAGTGGAGTTTGAAAATGCATCTATCTCTTCAATGGATACATTTTCAAACTGCCACTATAAAAGGCTGAGGAATTCATTTGAGAGAGTACGAAGCAACAAACACATACCTGCAAACCATTCAAGCAAATAGCAAAATACTCTCAAGCAAAGCATTCTATCCTCAAGCTTAAAACTCAAAGTATATCGATCCAACACTTTTAGTGAAGGAAACAAAGCTTCAAACTATTGAAGTGGAAGCTTGTTAAAAGACAAGGGGGTCAGCACAACCAAGGTTAAAGAAAAGGAAGTAAGGTTCTAGTTCGAACCAACGCTTTGGATTCGTTGGAGGGCTACGTGATCAAATCCAAGAATCTAAAGGAGCTGAAGTAGTAGGACAACGGTCTTGTGAAGAGCTGAGTCCTAAAAGTGAAGCCACCTGCGTGATCAAGGCTTTGTAAGTCCAAGCGGCTACGATAATCTAGAGGGGGGGTGAATAGATTATCTCCATCTTTTCAATTTCGCCCTCTTTTTCGAACCAAATGCTCAAAGACAATAAAAAGTTGCGGAATGTAAACAACACACATCGATTTATAGAGGTTCAACCCACCTAGGGCCTAATCCTCTACCACCCCAGTATATCCGGGATGGATTTCAAAAAAAAAAAAGATTTTATTAATTTACCACAAATTAATACAACACCAACTTACAACAACACCTTGAAGAGCACCACACTCTTCTTCAACACCACCTTTGAGATTACCACAATCTCTTCTTGAAGATTACTACAATCTCCAACGGCACCTTGTGAAGATTACCACAATCTTCAACCTTGAAGAATACCAAATTCTTCAACACCTCAACAAGAAGATTACCACAATCTTCTCACACCTAACACCTAGATCACCCAAATGTGTTCTTACCACAAGAACACTCACAAGGATATCTTGTGTTGAATGATAACCCAAAAATTCAAGATTACAACTCGATAATGAATAGTACAATTTAGTGCAAGTGTAATCAAGAATAGCCTAGACCTCAAGGATGTGAAAGTGAATAGCTAGGCAAATTACAACAAGAATAATAACAATGAAAGACCAAGTGTTTGCTTGAGTATATCTTGTTGTGTTGTGTTGTTCTCTCTTATTGTTGTGCTTAAAATCTTCCTCTATTTATAGGAGATGATTGATACTTGATAGGCTCCTCTTGGAATCGATATCTACAAAAAATTGCAATTAAAATCAAGATTATAGCTGTTAGAAATCAATCCCACAATTTAGGGAAAAGTCGTCACTGCAACAGCTTAGAATTTTGTCATCAAACTTAAGAAGCGCGACCGGTCAAGACAAATAGACGTTAGAAAATGAGAAAACACATTTACACAGCGCACGGCCGACCCCATGCGCAGCCCGGCCGAGCAAGACAAAAAAATGAGTCCAGGAAGCTCTGTTTTAAATTGCTCCCGTGCACCGGCCGACCCGGTCGGCCGACCGGCCGACCACCACCGGCCGACGCCTGGTCGACCGGCCGACCACACCGGTCTACCACCCCGTTGACCGGCCAACCACCCTTTTTTTCAAAGAAATAGCTTATTCACTGCTTTTCACAACTTTCGTGCACGGATGCCCTATAGGGTGACCGATTGGCCTCAAAACAAAAGTGTTGTCCAATTTTATATCGAAAATAAACTTCAAGAAATACTCCAAAAATAGTAAAAATATTTTAGACGATCGGGAGTATTAGGACAACATTTTAGAAACATTGTTTTGGTGTAAAAATACATTAACACAAAATCATCAAAAGTGTTATCCAATTTATATTGAAAATAAACTTGAAGAAATACTCCTAAAATATTAACACCATTTTAAATCATTTAGGAGTATTTGGACAACCTTTAAAAACATTGTTTTGGTATAAAAACAAAATCATCAAAATCATGATAAAACAATTTATCAAACAATCTCCCCCTTTTTTGATGATTACAAACCAAAACAATTTTAACGAGGTCGATTTTGAAAACAAAACATTTTTACCTAAGTTAAAAAGAGCTATCCGTTGAGCGACAACATTCCATGCAATGTAAACACAAGGATGAGAGTAGAGATATTCAAACAACTATAGCAAAAGCTCCCCCTATCAATATGCACAACAAGAGTAATGTAAAAGCAATCAACCACAAGCTAAAAGCTTAGCTTTTACATATTGATCTTAGGTTCAAGAGCTTATAAGCTCCCCCTGTCAACAAAACATCATTAGACAAGTATATAAGTCCATCATACATCAATTGGACTAAGTATAATGCACAACTTATGGCTTTATCAAGCCATAGCTTATAGCTTCTTTTGTTAAGCTTAACTTAGCTTCTAATGAGTAATGTAAAAGCAATCAACCACAAGCTAAAAGCTTAGCTTTTACATATTGATCTTAGGTTCAAGAGCTTATAAGCTCCCCACAACAAAACATCATTAGACAAGTATATAAGTCCATCATACATCAATTGGACTAAGTATAATGCACAACTTATGGCTTTATCAAACCATAGCTTATAGCTTCTTTTGTTAAGCTTAACTTAGCTTTTATGAGCTAATGAGCTTATAACCTGTTTCTCCCCTTTGGAATCATCAAAAGAATGTTAGCACGATAAAAACATCATATAATCATATCAAAGTGCACAACTAAACGATGTATCGAGCTATTTGAACAATGAAGCTTATAGGCCAAATGGGAGCGAAAAGTCGATCATACGACTTGTAGAAGCTTATGAAAAAATCATTCGATTTGTAAAAACATGATCTCTATAAATATATGAGACTTTTGAAATCGAGAGAATCATGTAGGTGATGAAGTTTTCATTGAAACGTTTTATCGAACACTTGGCAAGGCCAAGAATTTAAAAAGATATATATAGCCCTTGTAAATGAAATTAAGCCAAGTTTTCATCACCAAATGCAATTTAACAAATATCATTCATCAACAATCAATAAGCTCATCACAAAAATATATGAATTTCAAAAAATACATATAAGCCACAAACTCAAGGGTTCAACCCAATTGAGCTAAAGAGAGTGAAATTCTTACCATTCGGTCGGTAAAGACGAGCAATGATGATGATAGTCGAGCTAGATAATCCCCAAACTATGTAATACATGCAACCAAACACATTTGAAGTGAAATGTGTGTGCAAATGACAAAGGGGACGAAATAGAGAAGAAAAGACCAAAATGCCAAATTCTCGAAACAAAGCAATATATCCAAAACACAAAGGGGCGACGCTTGGAGGTCACACTGAGGCTGAGGTTGGGGCTGAGGTCGACGGCCGGAGGGCTAGGGCGACACGGCCGACCAACCTTTCACCACTCGCTTCTTTCTGCTTTGCGAAGTTTGATCCAAAAAATCCGATTTTTCGCCCCTAAGTTTTAAAAGCGTGCAAAATGCAAACGAAGACCTCATTCAATATTATGTTATAATCAAGCTCGAAATGAGGTAAAATACTCGGCGGTTAAAAAAATCATGAGTTATCCTTGAGACTAATTAAACACATCTCAAGTTTTTGTTAAAAAAACGCAATCCTTAGAAAGTTTTTCGAATCTCAATATGTTTAGTTCGATTATGACGAATCGTATTTTGAATAATTTTCACCGGACTTGTTATCCCGAAAAATAAGAACATTTTAAAGCTTTGGATAAACAAGTCATAAGAAGAAGTGCCTTACAAATATTTGAAAATTTCTTTTAACGGCACTTTAATGAGATTCGTTGGGATAGTTTTTGAAGTCGAGCATAGAGACATAAGGCATATGGAATGTCGGGTCTATAGGAATAATATAAGAAAACATACCTCGAATTTGTTTGTCAACCGACATGCCTTTCTCAACCTTTGTCAATTTCTTCATTGGTAGCCATAGAGTTTGAAATGATTCTTCCTTCTTCAATGCCTAACTCCTTCAAGAGTTCTTTTGAAATATAACCATCTACTTGGCATTGATTAACTTGAAGTCCAATGAAATTTGATCTCCCCCATCATGTGATGCCATGTTCATCTCAAGTTCACCTACATCAACTTAGGAGAATCTCTTGCACAAAATATTCATTAGTAGCACCAAAAATATTCTCATAAATATGCACAAGCAAACAATCTTGCCCTTTTTCAAAAAACAAGGAGAGTAGTATCAACTTTACCTTTTGTAAAATCATTTAGCAAAAATAGCTAAGTCTATCATACCATACATGGGGTACTTGTTTGAAACCATACAAGGCCTTTTATAAAGATCATTTGGCCTAGAAAAATTTAAACCCCGATAGACTTCTACTTGAATAAAACCATTTAGAAAATTGGATTCAACATCCATTTGGTAAAGCTTGAAATTTTCTTAAAGCAAGAATGGGCAAGTAAAATGCAAATAGCTACAAAATGTGCTATGAGTGCAAATGTTACACCAAAATCAATTACCTTCTTCTTGAAAATACCTTCGAGCTACTAACCTCGTCTTAGTTCGACCAATGTTACCTTGGTCATCGAGTTTGTTCCGGAATACCCTTTTTGTCTTCTTCATTACTATCATCATAGGGCATCCAATTGATCTAAGGTGTACATAGTAGAATATTTACATCCAAATATTTTGAGGTAACTAATATTTGGAGTACTTCATTTCTCATCTACACAACTTAACAAACTCATTAACGGCATCGCTTATATAAGCAAGAAAAAAATAGCCCAAGTGTAAAAACATGCTTCAATCATCAATCACAAAATATCTTGCAAAAGAGCATAGTAGGAATAGACACTATATATATATAGACCATGAAGCAAGAAACACATACTATGCATTTAGAAGATCATCAAGAGTCTAATAAATTATGCAAGTTCAAATGAGCTTAAGAAAGCTACAAAAGGTCTCTTTTTGAAATTTGAAAATCCGATAGCATATAGTTGAGACCTCATTTAAAAGAAGTATTTGAACAAGAGTAGACAAAGCAAATATGTGCAATCAAATATCGAATAGTGCCTTTCAAAAAATCTAAAAATCCTCTTAATGGCACTTTTATGAAATACTATGAAAAACAAGCACATAGGCACATGGCAATACATATATCGAGTTTATAAGAGTAAGAAAAATATAAGTAAACGTACCTCGATAATTAATGCCTTTCTTGACAAATAATGACGTAAATGGCCATATGTGAAAATATGTAGATCCTACACAATTCTTAAAACAAATCTAGCACAAATCATAATGATAAAAGTGTAGGCTAAAAGATATTACAAGTAAGCTCATGCCATAAAAATCCATAAGAGATGATAACACACTTTAGTCTACAAAAGTGCACAAGAGTTTTAAAAACATCATATAAGGTCTTCTTTTTCAAAAATATTTTAAAAGCACAAATATATATTGAAAACCTTAAAAAAAAATAAATACTTGAAAACTCATTTTGCACTTAATACACAAATAAGAGCATGCATAATAACAAAATAAAATGCATATTTAACTAGGAGATACGGGTTACCAATTACGCCATTTCAATGGGTTGTGTCGTTCCCATTGTTGATGATATCTTCCCTTTGAGAAGTCACTTTGTTGATGATGACTTCTTTGATTACTCCATTTCCAAGGTTTGTTGCCTTCCCATTGTTGAAAATCTCTTCTTCTTTGAAAATCATCTTGTTGATGATGTCTTTGCCATTTCCAAGGATTGTGTTCTTCCCATTTTTGATTATATCCTCTTCTTGGAAATTGGCTTTGTCGAAAATAGTTTCTCCTTCTTTGATCAAATGAAACGGTCATTTGATGCCTTCTTGGCGGTATGAATTTTCTTCGATCATTATTTCGCCGGGTACCTAATATGACAATATTTTGTGGTACCCTCATGTGTTTGGGTCCTTTGGGATTAGTCTTGAGACTTTTAGGTCTCCAACAATAATTAGAGCTATTTCTAGCCCGACAAGTATTTACTGTATGACCCTTTTTACCGCAATAAAAGCATGTAATAATTCTAGGAGCATAATGACCAACGTGCTTAGAGACTTGATTTTTTTTCATGTGATTGACACCCTTAGGCTTATGATCAAGTTCTAGTTTCGAATTATCACAACAATCAACAATATTGGTCATTCTATCGGCCCTCAAGTAGGATTTAGATAAATCATTTTTCAAGCAATTTATATCCTCAACAAGAGTACTATTTTCTTTCTCAAGGTTTCTAACCTTGTCAAGAGTGGTGGTGTGAGCACATGATAGTGATTCATAGGAAGTAAATAAACTATCCTTATCATTCTTTAAAACAATGAATTCCTTTTTCAAATATTTGTATTTAACAAGTAAGTTTTAGAATTCATCTTGTAATTCATCAAAGTCATTTTGCAAATCACTATAATCATTATCATAGGAAGTAGAGGGTTTAGAACTTACCTCGTTTTCTTCTTCGATGCCTATGAGGCATTGTTCAACTTCTTCATCATGGGAGGTTGTAGAAGGCTCATCCCATGTTGTTGGATTTGATGTTGTATTTATTTGTGAAGTAGATGCTTTTGAGTTGCTCCTTTCATTTCCATACACTTCATAGATGGCTTCTAATTTTTGCCATACTACATGTGCCGATCGAATACCTACAACATGATCAAATTCCAAAGTATAAAGTGAACAATACAAAATACTAAGAGCTTTACCATTTAAGGAGATGATTATCTTCTCTTCATCATTGAGCTCTTTGAAGCCTTTAGAGGTGTGTGGTGTATTCTTCGTCGGAATAGATTCTCCATTTATGATGGTGTTCCAAATATCAAACCCGCAACCTTGTAAATAGCATTCCATTCTTTTTTTCCAAAATATAAAATTTTTGGAATCAAACCGAGGTGGCTTGGTGGTGGAGGTGCCGGAAAGTTGAGCTTCGTTCGTAGCCGACGATCGTTCCTCTTCACTCACGATGTGAAACGAGCTTGCCAAAGAGTTTGGCTTTGATACCACTTGTAAGTCCAAGCGGCTACGATAATCTAGAGGGGGGGTGAATAGATTATCTCCATCTTTTCAATTTCGCCCTCTTTTTCGAACCAAATGCTCAAAGACAATAAAAATGTGTGGAATGTAAACAACACACGTCGATTTATAGAGGTTCAACCCACCTAGGGCCTAATCCTCTACCACCCCACTATATCCGGGATGGATTTAAAAAAAAAAAAGATTTTATTAATTTACCACAAATTAATACAACACCAACTTACAACAACACCTTAAAGAGCACCACACTCTTCTTCAACACCACCTTTGTGATTACCATAATCTCTTCTTGAAGATTACCACAATCTCCAACGGCACCTTGTGAAGATTACCACAATCTTCAACCTTGAATAATACCAAATTCTTCAACACCTCAACAAGAAGATTACCACAATCTTCTCACACCTAACACCTAGATCACCCAAGTGTGTTCTTACCACAAGAACACTCACAAGGATATCTTGTGTTGAATGATAACCCAAAAATTCAAGATTACAACTCGATAATGAATAATACAATTGAGTGCAAGTGTAATCAAGAATAGCCTAGACCTCAAGGATGTGAAAGTGAATAGCTAGGCAAATTACAACAAGAATAATAACAATGAAAGACCAAGTGTTTGCTTGAGTATATCTTGTTGAGTTGTGTTGTTCTCTCTTATTGTTGTGCTTCAAATCTTCCTCTATTTATAGGAGATGATTGATACTTGATAGGCTCCTCTTGGAATCGATATCTACAAAAAAATTGCAATTAAAATCAAGATTATAGCTGTTAGAAATCAATCCCACAATTTAGGGAAAAGTCTTTTTGCTGCACAACGGTTAAATTTTGTCATCAAACTTAAGGGCGACGGTCGCAAGACAAATAGACGTTAGAAAATGAGAAAACACATTTACACAGGCGGCCGTCGGCGACGGGGGTTCAACCGGTCGACCCCATGCGCGAACCGGTCGAGCAAGACCAAAAAATGAGTCCAGGAAGCTCTTTTCTGTAAATTGCTCCCAGTGCACCGGCCGACCCCGGTCGACCGTCGACCACCACCGGCCGACGCCGGCCGACCGGCCGACCACACTAACCGTCTACCACTTTGTTGACCGGTCAACCAACCTTTTTCAAAGAAATAGCTTATTCACATTTTCACAACTTTCGTGTACGGATGCCCTATAGGGTGACCGATTGCCTCAAAACAAAAGTGTTGTCCAATTTTATATCGAAATAAACTTCAAGAAATACTCCGAAAAATAGTAAAAATATTTTAGACCGATCGGGAGTATTAGGACAACATTTTAGAAACATTGTTTTGGTGTAAAAATACATTAACACAAAATCATCAAAAGTGTTATCCAATTTATATCGAAAATAAACTTGAAGAAATACTCCTGAAAATATTAAAACCATTTTAAATCATTTAGGAGTATTTGGACAACCTTTAAAAACATTGTTTTGGTATAAAAACAAAATCATCAAAATCATGATAAAACCATTTATCAAACAGGCTTGCTCGGACTGTTGTATCCAGATAGTAACAACTTTTACTTTAGTGGATTACCTCCAGGAGTTGGAGAAGAGTGGAGTAGAGGAATTGCTCTGTGTCATATACATTCATCACATTTATTTCTTGCATATTTATATCTGCTGATTGATAAATTTGCTAAGTCTACTGATAACAACTTAACCTAAAACAAGTGTTTAAAATATATTACAAACTAAGGGTGTAAGACTTTCGCTGAAAACCAAGTTAGCTGTTTTTATAAAAAGGTCACTTCACTCAATTGAGTTATCTCATTAACAGCACTCTCGATTCTGTTAAGTGGCTAACTCTAATGTTGAGGTTGTACTAAGCTATCCCCTAAGGACTAAGCCGACTTGTGATTAAAAATATGATTTAAAGGATAAAAATTGAAAAATTGGTGAAGTCTATTCAATTCCCCTTCTAGACTTAACACCCATTGGGACCTACAAGTGGTATCAGAGCGGTTGGTTCAAGGAACCTTCCACACTGGTTACCGAACTAGATCTCAATCTTTTTCAAAGATACAACACCTGCTGTTTTAAAAACTTTATTTTAAAAAGTTATTATCATGGAAGCAAATCTATCTCACATTCCTATGTTCACTGTTGAGGAATTTGATGACTGGACGATTCACATGCAACACACCTTTCAACCTTATATGTTGAGATGTGGTTTGTCTTTGAGGATGGACCCATACAAATAATGAAGGTGAACTAAGCTGTAAGAGTTGTTGCTCTTGCTGCTGCACCCGTGGCTGAAGGAGAGGTCGCCGCAATACCCGGCCCCCTCTCGCACCAAGGCCTGCAATGGTTGAAAAGCCACGATGCGAACGGGCCAACGAAGATAAGAAAAGATACAACTTGGACAATGTTGCCAAGGATATTTTGTACAAAACCCTCAACAAAGCAATGTTCAACAAAGTGAAATCATGCAGGACTACACACGAGATATGGGAAAAGCTAACTTTAATTTGCGAAGGATCATATTGTACAAAACCTTTGACAAAGAAATGTTCAACAAAGTGAAATCATGTAGGACAACCCGTGAGATATGGGAAAAGCTAACTTTAATTTGCGAAGGATCAGAGCAAATTAAAGAAAATAAATTAATTGTTGATGTACAAAAATTTGAAAATTTTAAAATGCTTGCAGGTGAAACTCTGGATCAACTGGATGCCAGATTTACAGAGCTAAGAAATGAGCTTTTTGCTCTGGGAAAGTAATACACACAGAAGGAGATGTGTATGAATATCCTAAGGTCTCTCCCAGCTGAGTGGGAAATGAAGGTGATGGCCTTGAGACATTCTATGGACTTGACAAGAACCTCTAACCATGAGCTATTCTCGGATTTGAAAGCTTATGAATTTGATGACCGAAGGAAAGAGCAAGAATAGATAGATGTACGCAAGATAACTACTCCAATGGCTGGAGAATCCAAGAAAGCTGAGTACAAGGACACCATCGACCAAGAGGAGATTCAACAAGTTCTTTAACAAGAACTATAAAAGAAAGAATGGTGAAACCTCCAAAAGACACTCATCACCTTCCAAGACTAGGGAAGACAGATCATCCAAGAGAGCTGACCACCAGAGAGCTGAATATCAGAGAGCTGATTACCAGAAAGTTGAGAATCTGTGCTGGAATTGCAGACAACCAGGATACTTTGTTGTTGACGCTCCTATCCACCAAGAAACAAATACTAGAATGAGGAAGAAAGAAAGGTCTTCAGGAAAGAAGACAAGAAAAGAAGAAAGCCATGTTGGTCAAAAAACTAACACAACCAAGTGCAAAGAGACACCGGTCGATCGAGAAAATGAGGCGTACTATTCCTCAGACATCGAAGAAGAGGCTTTGATATGCCCCAGGGCCAAAGAACAAGAAGATGAGGTATATTCTAACTCATCTAATTCAAATTATGTTGATAGTGATAGTGATAGTGACACACACACTTCATCATCCATAAATCTTTATGACTCTATTGGCAAAATGATGAAAGATTTGGAGCACATCAAATCCTTACACACACTTTTAATTGAGGAAAACAGCCTGCTCAAAAGCCAAAACTCACAGCTGATTGAAGAGCTGAGTACTCTCAGTCACATAGCTGATGAGAACAAAGAGCTGAAGGCTGAGATTGCTAAGGTGAAAATACATTTAGTTGAAAAAGAAAAGAGGGAAAAAGATTTGAAAAATGTGATTGCATCACTCAATAAATCATCTAAACATTGGATGAATTATTGATGATCCAAAAGGAAATAGGAGATAAGACAGGTTTAGGATTTAATTCCTTGTCAATGCTCAACTCCAAGAGTGATTCTGGAAAAAAGGATCCTCAAGAAATGAAGGAGTCCAAAAACCCCAAAAACACCATATGTTGCACCCATTTTAAATCACAAGCACACACATGCTGGCCTGGGTTATAAAGGCAAAGGCAAAAAGCCAGCAGAGTATGCTGAAAGAACAACTGAAACAAAATTCAGAAGAGGCCTTCAGCAGACTCTATAGGAAATATTCTGTGAAGGCAAAACATAACTACCAAAAGCCCAAAAGGTTTCAGCATAGAAACCCATATGAAGGGAATGGTAGAGATTAACCTAGCCAGTCTGATTGGAACAATCAAATGAGATATCAGCCAAGTCCAAAGGGATACAAGCCCAAGTGGCAAAGACGTCAAACTCAAAACAGGTCATTCCCTAGGCAAATGAACCAATATCAGCACACATATGCACCCAATCACAATACCCAATATACACAAAAGTTTCATTATTATCCTAAGAAGGCACACTTGGCTATAAAGTTGGTTGGATCACCTTATATGAACTAAAATTCATTATGATTATGGAACCGATAGGTTTTAATCTCTTAGAGTCGATCATTTGGTCAGTAGGTTGGTTGGATCACCTTATAGTGATAAACCCTCAGGACCCAAATAGATTTGTGTACCTACAACTTGATTTCCTTGATTACGCCAGAGAACAAATTGTGCCCAAGGAACCTGGTACATGTATTGTGGTTGTTCCAGACACATGATTGGAAATAAGAAGAATCTAACAAACTTCAAGGAATCAAGAGGAGCAAAAGTTATATTTGGAGAAAATGAAGCTCCAGGGGAGATAAGTGGCATTGGGTCCACAAAAAAATAATGGATTGGAAATCACAGATGTAGCTTATGTGGAAGGGATGAATTTCAATCTACTGAGTATTAGCCAACTCCGTGATAACGGCTACAATGTAGGAATCAACAAGGGTATCTGCCAGATCAAGGATGCTGAATCAAATGAAGTTGTGCTATCAGGATTAAGATAGAAGAACATATATGTAGTGGATTGGTCTACTGCTACACCAAGTACATGCCTATTAACAAAGAGCACAGCCGAATCAAGTTGGTTGTGGCACAAAAAGCTGAGTCACCTGAATTTCAGGACAATCAACAAGCTTGCAAGGAGTCATCTTATGGAAGGATTGCCAGACTCAGTGTACAAGAAGGTGAGCATCTGTGATGCATGCCAGAAGGAAAAGTAAATCAAGTCTTCATTCAAGGATAAGCCAAGTCCTTCTTCAACAAGGATCTTGCACTTATTGCATATGGATTTATTTGGTCCTGTTGAACCGACTAGTATCAGTGGAAAGAAATACACCTTAGTGCTGGTGGATGATTATTGAAGATACACATGGACCATCTTTATGTGTAAAAAGAAGGAAACATTGCAGAAGCTTCCACAACTAATGAGGAGAGTTCAAAATGAGAAGAGTCAAACCATTATCAAGATAAGGTCTGACAGAAGAACTGAGTTTGTCAATGGGATTATAACTCAGTATTGCACAGAGAATGGTACTGCTCATAATTATCAGCTGCAAGAACTCCACAGGATAATGGAGTTGCTGAAAGAAGGAAACAGAACCCTCAATAAAGCTGCAAGGACATGTTAGCTGAAGCTAGATTGTCTAAGAGATTTTGGACTGAAGCCATTAATACTGCTTACTACACTCAGAATAGGTGTTTGATAAACAAACAATGGTCCAAAACCCCCTATGAAATTTGGTCAGGAAGGAGGCCTAATGTTGGATATTTTCATATCTTTGGAAGTAAGTGCTTCATTCACAACAATGGCGAGGACAACTTGAGAGCTTTTGATGCTAAAGCTTATGAATGTATCTTTTTAGGATACTCTGCTGAGAGTAAAGATTTCAAAATGCTAAACAAGAGGACTATGATCACAGAAGAGTCTATCCATGTGGTTTTTAATGAACCTAATATAAATGGAGAAGACATTGATGAGTTAGCTGATAAGATGAATCAACCGACTGTCCAGAAGAGTCCCTATGTTGAGGTAGATATCGAAAGACTCAATCTAAATGAAGATGAGATAGCTGAATCTCAAAGACAACTGGAAGTCTTGCATCTAAATGATGATCAAGAGGAAGCTATTCAATACAACTTAGCTGCAAGAAGACTTAATCTAACAGACTTACTTCAACCAAATTTGAGATGGCTGAAAGACCATCCACCAGAGTTTATCATTGGAGATGTTAGAGAAGAACAAGATCAAGAACTCAACAATAAGCTATGTTCACTTGTTTCATTTCACAAATTGAGCCTAAGGATGTGTCACAAGCATTGAATGACACACATTAGATTCTAGCTATGCAGGAAGAGCTGAATCAGTTTGAAAGGAACAAAGTTTGGGAATTGGTTCAAAGGCCTACCCACCAAAATGTTATTGGTACTACGTGGGTATTTAGAAACAAGATGAATGAAGAAGGATCTGTAGTAAGAAACAAAACAAGATTGATATCCAAAGGGTATTGCCAAGAAAAAGAAATAGATTTTGATGAAACCTTTGCACACTAAAAGATTGGAAGCAATAAGGATATTTCTTGCTTATGCAAAGCACACAAGAACTTCACAGTCTATCAAATGGATATGAAAAGTGCATTTTTGAATGGACTTTTGTAAGAAGAAGTCTACGTGGTACAACCTCCAGGTTTTGAGCAAAAAACTATTGGAGATAAAGTTTACAGGCTCAAGAAAGCATTGTATGGTTTGAAGCAAGCACCAAGAGCATGGTATGGCATATTGTCTCAGTTTCTTATAGACAATAGATCACCAAAGTCAAAGTTGACAGAACACTCTTCAGAATTCAAGATGGAGAGAGTATACTACTTGTTCAGATATATGTGGATGACATCATCTTTGGATCAACAAACAAAGAGCTATGTGACAAATTCTCAAACCTAATGCAAGGGAAGTTTGAGATGAGTATGATGGGAGAGCTGACTTTCTTCCTAGGTTTTCAAGTCAAGCAAATGAAGGATGAAACCTTCATAAGTCAAACCAAATATGCCAGAGATTTGATGAAGAAATTTGGTATGGAAGATAAGTCATCTGTGAAGATTCCCATGAATACATCTCTGAAGATGGATATGGATGCGTATGAAAATCGCTTGATCAAACAAGATATAGAGCACTCATTGGATCATTGCTCTACTTGACTGCCAGCATACCAAACATCACATTTGTTGTAGGTGTATGTGGTATATTTCAATCTGCCCCAAAGAAAAGTCATATGACTGCAACCATAAGAATCCTAAGACATTTGAAGGGAAGCCAAGAAGTTGGCTTATGGTATCCAAAGGAAAGTAGATTGAAGCTGATTGGATATTCAGACTTAGACTATGTTGGATGTAGAGTTGATGAAAAAGAGTACAACCGTACTTGTCAAATGCTTGGAAATAGATTGGTTTCTTGGTTCAAAGAAGAAATAAAACTCAATAGCTACATCCACAAATTGGGCAGTACATTGTTGCGGTACTGTCATGCCCAAGTTCTATGGATGAGGCAACAACTGAGAGATTATGACATTGAAGAAAGATAGATTCCAATTATGGGTGATAACACAAGTGCCATTGCAATTACTCTGAATCCAGTATTGGATTCAAGAACCAAGCACATTGATGTCAGATATCATTTTATAAGAGATCATGTTGAAACAAAAGACATGACATTGGAATACTTATCAACTAAGAAGCAAGAAGGCGACATATTCACAAAGCCCTTATGTGAATCAAGGTTTGAAGAACTTAAGAATGAACTTGGATTGATTGAGCTGTGTTTGAAAGCTCACAAGACTCATTCAGCAGAGTTAAAGTTGGGGGAATAGCATATTAGAAGAGTTTCACTCATTAAACCAAGTGAAACAACTTATGTGGATAGTCAGCTGAATCGAGTTAGCCGGACAACCAAGTGATTTTCAGTAGAATCAAGGAAGAGAGAAGCAGAGTCAAGTCATAAATGAAGAAAGCTGAAACATTTAGGAGCTAAGTGACAAAACGAGGTTGTTTTCCTCGAGCGGGAATGTATTTAGGCTTGACGTCAGCATCATTAAATGGTGTCAGTAAAAGTTGCGACGGTTTATCCATGATTGGATATAGATGCTGCTACATTTAATGTGGGGAAATTAATAAGGTTTTGAAAATGTGATCTCAACCATTGATCAATTTTTAAGCTTTTTGAATTCTAAAAATCGTCCTTTCAAGTCACATATATTGAGAAAATTCATTTTCTCTCTCTTCACTTTCACTCTCTTGCTCTCGAAGGATTCCAAAACTCTCTCTACAAAGAAACTCCAAAACCCTAGTTCTTCACTTTCGATTTCTAGGCTCGAAGTGGCATCTACTCAAAACATTGTTAAGCTCGATGTGAAAATCCACACTGGCGCTTTAGTGGATTTTTGAAGGCCTTGTCAAACAAGGTATTGACAAGGATTTTTCTGAGAAGATCGCGATGAAACTTGAGAAAGATGGTATCAAGAAGTTTCTTATATTGGAGATGTACCAAACATTTCCAGAGGAGGTGGCTATGTACCAAACATTTCCAGAGGAGGTGGCTGACTTGGCTGAGCACTTATTTCTTCCTACCAGTGGTCTTAAAGAGTTGACTGACAAGGATGTAGATTTTGGCTGCGACTTGGAAGTGGATAACCAAGCCAGAGAATGCTAGAAAGCCAAACTACTCAGCTTTGAAGAAGCTGATATAAGATGCCTACCACAAGCTCATGGACGTGGTGGCCATATGCATCGACATGAAGTTCGACTCCTTCAATCAGCTCTCTCAGACTAAGCTGATTGTTATGGCAGCCATAATGGAAGAGAAGGAGGTGAATTGGGTTGAGTTCATTTTTGGGAAGTTGTGCCTAAATGTACTGAACGTGAAGGTGGCTGATGGCAAGTTCGTGAATTCACTTGGTTATTGCCTGATCCTAGGTCATTTGATGGAGCAGAAAGGTGTTGCCCTACGCAATGGGAAACCCTTCCATGCCAATAAGAGGATGTTCAAGGCAAACCTTTCAGGCGCCCAGAAGCACGCTCACGCGAAGAAGACTGCTACCTCTTAGGGGGAATCAACTGAGCATATCCCCGAGGACACAGCTATTTCCGCTCCAGCTCCCTCACCAAAGCCTGTTCTAGCTCCCTCCCCTATGGTTAGAAAGAAGAGAACATCTGCACCCCGCAAGCCAACTAGTAAGAAGTAGAAGACAGGAATGACAACCTTTACGGCTGAGGAGCTAGAACAAGTTGAGCCTGAAGTTCCCCTGGAGAGGAAGACCAGGAGGAGACTTGTGAAGGTAACTGCAAAAGCTGTTGAGCCAGCTGAATCCGCCACACCGAGACCAGAAAGTCATTTGTCGATGAGCAACAGAAATAAAAGGATGGCGATGGTGAACAAATCACTGCTCAAGAAACTCAAGTTGTTGCCCCACCACATACATCTGAACAAGACACAATTGATGCGCCTTCAACTGTTATTGAAACAGACACAACTGATACAATCAAAGGTACAACTGAATGAGACACAACTGATACAATCAAATATGATTCAGGTGTTATACCTCAGACTGATGTTGTTGTTACTGAGGTAGAGAAGGCTACTGAAGAGCCTATGCCAGAAGAAGATGATGATGAGGTTTGTCCAGAATCCCCAGCATATCCAGACAATGAAGAAAGGCCACACGTATGGAGAGCTTGGAAGTTGAGTGCCAGACGAGTCCAATTTGAAAGGCCTGATATGATCGATGATGAGGAATACCTCATAGAATTCTTGGACAACATCTCTATTCGCACTAGCGATGGCAACAAAGCGGGTATGGGACGGGTTTGGTCAAACTCGGGACCTACCTCGCCAAGAAAATTCAACACCCAGGACCTGTCCTGCCCCACCCCGGTCTGAACCCGCGACCCGGTAGGTTGGACCCGCTAAACCCATTAAAATAATTTTACACTGATGAAGAGCCTAGAGAATCATATAGTGATACATGAAATTAATCAAAAATAGCTATATTACATTTATAAACTATAATTGGAATTGCTAATACATATGCTTAACCACAAGCAAGATTTAGGCATAATGGAATCTGTGAACCATATCACTTTCTAACTTCCAGAAGGATGGTATATGAAATGCACTTGTCTGACTAAACTCACCCAACAATGGTAGTTCTATATGCAAGTTGCCGGATGAAGTTGTTGGACAAGGAAAAAGCGCCGTAAATGAATTTTGATAAATGAAAAGTGAGATTTGTTGTGAAAGAGAGAAAAAGATCTAGTCTCCAATCACTAACTTATACATATTACATCATAATTTTAATGTATTAAATTTGTACGGGACGGGTATTGAAGGACCCGTTACACGCCCTGGGCCCAGCGGGTTTGAAAAATTTAGACCGGTTACACACCTCGTTACCTTTAACTGGGTCTAGACTTCCCTGAGTGGGGCGGGTTCACTACGGGTCCGGGTTTAAACCTGGACCATTGCCATCCCTAATTCGCACTACTCTTGATTCAGACTTTTGCACAGTCCTTTTGTATTAAAAGAAAGATGCTGAGAGGACTAAGGCACTTGAAAAGGGAAAGTCCGTTGAGGCAGCTGAGTCCCACATATGTCTATTTACGGCTACAGCTGGGGAGATCCATTATATCAAAACCAGTGCAAGCAGCAGTGACATAGAGATCATCGAAGCAGCTGATCTTGTGGAGAATGCTCAGCTGAACAGGCAGTCAAAGAGTCCCTAGTGATGCATGAGCAATCTTTGCTTAGGGGTCCTGGAGAATCTTCTATTCAAATTTCTCCAACCTCTATTATGCTTGAAACCGTGAGGACAATCACGGCAACAACCTCACCAGCTCACTCAGAAGCACTATCCAGGGAGGCTACCGATTAAGTTAAGGATGAAGATGTAGAGGGCAACCTAACTGAGACACACCCTGTTGAAGTTGTTGAGACAACTGCCCAAATGGCTAAAAACTCAAAGAGAACAACCATGTCTCAAGCGTCAATTGACCCCACTGCTCGTGATTCAGCGGGTGAACCAGCTGAGGGGGAAATGGAACACACTAAAGCTGGGTTGGAGGAGACTATAAGAGATCTTAATAAATTGAAGATAGGAGGGCGAAGGTGAGACCCAAACTGAATAGCAGAGTGGGATTAACAACGCTTTGATGGTTGAGACTGTCTTAGCTGAGATTCCAACTACACTGAAGGCCGACGACGCTGCTCAAACAGTTGAGGAAAAGGATGGACAACATACCATGGTAGTTGAGACAACTAGTCATGAAAGTGCAATCCAAGAGGTTGAGACCTCGAATGATGCCAATGTCCAAGACCCCAATGTAGCTCAGTTTACAGAAGGGAGTGTTGAAGGCCTTGCAGTGGTTAAGACTGTTGCTAAGGTTGCTGAAGGCCCCTAGGAGGTTGAGACTTCCAGAGGTGTTTCACAAGAGAAAGAAAAATTGCCCGTTCCCACAATGCCAACATCAGAGTCTACTGATTTGTAAGAGAAAAGCGCGTTGCATGATTCTGATGAAAATGACAGCTAGAGTTCCTTGACTTAGAGAATGAAGTTGAGTCCACCCCCACTGATCCAGCTGAGACGGAACATGTGGCAAAATTAAGGAGGCTCGTGAGAAAGCTGCCTCTTCAAAGTTTGTTTTGGTTGATGGCCCACTCCCATTGGTGCCATCACCAACCCGTGATGTTGCTAAGGTGAATGAGGCTTTGACTACTCAAATGGATGAATCCACTAGTCAGCTCAGTAGGCTCCCATAGTTGCGTCTGCCGAGGAAGCTCACACAGCTGAGGCCTCTAGAGCTGGAAGACAGGGAACTGATGGTAGGGCTCCCAAAAATGGAGTGGGACCCTCCTCAGTACCTACTGGGTTGTATGATGATATTTCTCAATACATTGATAGAGTACCGCTGGAAATAGAATCTGCTAAAGAAAGTGCTAATTATAGAGTTGAAATTCATCAAGAAGAATTCCAAGCTCCGGACGATTTCCATTTGGTTTTGACTTTGATTCTGTGTTACCAGAAGATCAGTCACCTGAGGCAGCTAATTTCAGAAAATCTTTCAAGGCCATGTGTGCTGAGATTGAGATAATGGAGAAAAGCTTCACTGGAATCAACCAAAGGATTGATAACCATGAGCCATGATTTTAGGAGATATCCGAGGAGCAGTTCTAAGAATTTGAGAATGGACGATGCAGACGAAAGCACTAAGAAGAGAGCAAGTTAACTACTTCAAATCACTGTTGGCAAAATTGGTGATTTGGTGTGGTGAGCAAACTCAATTCCAAAGCGAGAGACATTGAGACAACATCAACAAAGTTGGAGAGCACGCACAAGACCGACTGTAGTCTGCTAAGACTTCAACATAAACAGGATCTTCAAAATACAGAAAGCACTCTTCGTGCTGAATTGATGGAGATGAGGGCAGGAATAAAGATTCTACGATCCGAACAGAGAGCAGTTCACTTAGTCACTCATGATAAGCTTGACCGTATTTTGACCCACACTCCTCAAATTCCTATGGTTGGTAGTGATGATGCCAAAAAGGGGGAAGGTAGCCTGAAGGAAGGAAGTAGTACTAAGGGGGAAAAATCCTCAAAGAAGAACGCCAACCACTTGAAAATTGTGTTGAATAAACTCAAATTGGCTCATCTATTAGCTCTGTCCACTCTCAGCTGCCGAAAGAGATGTTAGCTGATGAAAAAACTGAGTTAGCCCTTCAGAGATCGCGAGTTGCAATTGAAGCTGAATTGGATGTAGTTGATCGTAGGAAGCATGCTCGTATTGAATATTTGAAATCCAAGTTCCAAGGTCCCCCTATCAGGGAAGCTCCCCGGTCAACCAGAAGTCAAGATTCCTGAAGCATCCATTCCCCAAGAAGGCACTGAGCCAAGGTCACTTGAGGAGTTCGAAACTCTCAAGTCTAAAGGCTATTGTAAAGGAATTAAACTTGAAAGTGCGTGGGAATTATATTGGGAGAAGGGCATAGAAGTTGTTCAATTAGCGGAGAAGCAGCAGACTTAGTCGAGTAGTCATCGATTTTCGAGGTCTCGGCCATTCAAGACAATCCCGCAGGACTGACTTTAGAAGAGGAAGATGAAGTCTGGTGGAAGAGGCAGAGGTACTCCACCAAGAAGACCTAAGGACAATCAATTTATTAATCCCCTAAAAAAGGATGTCGTTTACTAGGCAGGACTCAGGGAACTTCAAAACAAAGATGTTTCCAGGCAAAATGAAGAGGCTGCAAAGCGACAAGAAGAAGAAAATGCAAGGCAAGACAGAGAGAATGAAGAGAGAAAGAGGAGAGATCAAGCTCAGAAGAGGAGTTATGAAAAGAGGAAAAGGGAAGAAGAAGACAGGAAGATGACGAAGGAAGAAGAAGAAAGAAAGAGGAAGACAGATGAAGAGTAGGAAAGAAGAAGAAAGCAGCCAAGACGTTGAATCAGCTGCCAACACATTTTTATTGTATTTTTACTCGACTGTAAATACACAAAAAGAAAATGTAAGTACTTTGTAATTTTTCTTCGTACTTTGTAATACTTTGTAAAGTGCAGAATGATGAGATCAATAAAATGACACATTTCAAACAATCATTCTTCTTTAAGCACTATTTACATTGTTATTTTTCTAAATTTTGGCATCATCAAAAATGGGAAAATTGTAGGGAAATTTAATATATAGATTTTGATGATGCTATGTAAAACTTAGATTAGGAAGTTGGCACCCCAATTCTGTTGTAACTTCAACTCTGTAGTAGATACGATATATAGAGCTGAGTAGAAGCAGCCAAGTTGAAGATTGCAAAAGTTGACTGAAGATTGAAGCGAAGATTCAGCTATGTGTCAGCTGAGTGACGAAGATGAAGTTTCAGTCAAGTACCAAAAAGTTGTCTCAGTCAGCAGACTGACAGCCAAGTCACTCCCAAATAAGTGGAGAAGACTATCAAAGGGGTTTAGCAGCAAAAAGGACTCAAGAAAGCTGAAGATGCCCGTTAAATAAAGTCAAATCCTTGCTGAAAGACAAAAGAACACAGACTGCAACCTTAAATCTGTTTTGCTAACAGAGTGCAAAAGGCTGGGAACCAATGGGATGTTCCTGCACACCTGCCATGTTTGAGGATAAACTGCAGAACATTAATGCAAGGTTGGGTCAACATCACTTGCTGCATAACAAGACAAGCCAATGACCATGAAGTGGAGTGTGAAAATGTATCTATCTCTTTAACGGATACATTTTCAATCTGCCACTATAAAAGGCTGAGGAATTCATTTGAGAGAGTACGAAGCAACAAACACATACCTGCAAACATTTCAAAGAAAGAGGAAAATACTCTCAAGCAAATCATTCAATCCTCAGCCTAAAACTCAAGTATATCGATCCAACACTTTCAAATGAAGGAAGAAAGCTTCAAACCGTTGAAGAGAAAACTTGTTAAAAGATAAAGGGGTCTGCACAACCAAGGTTGAAGGAAGTGCAGTAAGGTTCTAGTTCGAACCAAGGCGTTGGATTCGCTGGAGGGCTACGTGATCAAATTCAAGAATCTAAAGGAGCTGAAGTAGCAGGACAACCGTGTTGTGAAGAGCTGAGTCCTAGGAGTGAAGCCAGTTGTGTGATCAAGGCTTGCTCGGACTGTTGTATCCAGAATGTAACAACTGTTACTTTAGTGGATTACCTCCAGGAGTTGGAGAAGAGTGGAGTAGAAGAATTACCCCATCCTCGAACCACTATAAATTGCTTTGTGTCATGTGCATTCATCACATTTATTTCTTGCATATTTATATCTGCTGATTGATAGATTTGCTAAGTCTACTAATGATAACTTAACCTAAAATAAGTGTTGAAAATATATTTCAAACTAAGGTTGTTAGACTTCCGGTGAAAACCAAGTTAGTTGTTTTTATAAAAAGGTAACTTCACTCAGCTTAGTTATCTTATCAACAACTCTCTCGAGTCTGTTGAGTGACTAACTCTACTGTTGAGGTTGAACTAAGCTGTCCGTCAAGGCATAAGCTGACTTGTGATTAAAACTCTGATTTAAAGGATAAAAATTGAAAAATTGGTTAAGTCTATTCAATCCCCCCCTTCTAGATTCCGTTTCCCATCAGAACTCTACAAGTGATCTCATAAAGCACCTATATAAGGGGACCAAGGCCTTGGACGATTTTCATACTTCATACATCATACAATACAACAAAATGCACTAGGGTTACACAAATGAATAGTCTTCTGAGAGGAGGACAAATCTACGAAAAGCACCACAAGGCCTTTCACATCTATGAGGAGGGTAAATATCGTATTCCAATTTTATTGAATTGTCCAAAAATCACAAGTTTAATTATTATCTAGTCTAAATCCTAAATTAATAAGTAAATATAAAATATGTTAATTTATAAAAACCCGAACTCCACAAGTTTTCAACCAATACGAAAGCAACCCAAGGCACATAATCTCAACATGTTTCTTCAATATTAAATCCAAGTAATGTTTACCAAAACCTATTTAAGTGTATCTATGGGTTCAATTCTTAAGTTAGTTTATTCCCCCATCCCGAAGCAAATAAACAGTTGATTAATACCAATCGCTAACATCCCTACTCAACAATTAATATTAACTCCCAAAAGATCTTTGAATTGAATGGTTCCCCACAAATAGTTATATGCCTCCCGACTATATACCCGTTTATGTCTGAATTCAATTTTCGTTTGTTAGAACTTATCTCCCGAATTATGAACTAACAAATATGACAAGCAAGTTATCGACCAAATAATCTAAAAGAAATAAGCATTAGAATTCATATATTAGAACACATAAATAAATTAATAAAACAATCAATCTAGATTTAACATGAATCCACAATTTTGATTATGTCCTAGGATTAGAAAGATTAGCCCAACATATTTGATAACAAATTCATAGACAACGATGAAATCAAATAGTTTGACATCATTTAAGTACAAATAAAAGATCTAAGCTAAGAAAGAAAAACCCTTCTTGTCAGGATGAATCTTCTCTCCAAGCCTTCGAACCCTTGTGCTTCCGTAGATGTGAAAGGCCTTGTGGTTTTCTTCGTAGATTTGCCCTCCTCTCTCATAAGACTATATATTTATGTAACCCTAGTGTATTTTGTTGTATTATATGATGTATGAAGTATGAAAATTGTCCAAGGACTTGGTCCCCTTATATAGGTGCTTTGAGAGATCACTTGTAGAATTTTGACGGGAAAAGGAAACAAAAATCAGCCGCAGGACGAATCGCATGGCCGTGTGCAGATCACACGGTCAGGCCATGTAACGTGTTTCAGTCTCTGTTTTTGGTCCGAACAAAGTACACAGTCATGTGATGTTACAAGGTGTGGTCATGCGATGTGTCTCCGAAAAAAACACATGGGATCAATTCACACGGTCGTGTGAGATTCACACGGTCTGGCCGTGTGGCTTTTTTTTCTCTGTTCTCTTCGTGTATTCGATTATCTATTCACATTTTTCAATCTTGTCTACTTTCTAACTGATATATTTCCATTTAATCTCCGTTTCCTGTAAAAGATTACAAGAATACGCAGTATAATGCCTTTCTCAGGAAACCAAATAAAATACACTAAATATGCATGCAAATGCATCAAATATATATCATTTTAAGCCCCTAAATGCACGTATATTTTACATGTATCAAGCATCATGCTATCTGGGGCTCTTCAATAAAGATCCTTAAGGAGGAATCGACACCACCCGAGGCCTCTGGGGAATGCCCTTAGAGAAATAACACTTTGTTATTTGGGGCCCCTTCTCAAGTAAATTACAAAAATCCGGCATATAGACAAAGTGCTAAGGAAAAAAGATCAAGCAATATGCTAACCCTGGAGGGGAGAATAATATTCTAAAAGACAAAGATAGTAAACGTGGACCTAAGTGTTCAAAAGCAAGCCCTAAACAAGTGGGGCGAATCATACCACGCCTTAAACAAGTAGGCGACAAAAATGCATAGTAAAGTCAATAGAAAAAGTTCTCGGATGGAACTGGAAGACCGCCCGAAAGGAGATAAAGTGGCACGCCCCAAGGGGCTCTCGATTGGAGCCCCGTGTTCAACCGGATAAGGCCGCATGGGGTGATTCTCGATCGAAGAGCCCCCATCTTCAAAAATTGAAGGTCAGGCTCGCCAGCGCACGTGCCCGGAGCTGTGCTCGACCGCGCGCTCGACTGGGGAGAGCCACACGGTGACACAGAGGGATCCCAGGCAGGAGCCCCCATACTCGGATGAAGAAGTTCGGGTGCGCCTGCCTGAATGCCCAGAAACATGCTCGATGGTGCGCTCGATGGAGAAAAATCATGTGCGCTCCGTCGCGTGCCTGAGGGGGCTCTCGACCGGAGAGCCCCTGCTCTCGACCGGGGACGTCCTTCGGGGGACTTCTTCCGGGGATTTTTTTCTCTACTTCTCCCTCTTGAAACCTCCCTCAACTTCACCCTCAATGTTTTCTCCATGGAATCCCAAGCACTCCAAGGCTCTCCAACTCCCAAAGGATTCATAGGATCCTCCCACTCCCCAAGTGTTTTTCTTATTCCCAAGTAGGATATCTACAATAAGATAAAGAATGAAAAGCAAAAGTAAAAGTGCTAAGAGAGAGAAAATTTACCTCTTGAAGACATTTTTCAAAATCACCCTTGAATCTTGAAATTTCAAGAATGTGGATTATTTCATTGAATAAAAATGAATCAACCAAAAGAAGGATAAGCGCAAAGCTTTCTATCCGCTTCCCCAATCGCAATAAAAAGTCAGGGCTTATGTTGTGGGGTAAAAATGTAATTCCCTTCTTTTATATTTAAATGCAAAAATTTTATTATTATTGGGTTACATGAATTAATATTCAGGCCGGCCCATTGATAGAGCGTAAATAGGCCCACATAGCCTCAATAGGCTTATCTGCCCTTAATAGGCCCGTCTGGCCTTAATAGGCCCATGTCCAAGGTATAAATCGTCCCCTCCTTAGTTAATGTCGAATTAAGGACATTTCATTTGCTAATTAGCTTTTGTGCTCTGGATTATCTCCCTACACTTTGCTAACTTAAGCATCTGCGGGGCTTCCCTAGGACAACCCCGACGCCCTTCTAACATTGTTTGCGTATTTCAGGCTGGTTCCTACCTCTTAGAGTATCGAGCAATTCAGATTTAGATCACTCAACCCGGAACATTTCAACTTTAGTGAGCTGTACGGATTTTTGCAGCATCACGTGCAAATCCACAGACTGTCTGATTTGCATTTTTCTTTTTTTAGTGGCAATCTTATTTTTTGGTTTTTATAGATAGATTAAGTGATATTGATTTAATTACAAATTCTTTCGCCGCCTATTATGAGAAATCGCCCTATTGACTTACTAAACCTACCCTATATACTAAAAGAAAAAACAAAGTTGACACTTGTTACCACCTCATTATTCTTGGACATTTTTCAACTTCTTATTCTCTCAATTCCAAATAGTCCTATATACAAAATTAAAATATAAATAATTTAAAAGATAACAAACTTAATCAAGATTTTAAAAGAAAAAATATAATACCAAAAATAAGGGATTTGCTCACAATTAGTTTGAAAAAGACGATGCTGATCAAATCCATCCGAATATATTTTTATTGAGAAATACCCTATTAGTTTCGAACTATATATTTTTGAATTTAAAAGATAACAAATTTAAGAGCTAACAAGTAATCCAAAAATCAAGGATTATATATGCACTATCTTTTAAATTTGTGACGGTAAAACTTATCTTTAGACAAATTTGGCGTAACACACGAGTATTTTTCTAATTTAATTTAATTTCTGAAACGTGTGGTCGCGTACTCAAACTGAAGTATGTCTCCCTAACACCAAATTCAACTTTGTTTACAGCAATATAAACATTACTCCTAAAATTGACTATCTCCAAGAAAAACAACAAATATGGCCCTCGATTTTCTTACACCTTTGCTAGTACTATCGTCAATCCTCATGTGGACATTTTTTCATATCCTGCGATCAAATTCTTGGTACAGGAAAAAATCATCAGCCAAGCTTCCTTCGGGCCCTTTTCCTCTTCCTATAACAGGAAACATCCTCAAACTCCGCCCAAACCCGCAATGCTCCCTGGCAAAACTCCCCAAAATTTATGGTTCATTAATGCATCTGAAGCTGGGAAGTATACAAACAATTGTTGTATCCTCACCCAAAATTGCAAAACAAATTCTACAAAAACATGATAAAATCTTTTTGGGCCGGGCCATACCTTATGCGGCCCAAGCAATGGACCACGATAAGGTCTCCCTAGCATGGCTGCCAGCGGAAGACAAATGGCGTAAATTTTCCACTTGACTTTGCAAGCTTTGATTCCAATTCCGCTAAAGAAATGAAGGAAATTGTTCAGGGCCTGATGAAGATTTTAGGCACGCCAAATCTTGTTGATTATTTTCCACTTAAATTGATTTATCCACAATGATTGAGGTATGGAAGTGAGGTTTACTATGGAAAGTTATTAGCGATATTCGATGAAATAATTGGTACGAGGTTGCAAGAAAGGAACATATCCTCGAATTCTGCTAAGAAAATGGATTTACTTGAAGTACTGCTTGATCTCAACCGAGAAAATGATTTTGACTTGAGCCACAATGACATAAAACATTTACTTCTGGTGAGTATTTTCTCTATGAGTTTACCTAAGCTTTTAATTCAAAAATATGATAAATTACCAAAATTAGCCCTATGGTCTAACTTGTTGGAAATTTTAATTTGGATTAATATATGTTAATTAAACATGCATAGTTGTCTTAAAGTATAATCCAATTAAAATGATCTATAAAAATTTTAATTTTGGATTAAATGGGTATCAAATTGTCATGAGACTGAATGTGTAGATACTATAAGGAGATATTCTATTTGTTGAGGGACCAAATAGAAAATAAAGGGATACTTATCTAAAAGCGGTTATGGTCCCCAGACGATGGTTTTTAAGCCAAAAAAAGCTTGTCTCCCTTATAGTAGGTGATACAAAAAAGAAAAAGGAGAATCGCTCGTCTAGAAGACCAAAAATCAAATCAACTTTTCAGATTCCTCGACGGATTCAGGTACTCTTCCGTGATTAGGATTAATCTCTTCCTATTTTTGGATTATCATGGTAGATTTGTTGAAGCATGCTTTTGTAAATTATTTGTGAATTAAAGCATGCCCTATTTGGTGAATTTATTGAAACAAGTGGTCACAAAAGCGACCTCTATTCTGTAGATTTATTTATTGAGAATATTAGATGTTTGTGTTAGTGCAGTATATTCAGGTAGGTATTGACCAACCCTAATGATGTTAATACTTCTCCTGAAATACACAAACACATGTGGGGTAAATATGCGACAGTTATGAGATTATCCATGTAAGTGATTTATCAGCACAAAAGAAGACTGTTACTTGACATGATTTATTGTCAATATTTGATTACTACACAGTGGTGACCACTTACAAGTTAATATTACTGTTCAAATACTTGATATTAATGTTGTGTTAGGTACATATGTTACCAACTTATTTAAATTTAATGATTGATTATTCAGTTTAATGTGAGCATGATAGTTAATTTTGGTTTTGTTCTATGTTCAACTATGATGTCTGTTACTTGTATTTATGCTAACACCAACAATATTCCCAAGCTCAATGGGTCCAACTTTAATGATCGGAAAGAAAATATTTTGATCATTTTTGACTGCATGGATCCAGACTATGTGATAAGGGTTGAGCAACTCCATTCTCTTACGGATCCAAGTTCTGCAGAGGAAAAGCAGAACTTTGAGAAGTGGGAGTGCTCGAATTATGTTATTCTGATGATCATTAAGCGTGGCATTCCAGAAGCCTTTCAAGAAACAATTTCTTAGGAAGTTACTACGTCCAGTGAGTACTTTGCAGATATCAAAATACATTTTGTTAAAAATGATAATGTCGAGACAAGTACGATTTTGGCTAACTTGATCTCACTAAAGTATAAGAGCAAGGGAAATATAAGGGAGTACATCATGGAGATGTCTCACATTGCTTCAAAGTTAAGGGCACTAAAGTTTGAGGTGTCTGAGGAATTACTCGTGCACTTAGTGTTAATATCACTTCCTGCACAATTCAATCAGTTTAAGGTTAGTTATAATTGTCAAAGGGAGATTTGGACTCTTAATGAGCTCATTTCATACTGTGTGCAAGAGGAAAAAAGGTTGAAGCAGGAAAGAACTGAGATTGCTCAACTCGAATACTTCCAAGGATAAGGTCAAAAGGAAAAATGATGTTGAGAAAGCTGCTAAGGATCGAGGTCTAGCACAAACGAAACAAAAAGGTGAAAATAAGGATGGTTGTTACTTTTGAGTTAAACCTGGACACAAAAAGAAGGATTGTCCCAAGCATCGCGACTGACATGCGAAGAATGGTACATTTCTTGCTTTGATCTATTCAGAAGTTAATTTCGCTTCAGTACCTGAAAACACTTAGTGGTTAGATTCTGGTGCTACTACTCACATAATTGTTTCAATGTACGATTGCCAAAGCTACCGAAAGCCAACTGATGGTGAAAGATACATTTTTGTGGGTGATGGCAAGTTGGTAGAAGTGAATGCAATTGGGCATTTTAGGTTGTTATTAGGAACTGGTTCCTTTTTGGATTTGCAAGACACTTTTTTTGTACCATCGTTTAGACAGAATTTGGTTTCTATTTCCTTGTTGACCAAATACACTTTCTCTTGTTCATTTGGAAATTATCAGTTTAGTCTTTAATTTAATTCTAATACTGTTGATACCAGTTCGTTAAGTGCTTATGACAATATATTTATATGTCCTTGGTACTATTATTTCATATAATGAATCCCTGCGTGTTGAATCAACAAGTATTAAGTGAAAATTAAATAAAGAAAATTCGGCCAAAATATGGCACAAATATTTAGGTCATATCTCAAAAACCAAAATTCAGAGACTTGTGTCAGACGGTATTTTAGATACACTTGACCTTTCAGATCTTAATGTTTGTGTTGAGTGTATTAAAGGAAAACAAACCAAAATAAACAAATTATGTGCTAACAGAACTACATACGTCTTAGAATTAATACATACGTGTACATTTGTGGGCCATATCTTAAGGCTTCTTGGAAGGATCAACATTATTTTGTATCATTCATAGACAATTACTCAAGCTACAAATACCTATATCTAATTCATGAAAAATCAGAGGCACTGGACATGTTCAAGATTTTTAAGGCTGAAGTTGAGATTCAACTCAACAAAAGAATTAAAGCTATTAGATCTGACTGTGGAGGTGAGTACTACATCAGATATGATGGTTCCAGAGAACAACGTCCAGGGCCTTTTGTTATCTTCCTAGATAAATATGGAATCATCCCGCAATACACCATGTTGGGGACGTCTAACATGAATAATATTATTGAAAGATGAAACATGACTCTAAAGGAAAACTTGACATGTCTCCGCAAGATGAAATCGCCCCGTATACGAAGTGCTTATGATTCTAGCGATCGTCCCTTAAGATGCAACGACTTTACTGTTTCGACTTAGCAGTACTTGCAAAAGTCGAAACTACAGCGAACTATATAGTGTATAAGGCTTTCAAACTTTTGAAGGGAATAATATCAATACGCTGGTGTAAATGGCTCGATTTTAGGCTTATAATCTCGTGTCCGTTTTCATCTGCAGGGGCTTTGTATTTATAGGCATCAAGGTGCCCGATGGAAATGATATATCTTTTGGATCAAAAAGACATGTCTACAGCCAAAAAATACACCTGGTTACTCGAATAGGTGCATCAGTTCGAACATGACGCGCACATTGGCTTCGCAGCGCGAAGTGCGCTCCGCGCACTGGTGTGCGGCTGTGTTCGCGCCTTTGCACTTTCTAATCCTAGTTGAAATTTTAATATATTAAAAAATATTTAATTAATTTTAAAGTGTTTCAAATAAATTTGGTCCAAAATATATGAGGGCCTTGAAGCCCAAGCCCACGGCCCACGAGCCAAGCCGGCGTGCGCGCACGCACGTGTATTGTTGAACTAAACCCACAAGCATGTAGGTTCTCACCCCTTTAAAAACTTTGGTTCCCCGAGGGCCAAAACCCAATTGTCCAACTTGGGATTTATAAATTGAGCAAACATTGGCTTTCTACTCTCTGTGGGATGGAGCATTTCTCCTTCTCCACATTTTTCATTTCCCATACTATTTTCTAGTTTTAAGTGGCTAACTTCTAGCATCAATTTCTCATTCACCCGGAATTGGTTTTGAGAAATTCCAAATGTCAATATCATCTACTCACTTAGTAGAAGTTTTACAAATAATTTAATTCTATTTTTCATTAATGGAAACCACTTAAATATTTGGTCAAAATCGGGTCAACACCCAATTTCTACACCAAATTCCAACAATCCCCCACATGAATGAAATTAATGCATACATGTATGCAAATTCACTTCAAAGTCTCGGCGAACTATTATTTCATCTGGATAGGTAGCTTGTGGCTTTGAACCTTCTTTAGTAAAATACTATCGGATTTACTAACTGCTTAGTGACGCATGTCTGGAACTACTCAGTCGTTTGTGTAAATCGAGACAACAATACTCACATAATAACAACTCTTAACACTTGTTGTTCTCACGTGCGTCATTTCTACCCCTGGACCATATCTTAGATTCATAAGTGTTTAATTGAAGTTACCATTACTTCTCACTTATATAGGTGATATCCTATTGAAAAGTATCCTGCCATACTCTATCTTTCGGTATATGAATCAATAAAAGTCTTAAACTTAACCTCACCACATTCAGCAGATTTCTATTTCACTTGAAAGTTTCGGGAATGAGCTAACACATTTTCCAAGTGTTCAACTAAACATTCATAACTTAGTTTTCCCATTAAACCAAGGTCTTGGGATCTCCAATTCACAAGGTTGGGTTATCGCTATGAACATTCTTTATTTTATGGATATTAAACCCATTGCCCTTAACAATTTATACAATTGATCTCGATTTATTCCTTTCGTGAGCGGATCCGCTAGGTTTTCCTTTGACTTCACATAGTCAATTTATACATACTACTTTATGCCCTTCCAAATGCTGATTGATTATCACAATGTATCAAAATAGTAGGCACCGACTTATTCCAACAAGGAATATCCTCTAAAAAGTTTCTAAGTCATTCTACTTCTTCTCCAGCTTTATCTAAAGCAATGAACTCGGATTCCATAGTGGATCGAGCTATGCGCGTCTGCTTAGAAGACTTCCATGACACCGCTTCCACCTATTGTGAAAACATATCCACTAGTGGATTTGGAGTCTTTTGTGTCTGATATCTAAATGACATCACAGTATCCTTCTAATACTGTTGGATATCTCGTATAAAGTATTCCATAGTTGTATACTTTAAGTATCTAAGTACCCTTGTCAAGGCTTTCCAGTGATCTTTACACGGGTTACTTGTTAACTTACTTAACTTAGTCGTTGCATATGCAATGTCTGGACGTGTACAATTCGCTAAGTACATCAGACTGCCAGTTACCCTTGCATATTCCACCTAAGAAACTGGTTCTCCTCTATTCTTGGCCAAGTGTAAACTTAGATCTACAGGTGTCTTAGCCGGAAGACTATCAAAAGCATTAAAATTTCTAAGTATGCTTTTGACATAATGGGATTGTGACAAGATAATTCCATCTGAGGTTCTAGAGATTTTAATCTCTAATATAATATCAGATAATCCCATATATTTCATGTCAAAGTTCTTCTTTAACATGTTCTTAAAATTCATGATTAAATCTTGACCACTACCCATAATCAACACATCATCTACATAAAGGCATACTATGACGTAATCATTTGTAGTACCTTTAATGTAGACACACTTGTCACATTCATTGATGTTGAAACTGTTTAACTTCATAGTCGAGTCAAACTTTTCATGCCATTGCTTAGGTGCTTGTTTTAGTCCATAAAGTGACTTAACAAGTTTACACACCTTACGCTCTTGACCGTCTTCACGTCCAAGAAGACAGTCTTCACATCCATTTAATGTATCTCAAGGTTATGTAAAGCTGCAATAGCAATGAGAACATGAATGGACGTGATCCTCGTAACGGGAGAATATGTATCGAAAAAGTCATATCCCTTCTTTTGTTTAAAACCTTTAGCTACCAAACAGGCTTTGTACTGATCTATAGATCCATCCGCTTTATACTTCCTTTTAAGGATCCACTTGCATCCCAAAGGTTTGCAACCCGGTGGGAGATCAACTAACTCCCAAGTGTTATTTTGCATGATGGAATCTATTTCATTATTGATAGCTTCTTTTGAGAGAGGAGCTTCTGGACTAGACAAAGCTTCTTGAATAGTTCTAGGTTCATTTTCTAACATATAAGTTAGAAAATCAGGACCAGAAGACTTAGCTACTTTTGTCCTTTTACTGCATCTTGGTTCCTCTTCATCATCACTTTGAGGTAACCTTGCAGTTTTATAAGTTCGTTTATTCGAACTTTCTTATTTCCTTTCTTTATTCGGAGAGATATTCTCGAAGAATACATAATTCCTTGATTCAATGATCATTCCTTCATTTATATCAGGAATAGCTGACTTGTGCACTAAAAAGGGATATGCATTACTATTGTTAGCATATCCATTGAAAATGCATTTGATCGTCTTCGGACCGATTCTAACTTATTTTGGCTTAGGTACTTCGACTTTAGCCAAACACCCTCACACTTTGAGGTATTTGTATGACGGTTTACGTCCTTTCCATAACTCATATGGAGTTTCGTTTTTACCTTTGTGTAGGATCTTATTAAGAATGTAGTTGTAGAAAGTATAGCTTCCCCCCACAAGTTTTGGGGTACGCTAGAGCTTATCAACATCACATTCATCATCCTCTTAAGATTTTGATTTTTGCGTTCTGCTACACCATTTGATTGAGGTGAGTAGGGAGCTGTTGTTTGATGAATTATACCCACTTTTGAGCAGAATTCTTCAAACGGAGCAACATACTCACCACTTCTATCACTTTGAATCATCTTAATTTTCAAATTAAGCTGATTTTCAACTTCATTCTTATACGTTTTAAAAGCTACTAAAGCTTCATCTTTGCTTTTCAAAGATATACATAGCAATATATTGTGCAATGGTCAATAAACGTTATAAAGTACTTTTTTCCACCTCGAGTTTGCACAAGTTTTAAATCACACACAGCTGTATGAATTAACTCAAGTGGTTTTGTACTTCTCATCACTTAATGAAACGGTGCTTTAGCCAATTTTGCTTCAACACAAATTTCACATTTGTCTTGTGAATCGGTATTAAACGTAGGTATTAATTCCAGATTCACTAACCTTTTAATTGTGTTGAAATTTACGTGTCCTAATCTATCATGCCATAAATTAGAACAATCCAACAAGTAAATAAAAGTAATATTTTTATTCTTCGCTTCTTGGCGGAAAACAGACATTGCAGACATTTTAAAGAGCCCTTTATCAAGGTAACCCTTACACAAAAACAGACCATTCTTGGTCATTACAAACTTGTCAGACTCAAACACTAGTCTAAACCCGGCCTTACTAAGAAAAGGACCGGAACCAAATTATTGCGGATATCTGGGACATGCACATCCACAAGCGTAAGCTCCTTTCCGGAAGTCATCTTGAGCACAACCTTGCCAAGCCCCACGATGTTAGAAGTCGAAGAGTTTCCCATGAAAAGCTTCCTTCCATTTATCGGAGTGTATGAGGAGAACATCTCCTTGTCGCCACAAATGTGACGAGTGTAGGTCCCAAGGGGTGTGAGTGTAAGGTTTAGAATGGGGGGTTGAATAAACCTTACCAACTTTTCGATTTAGTCCTTTTAAATGTTCAGAGTTGATACTACACAGTTGTGTCCTTGGTGGACAACTAATTTGGTTAATCAGTAGAGTTAGTCACTCAACAAACTCGACTGAGCTGTTGATAGAATAACTCAGCTATTAAGATTAAAGACTTAGTTCAACTGTAGTTTATTTTCAGTGGAAGACTTAACACCCTTAAACTTGGTTTAGTACTTAGAGATTATCAAGCGGACAACAAATTTATCAAAGCAGAGTTAAATAAATAAGATGCGAGAATTAAAGTGCTTTGAAATGTAAATGACACGATAAGTTTTTATAGAGGTTCAAGATGGGGTAATTCTTCTACTCCTCTCTTCTCCAACTCCCGGAGGAATCCACTAGGTATTGATCAAGATACGAGTGGTAACAGTCCGATACAAGTCTTGATCACACACCGACTTGATCCTTTGGGACTCATCCGAGATGCCTTGGTCACGCACCGGCTTCTTGTACGACTCGGCTTCTTCACAGGGCAATACGCCTTGCTACTACAGACCACTTGCTCAAGCACTTTGGATTTGATCACGAAGCCCTCCAAAACTTGAGACCGGTTCGACATTGAACCTTCCTACAATCCTCCGTGGAATGTAGACCCCTTAATTCTTCAATAATTTCCTCTTCAACTGATTGAAGTTATCTTTCCTTCACAGGTGAGTGTTGGATTGATTTCTTTCGTAGTTTAGGCTTGAGGATTGAACTTGAATGATTTGAGAATATTTTTGGTTACGATATTGCTTTTCTAGCTCGTGATTTGTTTTTTAAATGTCAAGGTAACCAACATTCTCTCAAATAAACTCCTCAGCCTTTTATAGTGTTCTTTTGAAAATTTGCCCGTTGAAGAGATAGGCTTATTCTCAAAAGACACTTGTGGTCATTGGCTTGTCTTGTTGTAGTCCTTGGAATTGCCACTTCCTCGTATGAATTGTTCTTCAGATTTTCAAAGTTCGACATGGTGCAAAGGCTTCCCATTGGTTTATTCCTTTTGCACGCTTCCTCGGGGACTGAGCACTTCAAGAAAGGTAGCATGGAGGTATTACTTGTTTAAGTAATTCTCTTGATTTACGTACAACGGATCTCTTTCGATTATCTCGACTTGACCGCATTTCCTTGCTTTCCCGGTGACTTAGAGTCGCTTCCAATCATGGAAGACTCTTTCACTTCAATTTGAGACTTGACTATCTTGAGTTGACTTGACGATACTTTACTCACCGCATCTCACCGCACCTTCATCAGTTCCGTCTTCTCTTCTTTGCCATACTCAAATTGTCTTGCAAATGAGTCTTCCTTCTAGTCTCCATTGTCTTCTTGCATGTTTAGGCATAGTCGACTTAACTCAGCTTAACCAGCCCTATTTATTACAATGCAGTTTACAACAAAAATGGGGTGCCAACTTCCTATTCTAAGTTTTGCATGGCATTCATCAAAATCTAAACAATAAATTTCCCAACAACGAGTAACCCCCGTATCTGTCCACCACTCCCTTGGGCTATTCACCAAATTGGTTTCAAACACAACGGTGGTGAGATTGAGCTCCAACATGTCTATTGGAACAGACTTGTCCTCTAACACATTGACTTGTTGGTTGCCATTTTGATTGCCCTTTTTCGTGTGTCGGCAATCTTTGTCCATTGACTTTGTCCATTTGGTTCGGTTTGCCACAGTTGTAGCAATTTCCCTTGAATTTCTTGGCATTCCCCTTGTCTTTTGGCAATCTTTGTCCATTGACTTTGTCCATTTGGTTCGGTTTGCCACAGTTGTAGCAATTTCCCTTGAATTTCTTGGCATTCCCTTGTCTTTTCCTAATGCTTCCGTTCCTTGCTAGTGCTTGATTCAACAAGATTGGCCTTGCCCCCATTCCGCACTTCATCGCACTTCACTTCGGATTTTGGGTTGTCTTCCTCAATCTGAAGTCGAACAGTCAGATCATCAAGCCCCATTTCTTTGTGCTTATGCTTGAGGTATTTCTTAAAATCCTTCCACAATGGCGGTAATTACTCGATTATCACAGCCACTTGGAAAGACTCGTTGAGAATCATACCTTCGGATACTAAGTCATGAAGTATAATCAAATTTCTTGGACTTGGCGAGATATACACCGCCTTGATGTCAACCATCTTGAAAACCAGAAATTTTCCGACAACAAATTTCTTTGTGTCGACATCTTCTTTTTTGTACTTTTTCTCCAAAGAGTCTCACAACTCTTTGGACGTTTTGAACGAACTGTAGACATTATAGAGGGTGTCTTCCAGCCCTTTCAAAACATAGTTCCAACAGAGAAAATCGATGTTATGCCAAGCATCCGCAGCGATTCTCCGTTGGTTGTCAGATTCTTCATCGCCAACGATAGAGGGGGTCCTCCTTCAGAAAATGGGACAGACCCAACATCGTGAGGTAAAAGAGCATCTTCTGTTACGAACGTTTGAAATCAATGCCGGTGAACTTCATCGGTTTTTTTTCATGAGCACGAGTAGCAGCCATCGGAGTGAATGAAGAAGATGCCATCGTCTTGAAAATAAAAAACAGAATTTCATCTTGCGATTGTTGTTTTGTTGGTTTACTATTTAGAAGAAAATGGCAAGTGTTTAGAAAACTAGACATGTCTCCGCAAGATGAAATCGCCCCGTATACGAAGTGCTTATGATTCTAGCGATCGTCCCTTAAGATGCAACGACTTTACTGTTTCGACTTAGCAGTACTTGCAAAAGTCGAAACTATAGCGAACTATATAGTGTATAAGGCTTTCAAACTTTTGAAGGGAATAATATCAATACGCTGATGTAAATGGCTCGATTTTAGGCTTATAATCTCGTGTCTGTTTTCATCTGCAGGGGCTTTGTATTTATAGGCATCAAGGTGCCCGATGGAAATGATATATCTTTTGGATCAAAAAGACATGTCTACAGCCAAAAAATACACCTGGTTGCTCGAATAGGTGCATCAATTTGAACATGCACGTCCGCGCACAGCTGCTCACACGTCTAATTATGCACACTGTTCGCGCAGTGCGTGGCATGCACATTGGCTTCGTAGCGGCTGTGTTCGCGCCCGTGCACTTTCTAATCCCAGTTGGAATTTTAATATATTAAAAAACATTTAATTAATTTTAAAGTGTTTCAAATAAATTTGGTCCAAAATATATGAGGGCCTTGAAGCCCAAGCCCATGGCCCACGGCCCACGAGCCGAGCCGGCGGCCGGGCGGTGTGCGCGCACGCACGTGTGTTATTGAACTAAACCCACAAACATGTAGGTCCTCACCCCTTTAAAAACTTTGGTTCCCCGAGGGCCCAAACCCAATTGTCCAACTTGGGATTTATAAATTGAGCAAACATTGGCTTTCTACTCTATGTGGGATGGAGCATTTCTCCTTCTCCACATTTTTCATTTTCCATACCATTTTATAGTTTTAAGTGGCTAATTTCTAGCATCAATTTCTCATTCACCCGGAATTGGTTTTGAGAAATTCCAAATGTCAATATCATCTACTCGCTTAGTAGAAGTTTTACAAATAATTTAATTCCATTTTTCATTAATTGAAACCACTTAAATATTTGGTCAAAATTGGGTCAACACCCAATTTCTACACCAAATTCCAACAATCCCCCACATGAATGAAATTAATGCATACATGTATGCAAATTCACTTGAAAGTCTCGGCGAACTATTATTTCATCTGGATAGGTAGCTTGTGGCTTTGAACCTTCTTTAGTAAAATACTATCGGATTTACTAACTGATTAGTGACGCATGTCTGGAACTACTCAGCCGTTTGTGTAAATCGAGACAACAATACTCACACAAAAACAACTCTTAACACTTGTTGTTCTCACGCTGCGTCCATTTCGGCCCTGGACCATATCTTAGATTCATAAGTGTTTAATTGAAGCGACCATTACTTCTCACTTATATAGGTGATATCCTATTGAAAGGTATCATGCCATACTCTACCTTTCGATATATGAATCAATAAAAGTCTTAAACTTAACCTCACCACATTCAGCAGGTTTCTATTTCACTTGAAAGTTTCGGGACTGAGCTAACACATTTTTCAAGTGTTCAACTAAACATTCATAACTTAGTTTTCCCATTAAACCAAGGTCTTGGGATCTCCAATTCACAAGGTTGGGTTATCGCTATGAACATTCTTTATTTTATGGATATTAAACCCATTGCCCTTAACAATTTATACAATTGATCTTGATTTATTCCTTTCGTGAGCGGATCCGCTAGGTTTTCCTTTGACTTCACATAGTCAATTTATACATACTACTTTATGCCCTTCCAATTGCTGATTGATTATCACAATGTATCAAAACAGTAGGCACCGACTTATTCCAACAAGGAATATCCTCTAAAAAGTTTCTAAGTCATTCTACTTCTTCTCCAGCTTTATCTAAAGCAATGAACTCGGATTCCATAGTGGATCGAGCTATGCACGTCTGCTTAGAAGACTTCCACGACACCGCTTCCACCTATTGTGAAAACATATCCACTAGTGGATTTGGAGTCTTTTGTGTCTGATATCCAAATGACATCACAGTATCCTTCTAATACTGCTGGATATCTCGTATAAAGTATTTCATAGACATGGTATACTTTAAGTATCTAAGTACGCTTGTCAAGGCTTTCCAGTGATCTTTATACGGGTTACTTGTTAACTTACTTAACTTAGTCGTTGCATATGCAATGTCTGGACGTGTACAATTCGCTAAGTACATCAGACTGCCAGTTACCCTTGCATATTCCAGCTGAGAAACTGGTTCTCCTCTATTCTTGGCCAAGTGTAAACTTAGATCTACAGGTGTCTTAGCCGGAAGACAATCAAAAGCATTAAAATTTCTAAGTATGCTTTCGACATAATGGGATTGTGACAAGATAATTCCATCTGAGGTTCTAGAGATTTTAATCTCTAATATAATATCAGATAATCCCATATATTTCATGTCAAAGTTCTTCTTTAACATGTTCTTAAAATTTATGATTAAATCTTGACCACTACCCATAATCAACATATCATCTACATAAAGGCATACTATGACGTAATCATTTGTAGTACATTTAATGTAGACACACTTGTCACATTCATTGATCTTGAAACTGTTTAACTTCATAGTCGAGTCAAACTTTTCATGCCATTGCTTAGGTGCTTGTTTTAGTCCATAAAGTGACTTAACAAGTTTACATACCTTACGCTCTTGACCATCTTCACGTCCAAGAAGACAGTCTTCACATCCATTTAATGTATCTCAAGGTTATGTAAAGCTGCAATAGCAATGAGAACATGAATGGACGTGATCCTCGTAACAGGAGAATATATATCGAAAAAGTCATATCCCTCCTTTTGTTTAAACCCTTTAGCTACCAAACAGGCTTTGTACTGATCTATAGATCCATCTGCTTTATACTTCCTTTTAAGGATCCACTTGATGAGCTAAGGGCTTTTCATGAAGCGAGGTATGAGGCTTTGGAGCAAAAGACCTCCAAAATGCAAAAGTCTATCGGCAAATTAAAGAAATTCATCAAAGACTTTATTCCCGGATCATGCTTCTCCTCGGACGAGGAATGATGTCCCCACCCCCTTTCTATTCTAGCATTTTTATTCATGTTGTTTTGTATTTTCATGAACTATCCTGTAAAACTCTTTTGCACTAATGAGATTTGCGTGTTTTCTTGAAAGGGTTAAAATTGCGAGTTGATAATGACTTGTGGATGATCATGATATTGATGGAGTATTTGATGGTAAAAATACTCTTATATGACATTGTTTGATAATTGGTATGAAGTACTTGATGGTAAAAGTGCTTTTTTTAATGCTTTGATCATTATGCTTAGATGGATATGTTGGGACATTTGATATATCATACATGTATTGTTTAAGGCATGACTTGTATTACTTGATGGATGCTCTAATTTTTGGCATTTGTAATGCCTTGATCCTTTTTGGCTTATATTATCTCAATTGGGTTGAACCCTTGAGAATCTCTTTGTTGAGCCTCTTTTTTGATAGACAAATGTTGCATACTTCTTGATGTATTTTGCATATGATCTTGTTGAGCTTTGAAATAAGGATGATTGATGATGATATGAAAATTCTTTGGCTTGAAAAATTTACAAGGGCTATATACCATCTCTTTTAATTCTCACGCCCACAAAGTGTTCGATGATATGTTACAATGAAATTTTCAACTTCTACATGAGTCTCTTGCTTCCAAATGTCTTAAAATCTTTTTTGAGATCACGTTTTTTTGCTAACAAATGAGCTTATGGATTTCTTATGATACATTTCTCCAATTTTTTCCTTGGATTTTTGTAAAGCTTAAGTTGCTCAGCGGTTGATAAACCGTCACTTTGGTGCACTTTGATGTCATTATATGAGCTTTCTATCATCCTAACATTCTTTTTGATGATTCCAAAGGGGGAGAAACAGGAAATTGGCTCATTAGCTCAAAGAAGCTCATAAAAGCTTATTATAAAAGCTATAAGCTATGGCTCATAAAAGTCATAAGTTGTGATTTATTTTTAGTCCAATTATTGTTTGATGGACTTATATAAATGTCTAATGATGCTTTATGACAGGGGGAGCTTATAAGCTCTTGAACAATATGTAAAAGCTAAGCTTTTAGCTTATGGATAATTGCTTTCACATTATTCTTGATATGCTTGTTGATAGGGGGAGCTTGTGCTTATTATTGAATATATTTACTCCCTATTGGTTGCTTGTGTACTTTGGAAATTTTGGTTGCTTCCAAACGGTTAAATGTTTTTACCGGAAAATCATTTCTAAAATTGTTCTCCTATTTTGTGTAAAAATTGTTTTGGTTTGTAATCATCAAAAAGGGGGAGATTGTTTGTTATATGTTTTTATCTTAATTTTGATGATTTTATTTTTACACCAAAACAATGTTTTTAATTGTTGTCCAAATACTCCTAAATGATTTAAAATGGTTTTAATATTTTTCGGAGTATTTCTTCAAGTTTTACTTTAGATAAAATTGGACAACACTTCTAATGATTTTATGTTTATAAATTTTCACTTCAAAAAAAGTTTCCTAAATGTTGTATAAATACTTCCGATTGGTTTAAAATGTTTTTACTAAATTTTCGGAGTATTTCTTGAGTTTCATTTTCGATAAAAATTGGACAACATTTGCCTCGAGGTCGACCGGTCGCCTTCTATAGGGCAACCCGTGACCAAGATGTTTTTGGAACAAAAATGAGACGGAAGTGAAAAAATGGTCAGTCGACCGGCCGCTTCGGCGTCGACCGATCGGTCGGCGACGGCCGCCCAGCCAGTCGACCGATACACTGAACGTTCTTCTCGAAATGTAACATTTTTATCTCAACAAAACACATAGGGGGACCGGTTGAGACAGGGTCGACGGTCGGGCTTTATGTCGACCGGTCATGTTGTGTAATTTTCTTGTTTTACGTTTCAAACTTTTATTTCTGTGCGACCGGTCGCCCTGTGCTTTGACAGCAAAAATATGACCGTTTGACAGCAGACATATTTCCTTAAAATGTGGGATTGATTTCTAACAGCTATATTCTTGATTTTAATTGTATTTTTCTCAGAGATTTTCAATCCCCAAGAGGAGCCTATGCTTGGTCAATCATCTCCTATAAATAGAGGAAGTTTTGGAGCAACCAATACAACAATTAAGATACAACACAACAAGATACACTTCAAGCAAATATTTGTTCTTCATTGTTATTATTCTTGTTGTAAATTTTGCCTAGCTTATCACTTTCACATCCTTGAGGTCTAGGCTATTCTTGATTACACTTTGCACTCAAATTGTAATATTCATTATTGAGTTGTAATCTTGATTTTTGGTTATCATTCAACACAAGATATCCTTGTGAGTGTTCTTGTGGTAAGAACACACTTGGATGATCTAGGTGATAGGTGCAAGAAGATTGTGGTGATCTTCTTATTGAGGTGTTGAAGAATTTGGTATTTTTCAAGGTTGAAGATTGTGGTAATCTTCACAAGGTGCCGTTGAAGGAAGATTGTGGTAATCTTCAAGTGAGATTGTGGTAATCTCAAAGGTGGTGTTGAAGAAGAGTGTGGTGCTCTTCAAGGTGTTGTTGTAAGTTGGTGTTGTATTAATTTGTGGTAAATTAATAAAATCATTTTTCTTTTGGAAATCCATCCCGGATATACTGGGGTGGTAGAGGATTAGGCCCTAGGTGGGTTGAACCTCTATAAATCGACGTGTGTTGTTTATTCCGCACCTTTATTATTATCTTTGAGCATTAGGTTAAAAAAAAGGGCGAAATCGAAAAGATGGAGATAATCTATTCACCCCCCCTCTAGATTATCGTAGCCGCTTGGACTTACATAGCTTTCCCCCACAAGTTTTGGGGTACGCTAGAGCTTATCAACATCACATTCATCATCCTCTTAAGAGTTTGATTTTTGCGTTCTGCTACACCATTTGATTGAGGTGAGTAGGGAGCTGTTGTTTGGTGAATTATACCCACTTTTGAGCAGAATTCTTCAAACGGAGCAACATACTCATCACTTCTATCACTTTGAATAATCTTAATTTTCAAATTAAGCTGATTTTCAACTTCATTCTTATACGTTTTAAAAGCTACTAAAGCTTCATCTTTGCTTTTCAAAAGATATACATAGCAATATATTGTGCCATTGTCAATAAACGTTATAAAGTACTCTTTTCCACCTCGAGTTTGCACATGTTTTAAATCACACACAGCTGTATGAATTAACTCAAGTGGTTTTGTACTTCTCATCATTGAATGAAACGGTGCTTTAGCCAATTTTGCTTCAACACAAATTTTACATTTGTCTTGTGAATCGGTATTAAACGTAGGTATTAATTCCAGATTCACTAACCTTTTAATTCTGTTGAAATTTACGTGTCCTAATCTATCATGCCATAAATTAGAACAATCCAATAAGTAAATAAAAGTAATATTTTTATTCTTCGCTTCTTGGCGGAAAACAGACATTGCAGACATTTTAAAGAGCAATTTATCAAGGTAACCCTTACACAAAAATAGACCATTCTTGGTCATTACAAACTTGTCGGACTCAAACACTAGTCTAAACCCGGCCTTACTAAGAAAAGGACCGGAACCAAATTCTTGCGGATATCTGGGACATGCACATCCACAAGCGTAAGCTCCTTTCTGGAAGTCATCTTGAGCACAACCTTGCCAAGCCCCACGATGTTGGAAGTCGAAGAGTTTCCCATGAAAAGCTTCCTTACATTTATCGGAGTGTATGAGGAGAACATCTCCTTGTCGCCACAAATGTGACGAGTAACCCCCGTGTCTGTCCACCACTCCCTTGGGCTATCCACCAAATTGGTTTCAAACACAACGGTGGTGAGATTGAGCTCCAACATGTCTATTGGAACAGACTTGTCCTCTGACACATTGACTTGTTGGTTGCCATTTTGATTGCCCTTTTTCGGGTGTCGGCAATCTTTGTCCATTTGGTTCGGTTTGCCACAGTTGTAGCAATTTCCATTGAATTTCTTGGCATTCCCCTTGTCTTTTCCTGAATGATTTCGTTTCTTGCTAGTGCTTGATTCAAAAGATTGGCCTTGCCCCCATTCCGCACTTTCATCGACTTCATTTCGGATTTTGGGTTGTCTTCCTCAATCTGAAGTCGAACAATCAGATCATCAAGCCCCATTTCTTTGCGCTTATGCTTGAGGTATTTCTTAAAATCCTTCCACAATGGCGGTAATTACTCGATTATCACAGCCACTTGAAAGACTCGCTCGAATCATACCTTCGATACTATGTCATGAAGTATAATCAATTTCTTGACTTGCGATACACCGCCTTGATGTCAACCATCTTGAAATCCAGAAATTTTCCGACAACAAATTTCTTTGTGTCGACATCTTCTTTTTGTACTTTTTCTCCAAAGAGTCTCACAACTCTTTAGACGTTTTGAACGAATCAGACATTATAGAGGGTGTCTTCCAGCCCTTTTCAAAACATAGTTCCAACAGAGAAAATCGATGTTATGCCAAGCATCCACAATGATTCTCCGTTGGTTGTCGGATTCTTCATCGCCAACGATAGGGGGTCCTCCTTCGTAAAAATAGACATGCACCCAACATCGTGAGGTAAAAGAGCATCTTCTGTTACCAACGTTTGAAATCAACGCCGGTGAACTTCATCGGTTTTTTTTTTTCATGAGCAGGAGTAGCAGCCATCGGAGTGAATGAAGAAGATGTCATCGTCTTGAAAATAAAAAACAGAATTTCATCTTGCGATTGTTGTTTTGTTGGTTTACTATTTAGAAGAAAATGGCAAGTGTTTAGAAAACTGGACATGTCTCCGCAAGATGAAATCGCCCCGTATACGAAGTGCTTATGATTCTAGCGATTGTCCCTTAAGATGCAGCGACTTTACTATTTCGACTTAGAAGTACTTGCAAAAGTCGAAACTACAGCGAAATATATAGTGTATAAGGCTTTCAAACTTTTGAAGGAATAATATCAATACGCTGATGTAAATGGCTCGATTTTAGGCTTATAATCTCGTGTCCGTTTTCATCTGCGCAGGGCTTTGTATTTATAGGCATCAAGGTGCCCGATGGAAATGATATATCTTTTGGATCAAAAAGACATGTCTACACCAAAAATGTACCTGGTTGCTCGAACAGATGCATCAGTTTGAACGTCGCGGCCCGCACACATCATCGCCCGCCGCGTCTAATTATGCCCATCGTCCGGCGGTGTGCGCACAAGACACACGGCTTTGCAAAATGCGTGCGGTGTGCTCGATATGCAAAGTCTTGTGCAAGACTCCTAATACTGATTGGAATTTTAATTAATTGAAAATAATTAATTAATTTTAAAGGGTTTTTAATAAATTTGGTCCAAAAAGTATAAGGGCCCTAAAGCAAGCCCAAGCCCACGACCCGGCCGGGCCGGGCGGCGGCGGCGGCGGCGTGCGTGTGTTTTGAACCAAACCCACAAGCATGTAGGTCCTCACCCCTTTAAAACCTTTGGTGCCCTAAGGGCCCAAAACCAATTGTCTCCAACTTGGGATTTATAAATTAAGCAAACTTTGACTTTCTACTCTATGTGGGATGGAGCATTTCTCCTTTCCCACATTTTTCATTTTTCATACCATTTTCTAGTTTTAAGTGGCTAACTTCTAAAGATTAATTTCTTATTCACCGGAATTGGTTTTGAGAAATTCCAAATGCCAATCTCATCTACTCACTTAGTAGAATTTTGACAAATAATTTAATTTCATTTTTCATTAATGGAAACCACTTAAATATTTGGTCAAAATCGGGTCAACACCCAATTTCTACACCAAATTCCAACAAGTCTAATGCTTGGAGTTGAAGGAAGTGGTAAGATAGGTAATGAAGAAGAAGAGGGATACAGTTGGGTGGTGTTATTTTGGGAAGAAAACAATTCAGAATATATGAACGTTTCAATTCAGAATATAGGAACGTTTCTTCAATAAACTCAACTATGCTGGCTATATATAACTTTCGAGAAGAACTCAAGCACTTGTACCCTTTGTGATCCAATGTATAGCCAATAACAAGCACTTGGAAGATCGAAATTGAAATTTGTTCTTGTTATAAGGCCTCAAAAACGGGTAACAGGTACTATAAAAAAAATCCGTGGAAAGAGTAATCAGAAGCAATTTTAAATAATGCTTGATCAGGTGAGATATTTTGTAGCACATCAGTAGCTAATCTATTAATGTTGTAGACAACAACATTAAAAGCATCCCGCCAAAACTTAAGTGCCATATTTGCTTGAGCAAGCAATGGGAGCCTCATGTTATTAAGGATGCCTAACATATATATCAAGTTGATCCAATAAATGTACCAATGACCTGTATTCTCCTCCCCAATCGTTTGAACACATTGAATCTTGCTATTGAACTGCCTCTCAATAAAGGTAACGAACTGCTGAAAAATGATTTTGACATCCAATTTTGCTTTTAAAGGAAAAATCCATGTGTACCGTGTGAAATCATCAATGAAATGGATATAATATCTATAGCCTTCTCTGGAGAGTACATGAGATGGACCCCAGACATCCGAATGCACAATTTGAATTGGAGAAGTGATTTTAGTGGAACTGTAAATCATAGTGCATTTGATGTAGTTTAGCAACCTTACAAGTATGACATAATTACATTTGATTGTAAACTAAAAGGAATGCGAAGTGTTCCAAGTACTTGAGACAATACATCATTACAAGGATGCCTAAGTTTTTGATGCCATACATTGGCATCTTTATTATGAATTGCAGTAAAACATGGTCGGTTTGAGGAAGTACAATTTGTAGTAGACACCTGAGCCAACCTGGACTGAGGAAAATTGATAAGATTCAGCTGATATAATCCATCCTTAAATAGCCTTTCCAGATGCACTTTGTGGGTTGTTTTGTCCTTAACAAAACAGCAATTATGATAAAACTAAATGAGCACATCCTCATCCTTGGTGAATTGTGATATACTAAGCAAATTCTTGGTGATCTGTGGAACAAAGAGAATGTTGTTGAGTAGAAGAGAATGTGATGCTGATAACAAGGGAAATGAAGTGGAGCCAACATGTGAAATAGGTAATTTGTATCTATTACCTACAACAAGACTTTCATGGGATAGTCATTTTTTAGAGTACTAGTAAGAAACACGCGCGTCGCACGTGATCCACGACTTTATTAAAATAATTATATTATTTAATAATTTTATTGATTAATATTAAAATATTAAAAAGTGATTAGAACGAAATAAATAATTATTAAATTTAAATGTTATAGAGTATTTAATATATATTTTGCTTTACTTTAATTATAGATCGATATGAATTATTAAATAAACATTTAAAAGAACTCAATCCCACAAAATTTTCACAATTGGTATAACAACGAAGTTTTATATTAGCTTGCAATCACATTAATCGGTCTTTTATTTCATTTTTATAGCTAGAAAAGTCTTTTCTCTTACATGATTTTCGAATTCTTTTAGCATTGGATGCATTTTACATAACCAGACAAACAATTTATCTTATAAATTGTAAGCTAATGATTAATAAATCACATGCAAGTTATTGCATTAATAAAATATTAATTAACTAAATTTTATACCCAAATCTATCATAATATCATCATTTTATTTGTTATTGTTATTCAATCTAAATAAAATAAAATAAAGGTTCATCAAATTCTTATACTTCATATGCTTACTTCTTTTTTTCTATCTCAGTTCTTCGATTAAAGAAATGTAAAAAAAATCATAATATATATGAAAAAAATCATATATTATTTGAATTCTAGTAACAAAGTCAATATTTTATCATTAACACTTAAACTTAATGTCTATAGCCTTCCTATTTCTAGTGTCTTAAAAATAATAAACCTTAACCTTATATAAAACAATTAATCCATAATTTTCATCGAGAGTCAGGTATCAATAAAACTATGAAAAAGTGATAAGTCAAAATATGAGTTTTGAAACTCTATTCAATTGCACACAAAATATCTTCACTTAATAAATAATAAAACTAAAGATAGTCTTATGAAAGAAAAAATAATTAAGAACAATTTTCATGTGTCAATCTTCAATAATTAAATATTATACTAAATAAATTTTATGTTTGAACTTCTTTTTGCAAACACTTAAGTTTTTAAAAGTTATATAATAAACTGAAAATTAATATAGTTTTTTAAATTGCATACAGCTTTAGAAAGATACTTTGTAGTATTAGAGTTTGTACTTCGCAATTGAATTTGGCTATTTTAGTTATATTAAGATTTACTTAGTTGTAAAATTTGTGAGCAGTATTATTCTTAATATATTGAAACTAATCTATTTTTGTTTGATGAGACTGAAAATTTAAAATTAACCACATTTAATCTCGTTTGCAAAATCATATTAATTATTGTAAAATATAATTATCAATTCAATTTTTAGTGAATTCATTGAGACAATGGTATACAGTACTTTAACCTTTATTTAAATTTGATCAAATAAGAAAATATAGTTGCGAAAAATTTAGATATCAAGTGTTAAAAACCCCCCTTAACTGTTCACTTCCGCCACCCTATGCCCAGAAGAATTCATATTACTTGGCACTAAACATGGTACTTCACTCCAATTTACTATTTTATATAGTTTAACACAATAAATTTGATACATAAATAGTATTTTGAATATTATATTGGTACCTAAATGAACATGTAATTTAATAAATATTAATCTTTGACATAAATATCAAACTATTTCATATTAAATAAGTTTAATTAATTTATTTATTTTTTACAATTTCATATACACACAATGACTTTCCATTTCTTATTCTTGTTTCAACTTTTTAATAATATTTGATTTTGTAAAAATTAGAATAATTTGTACCCAATTTTATAATAATTATGTTTGTGCTTGAATCTTTATAAGTCCTAAAGGTGTGCTTTTAAAACGAACTGAGATTTTATCGAAAATATCAAATTATATATTGATAAGGGCGAAAAATGGTCTGGGTCGACCTGACCTAGCTTATGGCATTGGGCCGACCTAGCAAGGCCCATGGTATTGGGCTGATCTGTTAAGCATTAAGCACTGGGCCGATCTGAGGAGGCTTACGGCATAGGACTGACCTTCTAAGGCTTATGAGTATTGGGCCGACCTACTGAGCCCTTAGGTGGGAGGCCTATCATATTGTGCCGACCTGTTAAGGCCCAAGTACATGGTTGCAGGGTCGTTATGAGGCTGACATGTGTAAGGTCCGTTGTGTTAAGCCGACCTGTTAAAGCTTTGCATGGTTAAGCCGATCTGTTATTGACCCATTGTAGTCTAACCGGACGTCGGAGGAAGAGGTCAGCTCGAGCCCAAGAGATGTATGAGGTACTGAGGATGCTTTGGAAATGTAAAGGGGCTTCGCACAATACAAGGGACCGACGTGTCCTGAAACAGGTTGGAGCTATGATCTTACGGGCGTAAAATTAGGGTTTTTATGAGATCCGATCCTAATCTAATGACTTTGACACCAAATCATAACGAAATCCCGGATTTTACGGAAACCCTAATCCGAGCTAAGGTATAAAAGGCCCAGGCCCAGGTTCATTCTAACCTAATCTCATTTTTTTTACTGTTACATTGCTTTTCTCTCTCTAGCCTTTACTTCCTTTCGAAGGCACTGACTTAGGCATCGGAGAGGGTACGCCGGAGCCCCCCTCCGGCCCCCATTTGTGCAGGTTTCGTGGTGGACTTCATCTGGGAAGGTGATCGGCAAAGAGAGGACTTCTTTGGGAGCAACCAAGTGGCGCTGTCTGTGGGAAACATTGAGCAGAGACGTGAGATTCGAGTTTTGGCTATGGAGGATGTTAGGAGAAACTTGGAAGATGATCTCAACCGTACGCCGCCGCGAGATACTCGGCGTAGTTACGCAGAGGAGGATTTGACCTCCACCCCACCCACCCCCTGTGGACGGCGAGGGCGGCGAGTGCAGGATTTTGAACAGATGGATGACGCCTATGTCCGGGGGGAGTATAGATTTGGGCCCAATGTTCTTTGAACAATTGAGTGGTTTCATCACTAGAGCCATGGAACAAACGGTGAAAGACGCTGAGGGAGATGTTTCGCCACCGCTCCACTGTGGTCCCCCTCCCGGTCCCTCCTCCTCCCGTGATTCCCCCTCTGGTGGTCCCTCCTCCTATGGTCCCTCCGGAGGTGGGAGAGAGAGGTCGGCAGCCAGCAATGGCGGAAGAGGTGCATTCATCAAGGGCGGAGCATGTGTCCGCTGAGGACCAGGATTGGTCAGAACGGATGGATGACCTCCATCGTGAGGTGCGAGATATTCGGAGGATGGTGGCTGGAGTGCCAGGAGCGGCTGCAGTTCGGGTGAGGAGGGGAACTCCTTTCTCAGATGAGGTGATGGTGGATGAGCTCCCAGCCTCATACCGAGCTCTGAGCTTCGAATATGATGGTACGACAGATCCGTGAGACCATCTCTGCCATTTTGAGAATGCTGCTTTGCTACACAGGTTCACGGATGGCGTGATGTGTAGAATTTTTCCTACCACTTTGACGAAATCGGCTCAGCAATGGTTCAGCCAGCTTGCCCCGGGCTCCATTCGAAATTTTGATGACTTCAGCTCGACTTTCCTTAATCAGTTCATGAGTTGCCGTAAGTACCAAAAGGCGCCCCTGACTCTGTTTAGCATCAAACAGAGAGAAGGGGAGGGACTTCGGAGCTATATTCAGAGGTTTACCGCGGCAAAGTTGGAGGTGGCGTCAGCCAGTCCAGAAATTTTGGCTAACGCCCTAGCTCAGGGCTTGAGGGATGGGGAGTTCTTTGAATCATTAATAATAGAGCCTGCTAAGACTTTCGATGAGCTGTTAGCTCGGGCGGAGAAATATATTAACTTGGAAGAGGCGAGAAAAATGAAGAGGGAGGAAGGAGAGAAGAGAAGAGACAGGAGGGAGGATCGGGAAGACAAGGGACCTCAGAAGATGCCGAGGTCTGAGGCAATGGGAGGAAGGCCGAGGTTTGAGAATTATACGCCATTGGCTGTCCCTCAGGGTGAGGTGCTTGTAGCTATTGAGAGGCATCCCGACCTGAGGTGGCCAAAGGCGCACGCCGAGGCACCAATAAAGCGAAATGCAAGAAATTTTATAGATTTCACAATGAGTATGGACACACAATAGATCGGTGCACACACCTGAGGGATCAGATCGAGCGGCTCATTCAAGCAGGTCATCTCAGGGAATTTGTGTACATCGACAAAAAGGAGAAAAAAGGGGAGTATAAGAGGGATAACCGAGGATATCACCAACCTCGGCGGGAGCCAGAGCGTAGGGGGGAGGAAAGGGAGGAGCTACCTCCACCTCGGCGAGAGGTCATTCAGATGATTGTTGGAGGACCGGTGGAAGGTGATTCGAGGCGAGCTCAGAAAAATTATGTGAGAGCAGCAGCACCAGATCGGGTGAAAGAGCAGTTGAAGGTGGAATGTGCGGGCGGGGCCGAGTATCCAATTTGGACCAGAGGATTGCAAGGGTATCGTGACACCTCACAACATGATGCTCTTGTGATCACAACGACGATCTCCAATTATGATGTGCAATGGGTATTTGTGGATACAGGAGCTCAAAGAGATATCCTATTATATGATTGCTATAAGAAGATGGACCTCCGTGTCGGCTTGGAGGCGGTGACACGGCGTTGGTCGGATTCGCTGGAGGGATGATCCAACCAATAGGTATGATTACTTTACCCGTCTCTTTGGGTAAGGAGCCTAATCGTAAAACTAAAATGATTCGATTTTTGATAGTTGATGCACCGTCCTCCTATAATGTCATGTTGGGTAGACCGCACTAAATGCTTTCCAAGTCATGGTGTAGGTATACCATCTCAAAATGAAGTTTCTGTGGGAGAGGAAGTAGGTGAGGTCGGTGGTGATCGATATGGCTAGAAAATTGTATGTAGAAAGTATTCGGAAAGGTAGAAAGGGGAGTGCTTTTGATGATGATAGAAACAAAGACAAGTTGATTAGGTTGACGAGTACAGTGAGAGCACGTCCAACCTAATGAGGAAATGATGATGGTCGAAGTGGTGCCAGGTGACCCCGATAAGGTCACCAAGGTCGGGAAGGAGTTGCCTAATGAATTGAGGATGAGTTGGTGGAGTTTCTAAGGAGTAATGTGGATGTGTTTGCTTGGGCAAAGACAAGACCTGGTGGGGATTGATCCGAGCATTCTTGAACACAAGCTTAATGTTAATCCGTCATATAAGCCGTGAAATAAAAGAAAAGGAATTTTGGCCCTAAGAAGGATGCTATAATTCGGGCGGAGGTGCAAAGGTTGTTGAAAGCGGGGGCACATCAAAGAAATCCGGTTCGAGAATGGCTATCTAATGCGATATTGGTTCCAAAAAGAGAATGATTGGCGCATGTGTGTGGACTTTAGGGATTTGAATCGTGCTTGCCCGAGGATTACTATCCATTGCCCCGAATTGATCGATTGGTGGATTCGACGTCGGGTGTGAACTCGCTTAGTATGATGGATGTGTCGCAAGGATATCACCAGATCAAGCTAGCGTAAGAAGACCAAAAAGGGTGTGCTTCACCACCCATTTTGGTACCTTCAGTTATGTAGTAATGTCGTTCGGATTGAAGAATGCGGAGCCACATACCGAGGTTGGTGGATAAGATGTTTGGGGAGCAGCTCGGCAGGAACATGGAGGTGTACGTGGATGATATGTTGGTCAAAAGTATGAAGGCTGTGGATCATGTGCGTGACCTAGCTGAAACGTTCGACACCTTGAGAAAGTATAGAATGAAGCTGAACCCCAAGAAGTGTGCCTTTGGAGTCAGGTCGGGAAAGTTTCTGGGGTACATGGTGACGGAGAAAGGAATAGAGGCCAACCCGGAGAAGGTCAGGGCCATCAGAGAGATGGCACCGCCTCGGGATGCCAAAGATGTGCAGTGTTTAACAGGTCGGCTAGCAGCTCTGAATCGGTTTATTTCGCGCCTCGCGGAGAGGAGTTTGCCCTTTTAAAGGTCTTGAGGAAAGCCAAAAAGTTTGTGTGGGATGAGGAGTGCCAAAAGGCTTTCGAGGACTTGAAAAGTTACTTGGCTGACCTGTCATTGCTAACTAAGTCGTTGCACGGTGAGCCCTTATACCTCTATCTTTCGGTAGGAGAGCAGGGGGTTAGCACGGTCCTGATCAGGGAGGAGAGATCGGTTCGAGGTCGTGTACTATGTCGATAAAGTTTTGAGGAATGTTGAGTTGCGGTATGCGGAGATCGAGAAGGCAGGTTTGGCCTTGGTGGTGACTGCGAGGAGACTCCGGCCGTATTTCCTTTCGCATAAGGTAATCGTCCGAACTAATCTTCCGTTAAGAAATCTGATGAGTAAGCCTGAGGTAGCGGGGAGGCTAGTGAAGTGGGCTATTGAGCTGAGTGAGTATGATATTGACTTCGAGAACAGATCGGCCATCAAAGCTCAGGCTTTGGCAGACTTTGTTCAAGAATCAATAAGGGATGATAGCAGAAAGGGACTTGGGTGATTTATGTGGATGGTTCAGTAGGGAGCTCGGGATGTCGTGTTGGTATCGTCTTGATCAGCCCGCAAGGGATCGAAAATGATTTTGCTGTGAGGTTGGAGTTCAAGCTATCTAATAATGAGGCGGAGTATGAAGCATTCATCAGAGGAATGCAAATGGCCATCGAGATGGGAGCTGTTAGGATGGTTGTTTACATGGATTCTCACTCGTCCATAAGCGAGGTTATGGGGAATTCGAGGTTAGGGAAGAGAGGATGAAGAGGTATGTTGAAGCATACCGAGCTTTAGAGGGGAAAGTGAAGGAGATCAAGATATGTCAGGTCCTGAGGGAAGAGAATGGTCGGGCGAATTTTCTAGCAAAGATGGCCAGTTCGGCCTTGGAAAATCAGGCTAAACAAATCACTCTTTTGATGGCAAAAGAAACTATGCTGGGGTTGGAGGTCGAAGAGATTGAGGAGAAAGAGGATTGGAGGTCGGCTATCATAGCTTATCTAAAAGAAGGGGTCTTACCAACAGGTAGGCGTGAAGCAGCTCGGCTGAAAATTCGGGCGACGCGTTTTTGCATTATCGGGGACAAGTTATATAAGAGAGGCTTCTCTATGCCTTTGCTGAGGTGTTTGAGTGGAGAAGAGGGTACGTATATGCTGAGAGAGATACATGAAGGTTGTTGCGGGAATCACATGGGAGCAAGGATTTTGATGAAGAAGGTCCTTAGAGCAGGGTATTTTTGGCCTTACCTGAAGGGGGAAGCAGAAAAGTTGGTGAGAGCATGTGAAAAATGTCAGATCCATGCACCTTTGGTACATCGACCGCGGAGGAGCTCATGACAATGAGTTCGGCATGTCCTTTTGCAAAGTGGGGAATTGATATTGTTGGTCATTTTCCTCCTCGCCAGTCGAGGAAATTCTTGATTGTGGCAATCGACTATTTTAGCAAGTGGGTGGAGGCAGAGCCTCTTGCTAAGATAAATGATGATGCAGTGATGAAATTTATTTGGCAAAACATAGTGTGTCGGTATGGAACGCCTTGGATCTTGATATCAGATAATGGAACGCAGTTCGCGGGGGCAGAAATCCGAGCCTGGTGTGAGGAATTGAAGATCAAGCAAAACTTCACGTCGGTGGCCCACCCACAGGCCAATGGGCAGGTGGAAGTGACTAATTGAATTCTTGTCCAATGATTGAAAGCTCGGCTGGAGAAGGCAGGAGGAGCGTGGGTTCGAGAGCTCAGCTCGGTGCTGTGGGCTTATAGAACTAATCCGAAAGAGGCAACTAGCGAGGCTCCGTTCAGCTTGGTGTATGGTATGGATGTTGTGATACCGACAGAGATCGGGATGGAAACGCATCGAGTTCAGAATTTTGATGAGAATGCTAATGAGATGCTGATACGAGAGGCGTTGGATGCTATAAATGAGAAAAGAGAGATGGCATTTTTGCAAATGGAACGGACACGAGGAAGGATCAAGGCAGCCTACGACAAGAAAGTGAAGAAAAGGGCCTTCCAGGTCGGTGACTTGGTTTTGAGAAGGTCAATTGCTAGCAAGAATAAAGGGAAACTAGATGCGACCCGGGGACCACTTCGGGTAGTGAAGGTGTCTTTGGCAGGAGGTGCGTCTTTAACCGGAAGAGCTCGGGGTCGAAAACTCCCCGGGCTTGGAACAGTTGCATTTTGAAGAAATATCATTCCTAGAGTAGAGGAATGTCTGATGTAATCAATTTACTCGTTTTGAATGAAATGATCTGCTGCCCTAAAATTGTGTTTGGAAAATGGAAATGATAAAAAGTGACAAGTATTTGGATCTCAGCTCGAGATAGTCTCCAAATACTTGGGGCCACGAGGCCATGCGAGGAGATCGGCTCGAGCCAGCTTCCTTTGAAGAAATTGACAAGTATTTGGAGCTCAGCTCGAGCTAGTCTCCAAATACTTGGGGCCACGAGGCCATGCGAGGAGCTCGGCTCGACCCAGCTTCCTTTGAAGAAATTGGCAAGTCTTTGGAGCTCAGCTCGAGCTAGTCTCCAAATACTTGGGGCCACGAGGCCATGCGGGGAGCTCGGCTCGAGCCAGCTTCCTTTGAAGAAATTGACAAGTATTTGGAGCTCAGCTCGAGCTAGTCTCCAAATACTTGGGGCCACGAGGCCATGCGAGGAGCTCCTGGCTCGACCCGACTTCCTTTGAAGAAATTGGCAAGTATTTGGAGCTCACTCGAGCTAGTCTCAAATACTTGGGGCCACGAGGCCATGCGGGAGCTCGGCTCGAGCCCTTCCTTGAAGAAATTGACAAGTATTTGGAGCTCAGCTCGAGCTAGTCTCCAAATACTTGGGGCCACGAGGCCATGCGAGGAGCTCGGCTCGAGCCAGCTTCCTTTGAAGAAATTAGCAAGTATTTGGAGCTCAGCTCGAGCTAGTCTCCAAATACTCGGGGCCACGAGGCCATGCGAGGAGCTCGGCTCGAGCCAGCTTCTTTTGAAAGAAGACAACTATTTGGATCTCAGCTCGAGCTAGTCTCCAAATACTTGGGGACACGAGGCCATGCGAGGAGCTCGGCTCGAGCCAGCTTCCTTTGAAAAAGACAAGTATTTGGAGCTCAGCTCGAGCTAGTCTCCAAATACTTGGGGCCACGGGGAGCACAATGGGCCAATCTTTTTTGTAAAAAAAAAATAAATAATAATAATAATAATAATAACTAAATACAGCCCGAGTTGTACTCTACAAGACCGAACTGTGATGAAAGTAAAAATTAGACAAGAGATCGAGAAAATGAAAGTGCGAAGAAACTTCATTGATCATTCAAAATAATTACAAGTGCATAATGAAAAACTACAAAAGTAGAACTGAACTCCTAACTCCTAAGTAGTAGGAGGAACATTTTCGGTGTTCGTGTCGTCCATGGAGATGGTCACATCATCTATGAGAGTGAGATCGGGATCATCATCCCGGATTTCTGAACTTGAGAAGGGCTGCGGGAAGGCGAGGGGTTGGGCACCTCCCGGGACTCGAGAAGGACCTCCCGAGCTGGAGGCAGGGTGGAGGATGAATGGAGCAGATAGGGATTCTATGAACACCTCCACAGGAGCAAAATTAAGACGCTCCGCCTCTTCAGAGAACACGAAGCCCTTGGGGTCGGGCAAGACCTTCCTGGGACCTCGGCGATCGAAGGGCTCGGTAGTGATACCGCGTTCCCTAAGCTGAAGCTCAGCCTGGTCGAAAGCAAAGCCGTAGTACTCCATGACAGATACAGAAAGAACTTTGATAAATTCCCTGGAGCTCAGAAAGGCTTGCTTCACCCTCTCCCGAATAGCCTGAACTATTGAAGAGCCTTCGGGGGAGGTGAGGAAACTTTGGCGACCAGCTTCAATGCCTTCAGCTCAGGCTTGATCGGCATTAACAGTGCAGCGGGTTTGGAGATCACTCAGCTCGGACTTGAGACCAGCATTATCAGTCTCCAAAGCCTTTATCATGGCCTCCAGAGATGCCACGGTAGCCTTATTGACCTCCTCGCTATCCTTGTATCGGTGGTTCTCCTCCAGGAGTTTAGTCTCCCGAGCTTTTAGCCGAATGCACTCCTTCTTAGAATTATTGAGCTCGGCAATATTGGAGGGATCAGCAAAACCGACTCGAGCTCGGGAGATCGGTCGGCTAGGCGTGCCTCGGCTTTTGAGTGGTTCAAGCGAGAAGAGCTCACCACTCGATCATCACCTTCTCCAAGCGCGATTCGGTCGGGTTCGGCGATTGCCTTGACGTATTGAATGGCAAAAGTTCCATCATTGTTCTTCAGGATGGAATTGCCTGTGAGAAAGGTCTGGTTGGGTGTATGAATAGGGTGCGTGAGAGAGAGAGAGCAAAGAAATGGGAGGAGTGATGGTCTTCGCCCTCTTGCTGGCGCCCCGTGTTAGTCTGCCGCACCCGACCTCTTGGGAGGAGGAGGTCGGATACCAGGTTGAGCCCCCGGACCAGCTGAGGTCGGCCATCACTACAAAGAACCGTGTCGGTCGTCGACGGAGTAGGGGAGGTTGACCTCGAGCCCGAGCGGCGCTGGATGAAAGGGGGGAGTGAGCCAGAGCAATGGTTGCTCCTCATCGTCCACTTCGGCCACCATCTCATGCCATAAACATATCTCGCACAAGAAAAGATTAGTTAATGAGTAAGAGTAAAATAGATTAATTACAAAAATGACAATTACCAATGTCACAAGGCAAGGGGGCCACGATGGGGCTCAACTCGAAGTAGTACAGGAGTGATGGGGTTATGAGGCGAGAAAGGTCATACTTTACCAAGGTAAGTTTAACTATTTGAGCTTGGAGATCGGGAGACCGATCTCTGGGGTTGTGTTTGCGTTAGAGAGGAAGGGTCCAAGTCCAAGCAATAGGAAACCCCCAAGCTCGGGGGGAAGAAATGAAGAAATATTTATCCTTCCAGAATTTGTTGGAGAAAGGATACTTGCTTAAAAATTGAGCATGACCTCGGGAGGTGATGTAGAAAAGACCCTTAGTGGTCGCACTCTTTATTTGGAATAGGGCGAAAAATAGTTCCAGAGTAGGCTCTATCTCTAAGGGGTACCCTGAAGGAGTTCGGAGCTAGTTGGTTAAGGGGTACCCGGGAGAACTCGGACACCCCAGCCATGAACGGATGGATGGGAAATCTGAGGCCGCCCTCTATCTGACCTGCAAAGAAGGCTAGGGCATTGGGGGGAGGTCGGTTAGGTCGGTCAGAACTGCTAGGCAGAGAGTGTCTAAAAGTAGAAGGAATTTGGGCTGTTCTTTTAATGGTTTGAAGATTGGAGGCTGATAGGGTGGTCTCCCTAAAATCGTGAGGATATACAGGCAAGGGACCCAAGCTCGGAGCTCGGATCTCTATTGTATCGGAATCCTGACCCGAATCATAACTGGATTCGGTAGCATCAGGGTCCGATGGACGGACTCCGGTGAGAGAAAGTGGTAGAGGAGCGGAACCCGTCGTTATGGCGCACCGTTCCAAATCGGCGACGACTGGGTCCGACGGCGTTGAATGAGAGGAAGAAGACGCCATAAAAAGGAAAAAATTGGAAATGGAAGGGATTACTTACTGAATAGAAGTAGGAGATTTGAGGGAGAAATTGGACGGGAAGCCGAAGGAGTGCGAAGCTTGCCGGGATTCAAGGACTTTCGCCGGAGAAGATGGATTTTTGCCTTTAAAGGGTGCTCTGTAATTTGAAAGTGTGAAAAGTAAGAAATGGAAGAAAGGGGGAGTTTTTATAGGAAGAGAAAGGAGACAAAGGGTCGTCTCGATATCCGAGGGGGCATGGCACGGCTTACGAAACGTTAGTGATTTGAAAAGACGTCTTGTCAATCATACCCACGTGTCAGGCACTTGAGAGGACAGAAGGCGGCAGGAATTTTGAAAGCCAAGAGGTGGCGGGAATTGGAAAAGCATAATACCTAAATACTAGGTCAGCTCGGCCTATCAGCAACTATGGTTGAGGTGCAGATCAATCCATAGTTGGGGGGAGGAATTGATAAGGGCGAAAGATGGTCTGGGTCGACCTGACCTAGCTTATGGCATTGGGCCGACCTAGCAAGGCCCACGGTATTGGGCTGATCTGTTAAGCATTAAGCACTGGGCCGATCTGAGGAGGCTTACGGCATAGGACTGACCTTCTAAGGCTTATGAGTATTGGGCCGACCTACTGAGCCCTTAGGTGGGAGGCCTATCATATTGTGCCGACCTGTTAAGGCCCAAGTACATGGTTGCAGGGTCATTATGAGGCTGACCTGTGTAAGGTCCATTGTGTTAAACCGACCTGTTAAAGCTCTGCATGGTTAAGCCGATCTGTTATTGACCCATTGTAGTCTAACCGGACGTCGGAGGAAGAGGTCAGCTCGAGCCCAAGAGATGTATGAGGTACTGAGGATGCTTTGGAAATGTAAGGGGGCTTCGCACAATACAAGGGACGACGTGTCCTGAAACAGGTCGGAGCTATGATCTTATGGGCGTACAATTAAGGTTTTTATGAGATCCGATCCTAATCTAATGATGACTCTGACACCAAATCGTAACGGAATCCCGGATTTTACGGAAACCCTAATCCGAGCTAAGGTATAAAAGGCCCAGGCCCAGGTTCATTCTAACCTAATCTCATTTTGTTTACTGTTACATTGCTTTTCTCTCTCTAGCCTTTACTTCCTTTCGAAGGCACTGACTTAGGCATCGTAGAGGGTATGTCGGAGCCCCCCTCCGGCCCCCATTTGTGCAGGTTTCGTGGTGGACTTCATCTGGGAAGGTGATCGGCGAAGAGAGGACTTCTTTGGGAGCAACCATATATATAAGTCATTTAATTTTTTTTTAGAATTTCCAATGTTGCAGAAATCGCAAAGCGCTAACTAGGCGGTGGCCCAGCGCCTAAAAATAGTATTGTGTTTCTCGTTTTTTTTAAAAAAAAATTTACCATTTTTGGTGATTTTTTCCGCCTAGGCCGCCTAGCCCGATTTTTGGGCTGAACAATTTTTTTGGACCATTTTAGCAAAATCAGATCAGCCTAGGGGCGCCTAGGCCGATTTTTTCAACACCGAGAATTCACAGCTATGACCCACATATTTTTTTTAACTATTTACTTTTATTCTTTCATATCTTTATAATATGTTTCATTTGGTTTAATCCTAAACTATCTGTATATGTGAGATTAACACCCAAAATTATTTAGGTCAGTCTCAATTCATTAATCTCAAGTATAACTCTTTATTTTTCAATATTTATTATTCTCACTTTTCACTCACTACAAAAAAAACTGTGTTTAGTGACGCTAAAATTTTCATTTGGTGACGTTTATTAGCGTCACATGGTATCTTACCTACGTTTTTAAAAGCGTCATAAGTTGCGTTGTTAAATTTGATGTCACGAAAATATCTCGTGACGCGAGATCTATGCGTAGGTAAATTTCATTTGCTGACGCTTTTATCAAATGCGTCATTATGTGGTGACGCTATTTTCCGTCACAATTAATAAATATTTAATATATTTTAATTGAAAATTTGCTTACGCTAAAATAGCGTCTTTAAAATCGCGACGCTTTTGAAAATTAGTGTCACTAAAATTAGACGAATTTTACATTTTTAGGTTTTGTAAAATTTATTAAAGATCAATTATTTATTATTTTTTCAAAAAATTTAAACTTAATATTTAATATTTGACTCATTTTGAATATATTTGTTGTTAATCAATTATACACCACATGGTCCCTATTTATTAACTCTCAATATCACTTTCAACACTACAAGCTTTCGATGTGGGATAGATATTCTAATGTTTTTTACTTTGTGACGCTTTTTGATAAGTGTCGTCATTTTAATGACACAAACAATAAAAGAGTAAGTAAATTTTAAAAATTTGGCGACAAATAATAAATTGTGTAAGTAAAATAGAAAGTGTTATCAATTTTATGACGCTTTTTAATAAGTGTTGTCATTTTAATGACACAAACAATAAAAGTGTAAGTAAATTTTAAACTTTTGGCAACAAATAAAAAAATGCGTAAGTAAATTAGAAAGTGTCACCAATTTTATGAAATTTTTTAATAAGCGTTGTAATTTTAAGAACACAAATAAAAAAAGGTGTATCGAAATCGTGACACTTATAAAAAAACTCGATAATTTTATTAAGATAATGACACTTTAATAAAAGTGTCATTAAATTGGCTAAAATGCTAGCGCTTTCTAGTAAATGTCATTAATTTTTATAATTTACAGCGTTTTTTAAAAAGCGTCATTAAAAACTTATTTATAATGACGCTTTTTGGTAGCGTCATTAAATTTATGTTGGGATAGACTATTTTTCTTGTAGTGCATTATGCTTTTGTAATACCCACTAATATATTATTATTATTATTATTATTATTATTATTATTATTATTATTATAGTGTATTAATTAGTAGCACCTAATCTATTATTAGCCAATCCATTAATTGTGATAGACAAACAACCAAATAACAACAATAAAAATTTAATTCTCTACTTAAGAGTCAAGTTATCTTGACTTCCTTAGTAATCCACTAATTACTATTGATACCCTATTTATATAATAATTCTCACCCCTCCAGTTTACACCATAAGTGAAGGTAAGATTACTTTACATTTCATTTCATCCTTTTCTGCCGAATCCCCTTACTTCTCCTTAATTTATTTAATTATTTATTTATTTTTTTTCGCGTTTGTTACTTCTAAATGTGTGTGTTTAATTATGTGTATGAAGTGGGTTGTGTCTTGATCTTAAAGTATATATATAATATTTGATCAGTATATGTAAAGTAAGTATGTTGTTGTTGGGTGTGATGTGACGTGTGTGTGTAAAGTTTTTTTTTAAAAAAAAATAGGAATTCCAACTAAGTGTATTGTGGGCATTAGTGTATGCATGCATATATATAGAACTATATATTGATATGTATATTAGTTGTGTGCTTGTGTTATGTGTGTGTCAGTTATATATATCATGAATATATTAATAGGTAATATATTATATTGTATATTGTAGATATATCTGTCGATATTATATATGTATACATTATCAGTATAGTTAGTGTTTGTTTACTCTAATTCAAGCTACAAAATCCCTACATTATATGAGATTTCTATAGATCTGTGTACTTCATATCTATATAGATCTGTTACATATAATCTATAATAATATTAGTATTTTAGAATAAATATCTATAATAATTTCTTGATAATTTAGAAGATTTTAAAGTGTTATTCCTAGAGTTATAAGGTTTAGTATTCTAAGGTAAACTATTTCGTTTTATGATAGGAGACAAGGATAGAGAGGAGATCTAGTAGTCAAGCACACCAACACACATAATTTGCATCAGATTTTTTCTTCTGTTTCAAGGTGAGGAGTTTTTACTATTTGTTCTTGTTAAATATTATGAATGTTTACAATAATGTTTAAAGTGCACATGTTATATCCTACGAGTTTTGCTCAATGGATTCTATGATCTAAGATTCAAGTTACATGAGCTTTGCTCTAGGAACTCCAAGATTCAAGTTACATGAGCTTTATGTAGGTCCCAAGGGGTGTAAGTAAGGTTTAGAAGCGGGGGAGGGTTGAATAAACCTTACCAACTTTTCGATTTTTAGTCCTTTTAAAATATTACAGAGTTAATACAGACAGCTAAGTCCTTGAGGGACAGTTAAGTTGGTTATTCAACAGAGTTAGCCACTCAACAGACTCGATAGAGCTGTTGATAGAATAACTCAAATGTTTAACTTGAAACTTAACTTGGATGTGTTGAGTTTTTCAGCGGAAGATTTAACACCCTTGATTTGTTTTAAACTTGTTTTAACACTTGATTTTAGCACTTAGTTAATTATTAGTTGGATAGCAAATTATCAGCAGATGTATGTAAGTATGCAGAAATAAAAGTGTTGAAATGTAAATGACACAAATGATTTTTATAGAGGTTCGAAGATGGGGTAATTCTTGTAATCCTCTCTTCTCCAACTCCTGGAAGAATCCACTAAGTAATGATCAGTTCACAAAGTGGTTATCAGTCTAGAGACAAGTCTTGATAACACAAACACTTGCTCCTTAGACTCGATCTGAGATGCCTTGGTCACACAAACCGCCTGGCTTCTCGTCCGACTCAACTTCTTCACAGGGCACCGCCTTGCTACTTGAGCTCACTTTCTCAGGCTTCTTGGATTTGATCACGAAGCCCTCCAATAACTTGAGACTGGTTCGACCTTGAACCTTCCTACAATCCTTCTTGGAAAGTAGACCCTTTTTGATTCTTCAAAAGTTTCCTTTTCAACAGTTTGAAGTTGTCTTTCCTTCACGGATTTGTGTTGGATCGATTTCCTTCGAGTTTCAGGCTTGAGGATTTTGCTTGAATATCTTGAGAATATTTTGCAGGTTACAGTTTGAATATAGCATGCTTGTTTGTGGTTCAGGTAACCTTTTCTCAATGAGATTCCTCAGCCTTTTATAGTGAACTTTCAAAAATCTGCCCGTTGAAGAGATAGGCTGATTTTCAAAAGTCACTAGTGTTCGTTGGCTTGTCTTTTATTGGTCTTCAATCTTGAGATGTAGACCTTTCCTCGTATTAAATGGATGTTCAGCTTTTCAGGTTCTGACACGAGGTGCAGTGCTTCCCATTAGTTTATTCCTTTTGCACGCTTCTGGGACGAACACTTTAAGACCCGGCAACATGGAAGTATTACTTGTTTAAGTAATGTTCTTGACTTCTGTGCAACGGATTCTTTTCAGTTAACTCCTCTTTGCAACTGCCTTTTTCCCAGGTGACTTGAGTCTGCTTTAACCATTGAAAGACTCATCTGTCACTTCAACTTGTGACGTGGCTTCTTGAGTTGACTTAACTGACTCTTCACACAGATGTCCCTCAGCTGTTACATTTTTAGTCGAGTCCTTGATCTTCTATCTTGGCCATACTCAGTTGTTCCTCAGCGGAGTCTTCACTTCACTTCTTCAGTTGACTTCTTGTATTTCTAGGCATAGCTGACTTGACTCAGCTCATCCACCCCTATCTATTACAATGAAAGATACAAGGAAAATGGGGTGCCAACATTCTAATCTAAGTTTTACATGGCATTCATCAAAATCTACAAAATAATTTCCCAACAATTTCCCCCTTTTTGATGATGCCAAAACCTAAAAATATTAAACAAAATGTAAACAGCACATATACATACAAACAATGCAGAAACAAATAATGTATGCGTTGAATCAATCATTTTATTGATCATAGCATTCTTGTCCTTTACACAGCTGTTTACAAAGTGTATCAGAGCATATTTAAATCTAAGCAAATTACAAGCATCTATGCTAAGTACAAGTACAAAGTGAGAAATTGCGAAACACTTTATTGAATGTACAGATGACTTAAACAGAAATGTATTTACAAAAGTGAAATACATGAAGGGTTCGCAGCAACACTTCATCGCCTTCGTTGCCTCCTTCTTTCCTCTTTAGCTCTGTCATCATTAGGTCTCTTTCTTTTCTTTTCATCTTCAGCTGCTTTCTTCTTTTCATAAGCTCTCTTTGAAGCAACATCCTTTCTCTTCCTTTCTTCCCATAGCTGGTCTTGTCTTTTGTTTTCTTCTTCTATTCTTTTCACATAATCAGCATTCTTTCTAGCCACTTCCAGATTCGCTACTTCATCGTACCCAGCCCAGTAGATCCTTCCCTTCTTGCCTAGATCTACATATTCAATATTTTTGGGTAGAGGTCTAAGTTGAAAACCTCTTCCTCCACCACTTCTTCCTCCTCCTCTGGGTGTATACTGTACAGGAGTCTTCTGCTTACCCGTTGAATGGTTGCTTGTAGTCTGCTGCCTATCAGCTTCTTCGCACAACTTAAGACCCTTCTCCCAATACGGATCCCGGCTTGGGCTACGACATCTTCCGGAAATTGCCTTCGTATTCGAAAGTGTTTAAATTCTTCAATCGATCTTGCTCGTCTCAAGTCATCCGAATAGCATCTTTATCCTTCCTGTTTGGAATGCCACCGAACTATTTCAACATTTCTTCAACGCGGGCATCCATTCTCTTGTCGAACTCCTCCATCCCTGCTTCTACAATTTTCCTTTTTTCTGACTTAGGCACAGTAGAGTGTTGGATCGGTAGAGTCACTGGAAGTTTTCTGATAATGGATCTTTGTGACATGACCTTTGCTCTTGAGGGTTTCAACAATCATTAAGGTCAAGTCCTTTGACTTTTCCCCCTCAACTGCTTTTCCCTTCTTCTTCTCACCAGCTGCTTCTTCCTTTTTCTTCTCAGCTGTTTCTCCCTTCAATTTCTCAACAGTTGCTTCTTCCTTTAATTTCCTTAGGTATTCCTCTTCCCCCTTTTTGGCATCATCAAAGGAAAGAGGAACCCGAGGGAACATTCTCACGAGCATTAAGTCCAGTCTGCTGAGAGCTGAGTTCTGCTTGGAGTCTGATGCGGCATGTGTTGTTCTAAATTCTGAACGAGTGGCCTTTGATTCACCGCCACCGGTTTCATTTCACCATGAGAAGACCGAACTCGTATTCATGTTCTCCTCAACACGCACTTTCTTTTTCGGTGAAATTCACGCAGTAACTCCATTTCAGTTGTATGGGAGGCATGCAATCATTCCATATACGCCTGCATCCTCTGCTTCATATCAGCATTGTCAGCACTCCAAACAAGCATCTTATTGTACAATGCCTTAAAATATCGAACTTGCTCATGTCGCATTGCACTCTTTGCTGACACACACTCTTTGATCCTTACCACAATCCCTCTTTAGTCTGCTGTGAGAGTTGAATCTCTATTGTCCAGACGCAGATCTAATGAGGCTTGGTGCCGTTCGATCTAATCAATCTCTGCACAGATCGTCTTGAAGACTTCACGGATCTCACCGGTCACCCGATTCAGGTTGCGGCCATTCAAAGATCGAATTCAAAGTCTGCTGGAACTATGGAGTCGGTAAGGATGACTCGATCTTCTCGAACGGTGTATCGGCGCTACTCTTTGGTTGTCTCTTCCTCTAGATCTGGCAGCTCAAGTGAAAAGGGAAATAATTGCTCAAAGGCATCATCTCGCACATATGGGATTGACTGTGCTATTTGAGCCTGTGATGTCTCTGGTTGAGTCGGCACTATTGCAGCTTTGGGAGCCTGCGCAGATGACTTGGTTTCAGCTAGGCCTTGTTGAGAGGGTTGGCTAGCTGACTGAGCCTCAACTGTCTTAATAGCTTCTTCGGCCTCAGTGGATTTTTCTATGTGAATTACCTGGTCCTCGGCTGCATCATCACCATCATCGGAAGATGATGAAACCTGGGGGCTTGGTTCATCATCGATGTTGAAAGTTTGATGAGCAGCTTTAAAACTCGACTGACTCGTCTGTGGGAGAACATCCTCAGCTGGGTCCTTTTGATGTTCAACAGGGGTGGACTCAGCTTCATCTTCAGATCCCATAAATGATATGTCAGGATTGTTCTGGGAATCATGAAGTGCACTAATCTCCTTCTCAGATTCAGCAATGTTAACAGGAGGGATGTTCTGAGCTTCTTGAGCTTTACCCAGGGAAGTCTCAACCTCCCTTGGGCCTTCTACACCTCTAGCAGTCTCAACTACAGGGAGGTCTTCTACATTCCCTTCGACAGTCGTAGCTGTCTTAGGGTCTTGGATCGTGGCCTCTGAAGGAGTCTCAACCCCTTGGATTGCACTTTCATTGCCCAGAGTGTTAACTCCCGGGGCATTTCCATCATGTGCCTCGACTGCAATAACAGTGTCCTCAGCCTGCAACGTAGTTGACACTTCGGCTGGGACAAACTCAATTGTCCGAGCTTCGTCAATGTCAGTATGCTGTGGTTCTTTTTCTTTTTCCACTTCGCCTCCTTTCTTCATTGTGGAGTCATCTGCAGCATCCTCTGACCCTGCTGCAGTGGTGTGAGTTTCCCCCTCAGATGGCACACCAGTTGAGTGACTAACGATGGGGTCACTCTTCTCCAGACTCTCGGCTGCTTCCGTTGAGTGCTCAGTCGTGGGGGCAGGTGGTAAAACACCTTCAGTAGGGGTTGGATCAACTTGGGTGCCCAAATTCCTAGTTTCATCGCCAAGTCCCTTGGACCCATCTTCAGAGTGTACTGGGGATGTAGTTGCAGCTATAACTGTGGCCATTTGTTGCACTACCCCCAGTGGGTCAATCTGCAGGAGAGATTGTGAGGACTCTCCTGGGCCTTCAAACATGTGTTGCTCATGCATCATCCTGGATTCCCTTAGAGCTTGCTGCATGTCCGACTTCTCTGTTGCAGCAACAGGATCCATATCTTCATCACTTTCTGACAACACATCCATATGATGGTGAGTGTGATCCAGGGTTCCAGTGAGAGGACATATACTGGTTTTCTCGAGAGCTTCAGCTTCCTCAGCTGCTCTGGCTTGATCCTTCTCCTTGAAGATTTGCAAGATATTCAGGCAGTTGTCCTCATCAAGGGCCTGAACCACTTTGGTGATGCCGAAGAATTCGAACAACTCCTCCTCTTCTTCTATGAACTCAGGGCGTTCAAACTGCTCCCTTGAGTGACTTAGCTTCCATGCCCTCCATTCACGTAGACGGCGCTGGATGTCTGGATATACAGGAGAAAGCATGATAACATCATCATCCTCAACCTCCTCTTTTTGTCCTTCCTTGTCTGGAATGGAAGGTAGCATGGTCTGCTGCTCTTCACCTTCAGCAGCGTCCGTAGCAGGCGGAGAGACAACTTTCTCAAGTGATCATTCAGTTGTCTCAGCTGCTTCTTTTTTCTCAGCTAGCCTCTCCACAACTGGGTCTTCATGAGGCCTCTGCTGATCATCCTCAGCAGACTTGGCAGTTTCATCAACTTTTTCAGGAGACTGCACTTTCTCAGTGTCAGCAATCTCAGATGTTTTCTCCAGCTGAGTAGCAGACTCAGCTGTCTTTTCAAGCTCTGAAAGCCTTGAGATTCTTTTTCTTCTCTTGGTTTTAACCAGAGGAATTTCTGGTTCTATTTTCTCTGGTTCCTCAAACGTAAAGGCCTTCTGAGTTTCCTTAGAGGCAGCTGCCTTTCTAGGTTTGGCAGTCCTCTTCTTCCTTATGGCTGGAGAAGGTATTTGGACTTCCTTCTCAGCCTCGGCTGCAGGGGCAGGAGACACGGCTGCTCGGGCAGGTGATTCGGCTGTAGGGGCAAGTGCATCCTCTTTCTTTGCTATAGGGGCAGCCTTCTTCTTTGCAGCTTTCTTCTTAGGAGGGGAGGTAACAGTTGTTTCTTCGGGTTCAGCTGATTCCCCCTCACTCGCATCCGCCCTCTTAGCATGGGCTCTCTTCTGGGCTCCTAAAAGATTAGCTCTGAACATCTTTTTGTTTACATGGAAAGACTTTCCATGTTGAAGGGGAATGTCCTTCACTTCCAGTAGATGGCCAATTACTAGGCCATAGCCGAGTGATCCTCCAAAGGATCTGTCCTCCTTGTATGATTTGTTCCCAACATTCTGGCAGAGTCTGCTATACACGAACTCAACACAGTTGACTTTCTTACCTTGCATGATTGCAGCCATGACGATCAGCTTAGTTTTTGACAGTTGATTGAAGCTGCCAAACTTCATATCTACACACTTGGCGACGACATCCATCAGCTTGTGATAGTCGTCCTTCAGCAACTTTTTCTCAGATGTGTATATTACCTTCGTAGCACACTCTGGTTTGGCTACTTCTTTCCATGCAGTAGCCAAATCAACGTGTGCTTCAACAATCTTAGTCATGCCCTCAGACGGCAGCAAACAGTGCTCCGCAAGGTCCTTAGCAGTAATCATGATGTCCTTGCGGTGGACGGAGGACTTGATTCCTTCCTCCTGCACCTCAGCATTTACATAGAGTTGCACCACCTCTTCAATGTAAGTGTGTGAGTACTCCAAAGTAAGAAAAGGCCTGATACTGGACTTTTCTAGCATTTCAGCAATCTTCTTCACTAGGGTTTCATCGGAACCCTGCTTCACCATCCCTTCAAAATCCACAGTCGATCCAGAGTGGATTTGCTTCGATTACTTGACGAAATTAAATTTTGGTTCCATTTGCAGAGAGTTTCTACCGATTAAATCTTGATAAACTGGCTTGAGAACACGTCGGGTATGCGAGAGAGAAAAGAACTTGCTTTCTTTTGCTTTGAAGATGAACAGTTTTGAGTGTGAGAGAGAGAAAACTGAAAAAATGAGTATATAAGGGTTATGAAAGGACGTGTTTTTTATTTTTGAAATTTAACCAAGATCAACGGCTCAGATTTAGCACGTCAAACCGCATTTAATTCCTCGCATTTAATGCGGCAGCATTTATATCCAATCATATGCTTACTGTGCAGCTTTTGACTGTACCCGTCATTATTACGCTGATGTCATCCTTAAAAACATTCCCACTCATTAAAAACAACTGTGTTTTTGTCACTTAGCTATTAAATGACTCAGCTCATGTCAAAAGTGACTCAACTCAGCTTCTCTCCTTTCATTAGGTGACTCAGCTGTCAGCTAACTCGATACAGCTAATTTCCCAATGTAGCAGTTTCACTTGGCTGATGTGAAAAACTTGTTTGATTCTCACTTTTTCATTTTCCATCTCTTCTGATTGAGTCTTCTGAGTATCAACTCAGCTCAATTAACCCTAGCTCATTCTTAAGCTCTTCAAACCTTGATTCAAATAAAGTTTTGGTGAATATGTCAGCTAACTGTTTGTCAGTTGAGATATACTCCAAAATGATGTCTTTCTTTTCAACATGATATCTGACATCAATGTGCTTTGTTCTTGAATGCAACACAGGATTCTGAGTGATTGCAATAGCACTTGTGTTATCACACATAATTGGAATCTTTTTTTCTTCAATTTCATAATCTCTCAATTGTTGTCTCATCCATAACACTTGGGCACAACAGCTACCCGCAGCTATGTACTCTGCTTCAGCTGTGGATGTGGCTATTAAGTTTTGCTTCTTCGAACCAGAAACTAACTGTTTCCAAGCATTTGACATGTACACAAGTACTCTTCCTCCAACTCTACATCCAAAGATAGTCGAGTTTGAGTATCAAATCGCCTTGTATCCACCTTCCTTTGGATACCATAAGCCGACTTCCGGCATCCTTTCAAATATCTTAGGATTCTCTTAGCTGCAGTCATGTGACTCTCCTTTGGTGCAGATTGAAATCTTGCACATACACCTACTGCAAAGGTGATGTCTGGCATGCTTGCTGTTAAGTAGAGCACTGATCCAATGAGTGCTCTGTATCTTGTTTGATCTACAGCTTTACCATCTGCATCCATGTCCATCTTGACTGATGTGTTCATTGGTATTTTCACAGAAGACTTCTCTTCCATACCAAATTTCTTCATTAAATCGCTGGTGTATTTTGTTTGACTTATGAAAGTTCCATCCTTCAATTACTTGACTTGAAGTCCTAGGAAGAAAGTCAGCTCTCCCATCATGCTCATTTCAAATTTTCCTTGCATGAGGTTTGAGAACTTATCACACAGCTCTTTACATATGGATCCAAAAAGATATCATCCACATATATTTGAACAAACAATATACTCTCTCCATCTTGAATTCTGAAGAGTGTTTTATCCACTTTGCCTTTGGTAAATCCATTATCAGTTAGAAATTGAGATAATGTATCATATGATGCTCTTGGTGCCTATTTCAATCCATATAAAACTTTCTTAAGCTTGTACACCTTATCTCCAATGGTCTTCTGCTCAAAACCTGGAGGTTGTTCAACATAGACTTCTTCCTCCAACAGTCCATTTAAGAATGCACTTTTCACATCCATTTGATATACAGTGAAGTTCTTGTGAGCAGCATAGGCAAGAAACATCCTTATTGCTTCTAATCTGGCAACAGGAGAAAATGTTTCATCAAAATCTATTCCCTCTTCTTGGCAATACCCTTTGGCTACCAATCTTGCTTTGTTTCTTACCACAAATCCTTCCTCATTCATCTTGTTTCTGAAACATCTTTATTGCTTCTAATCTTGCTTTGTTTCTTACCACATTTTTTGGCTCTATTTGGGAAATAAAACAAGTGAACATTGCTTCTTGCTGAGCTCTGGATCTGGTTCTTACACCATCTCTCACATCTCCAATGACTAGCTCTGGTGGATGGTCTCTCAGCCATCTCACATCAGGTTGAAGCAAATCAGCTGGGTTCAGCTGTCTCGCAGTTGTGTTGTCTTGAGCAGCTCTTTCATCATCATTTAGCTGCAGATTTTCCAGTTGTCTTTGAGATTCAGCTATCTCATCTTCATCTTGGTTGATTACTCTTGCTTCAGCTTCAACATAAGGACTTTTCTGCATAGTTGGTTGATTCAGCTTATCAGCTAACTCTTCAAAGTCTTCTCCATTCACATTAGGTTCATCAAAGACCACATGAATAGACTCTTCTATGACCATAGTCCTCTTGTTCAGCACTCTATAGGCTTTGCTTTCAGCTGAGTATCCCAAAAATATACCTTCATCAGCTTTAGCATCAAAAGCCTTTAGATTATCCTTGCCATTGTTGTGGATGAAGCATTTACATCCAAATATTCTGAAGCACCCAACATTTGGCTTTCTCCCTGTCCAGATTTCATAGGAGTTTTTGTCAGTTGTCTATTTATCATGCATCTATTTGGAGTATAGCATGCAGTGTTGATGGCTTCAGCCCAAAATCTCTTAGTCAGTCTATCTTCAGCTAACATGGTCCTTGCAGCTTCCTTGAGAGTTATGTTCCTTCTTTCAGCTACTCCATTCTGCTGGGGAGTCCTTGCTACATATAACTCATGAGCAATACCATTTCCAACACAATACTGAGTTATTATCCCATTGACAAACTCAGTTCCTCTATCAGACCTTATCTTTATAATGGTTTGGCTCTTTTCATTTTGAACTCTTTTCATCAGCTGAGGTAACTTCTGAAAGGTTTCCTTCTTTTTGCACATGAAGATTGTCCATGTATATCTTGAATAGTCATCTACCACCACTAAGGTGTATTTCTTCCCACTTATGATGTGGCTGCTTCAACTAGACCAAATAAGTCAATATGCAACAGATGTAATATCCTTGTTGAAGAAGGACTAGGCTTCTCCTTGAATGAAGATTTGATCTGTTTTCCCATCTGGCATGCATCACATACACTTTCCTTCTTGTACACTGAGTCTGGTAATCCTTTCACAAGATGACTCCTTGCAAGCTTGTTGATTGTCTTGAAGTTCAGATGACTCAGCTTCTTGTGCCACAACCAACTTGATTCAGTTGTGCTCTTTGCTAGCAGACAGGTACATGGTGTGGCAGTAGACTAGTCTACCACATACATATTCTTCTGTCTTGATCCTTGCAGCACTATTTCATTTGATTCAGTATCTTTGACCTGGCACACTCCCATAGTGTTTGTTGGCTTGTCTTTTCTTGGTCTTCAATCTTGAGATGTAGACCTTTCCTCATATTAAATGGATGTTCGACTTTTCGTGTTCGACACGAGGTGCGGTGCTTCCCATTGGTTTATTCCTTTTGCACGCTCCTCGGGACGAACACTTTAAGACCTGGCAAAGATGGAAGTATTACTTATTTAAGTAATGTTCTTGACTTCAATAACGGATTCTTTTCGTTAACTCCTCTTTCTGCACCGCCTTTTTCTCGGGTGACTTGAGTCCGCTTTAACCATTGAAGGACTCATCTCCGTCACTTCAACTTGTGACGTGGCTTCTTGAGTTGACTTAATCGACTCTTCTTCACACAAACTCCCTCACCAAGTATTCACGTTTTTCAGTCGAGTCCTTGATCTTCTATCTTGGCCATACTCGATTGTTCCTCAATGAGTCTTCACTTCACTTCTTGATTGACTTCTTGTATTTCCAAGCATAGGCGGGCTTGATTCAACTCATCCACCCTATCTATTACAATGAAAGATACAAGGAAAATGGGGTGCCAACATTCTAATCTAAGTTTTACATGGCATTCATCAAAATCTACAAAATAATTTCCTAACACTTTATGCTCTAGGAACTCCAAGATTCAAGTTACATGAGCTTTATGCTCTAGGAACTCTATGATGACATGATTATATGATGCCATGATATATGTTGCAAGTTTTTCATTAATGTGATGCATGAATTTTATTTAGCTTGAACAAATGTGATTTCCCACTGAGTAATTGTTTTTACTCACCCCACTATTTCCAATGATTTTTTAGATGGAGTTTGGCGCAGCGAAGGCGAGGAGGAATGATTGGCTAATCTCCATTTAAAATAAATAAAATAAGTCTCCTATTTTGAATGAATATTTTAGTGTCTACTTGAACATTCGATTTTAATGCTTTGTTAAACTACTATTATCCTGCTATTTAGTTTTTGTAGGTTTGGAATATGTTTGACTATGGTTAAATTCTGTTGACTTATTATAATGAATGCCTATTTTTCTTTTACTTGTTTAAATCGCTTCCGCATTAAATTTTCCGTTAAAATATTCATTTTATGTTTTTTTTAAAGATACTAATTTTTCAAAAATATTATTTATATTTTTTGAAAACTCCCATTTTTAGTTGTGGCGTCACAAGTTATTTTTATTTCTGCTTTTCAAAATAAAACACTTTCGTATATAAAAAGTGGGGCGTTACAGTGTGGTATCAAAGCTAGTCTGATTTACTGAAGACTCGAAAAAAAACACAAATTATAAATAAGGACAAGATCTTTTGTTGTAAGTCATTCACCTCTATCTCGCTCGCCAGCTACAAAAAGGTACATATTTTCATACTAACATATGTCAACCCATGATACAATTGCTATGATTTCTATGATGCCAAGATAATATAATATGCATATTATTTCATAAATTTGTTATGAGTTTACATGAAATTTATTTTCGCTACCAGTTAATATTATGATAGCCATTGTAGTTGAGAGGTATGCCAATTATAACGATAATGCATAATTGATATGTGAATAATTTACATTTTTAGTTGTGTATTAGATGTGTATTTTCTCAACTGCTAGAAAGGGGTGCACAGGGCCGCCCTTGGGCCCTTTCAAACGCCTACAAGAATATAGAGAGTATAAACAGGCCAAGGAAGATGATGATCTAGGAGTACATATAGCCACGATGCTGAAATTGTGGAAGAATGTCAGAAACTTACCTAATGAGTTACCCACTATGAAGCCGCCCGGAAGTTAGTTGACACCATACCACCCTATTGGAAAAGACAGGCACGTCGGTTACTCGAAGAACACTTGGAGGTGGACAACAAGAGAGGGGCAATCATAGATTATGTGGAGTTTTCTGCTGCATGCTTTAGGAAATGGATAAAATTTGATGATGACCCTTTTCCAAGTGACGTGGAGAGTGAGGAAGAGGACCCAGAAGAGGATGTTAATTTTAAGACATCGGAATCAGTTAAATCGTCTTAGGAAACTAGGACTACGCAAACTCGGAAAACTTAGTAGTTAATATATATATATATTTCGATGTCTGTTATTGCTTTTCTAAGGATAAACATTCTTATCACCTCAAGAGTTTACCATGAATGAATGTTTACTTATTTTATTTGAGTATGGATTATATTTATAATGCCTTTAAGAATATTTCAACTAAGGTACAACCATCCTCTTAATAGGAACCAATGGCTCCTCAGACACGAGGTCAAACTAACGGGAACGGAGACGAGAATATGAACGGCAATGGAAATGGACATGACCTAATTGCCCATTTGGTCACTGTGCTTCAAGGGTTTACTCAGCAAGGACAAATGGCCCAAAACAATACAGTCCCTATCAATCAAGTGAATCAAGTAGTGGAACAGTTTCGTCGCTACCAACCCCCGAGGTTCAACGGACGTGATGGCCCTGCATTTGTCGAAGAGTGGATACGCTCGTTGGAAAGAATCTTTTCACACATAGCATGCACTGATGCTCAAAGAATATCATGTGTTGTGTTCCAATTTACTGAAGATGCTGATCACTGGTGGGAGGCGTATTGGAGAACAAGAACTGAGGAAGAGCATAATTCTCTAGCATGGACAGAGTTTAAGGATGTGGTGATGAACAAATACTTTCCACAATCATACCGAGATCGTAAGGAAGCTGAGTTCTTGGAACTAAAACAAGGAGGATTGTTAGTGGTTGAATATGAGCGAAGGTTCAACCAATTATCTCGCTATGCCACACATCTTGTGGACACTGACCAAAAGAAGGCTAGAAGATTTGAAAGAGGTTTGCGTCCTGAAGTTGGAGGTATACTCGCCGGGCAAGGTGAAATGACTTATGCGGATGTCGTAGAACGGGCACAGGCGGTCGCTACTCGCTTAAACATAGATGTCGGGAACAAGAAGTTTGTGGAGGTTCAAGGAAAGAGGAAATTGGAGTCCCCTAATCAGTTTAAGGGTAATGTTCAGAATAAACACGTCAAACATAATATGAATATGGGGCCCAATAGTCAAATGGAAAAACCACCTTGTGCAGAATGTAGAAGAAATCATAGGGGAGAGTGTCTATTCGAAAAAGGAAAATGTTATAGATGTAAATAGCCTGGGCATCAAGCATATGAGTGTTCCACATATCCGGGAGAGAACTCTGGGAAAAAGGCTCAAGTACCTGCAGGAAAAGGGCGAGTATTTGCACTGACGCAAACAGAGGCTGATCAAGAGCCCAACATTATGACAGGTATGCTGACAATATTTGACGTCCCTGCTCTTGTATTGTTTGACACTTGTGCTACAAATTCATTTATATCTGCTAAGTTTCATAAGAAAATTGGAAATAAGAGAGATATAATTAACATTCCCCTTGAAGTTAGCATACCCTCAGGAAAGACATTAATGATCAATGAATTGTCTAAGGACGTGAAAATAGAAATTTGTGGAAGAACTGTAGTAACAAACTTACACATCATAAACATGAGGGGCATTGACATAATTTTAGGCATGGACTGGCTCAGTAAGAATCGAGCGAGTATAGAGTGTCATAAAAGAGACATAGTGTTTCATCTACCAGGAGGAGATGAATTCACTTTTTACGGAGCCAAGTGTAACGCTATACCTAGAATGGTATCAGCTATGAAAGCGATGAAAATGTTGAGGAAAGAGAATTGCCAAGGGTACTTAGTGAGTGTACAAGACACCAAATCTATGGCGTTGAATTTCACTGACGTTCCAGTTGTGAGGGACTATAGGGATGTGTTTCCAGAAGACCTTCCAGGAGTCCCACCGGATAGACAAGTGGAATTCACAATAGATTAAGTACCTGGAGCGGCACCGGTATCAAAAGCACCCTACAGGATGGCGCCAAATGAGGTACAAGAGTTAAGGGTGCAATACAAGAGTTATTGGATAAGAAATTTATTCGACCAAGTGTGTCACCTTGGGAAGCGCCGGTCTTATTTGTTAAAAAGAAAGACGGATCAATGAGGATGTGTATCAATTATAGAGAACTTAATTGACTCACAATCAAGAATAAATATCCATCGTCGAGAATAGAAGCCCTATTTGATCAATTAAGATGAGCAAGTGTCTTTTCGAAAATTGATTTATGGTCCGGTTATCACCAATTAAAGATTAAGGATAATGACTTACCGAAGACTGCGTTCAGGACTCGGTATGGACATTATGAATTTGTGGTGATGCCATTTGGGTTAAGCAATGCTCCAACTGTGTTCATGGATCTCATGAATCGGGTTTTCCATTCGTACTTAGACCAGTTCGTCATAGTGTTCATCGATGACATATTGGTCTATTCAAGGAATGAGAAACAACACCAAGAGCATTTGAGTATCGTACTGGAAACACTTCGCAGGGAGAAATTATATGCGAAATTCAAAAAGTGTGAGTTTTGGCTAGATCGAGTTGTATTTTTGGGACATGTTGTTACATCAAAAGGAATAGAAGTTGACCCGGCTAAGGTCGAAGCTGTAAATGATTGGAAAGCACCTACAAATGCCAATGAATTTCGTAGCTTTCTAGGCTTAGCAGGTTACTATAGAAGATTCATTAAGGGATTTGCAAAGATTGCAGCGCCCATGACCAAATTGACAAGGAAGGGCGAGAAGTTTCAGTAGTCAGAAAAGTGCGAGAAAAGTTTCCAAGAACTAAAACGGAGACTAACATCAGCACCCGTGTTGACCATTCCAGAAGTATCAGATGGATTCGTCATCTATAGTGATGCATCGAAGCAAGGATTGGGTTGCGTCTTGATGCAACAAGGCAAGGTTGTTGCCTATGCTTCAAGACAACTGAAACAACATGAGTTGAATTATCCTACCCATGACCTAGATCTAGCCGCAGTAGTTCATGCTTTGAAGATTTGGCGACACTATCTGTATGGGGGAAAGTGTGAGATCTATACAGATCATAAGAGTCTGAAATATTTCTTTACTCAAAAAGAATTGAATATGAGGCAGAGAAGATGGTTGGAATTGGTGAAAGACTATGATTGCACCATCCACTATCACCCTGGTAAAGCAAACATAGTTGCTGATGTGTTGAGCAGAAAACAAAGAGGAGAATTGACCAGTCTACTCACACAAGAGGGGAAATTAATAAGAGAATTTATTAAGTTAAAAATCGAAGTTGTGCCACCACCTAAACGAATAGAAGAAATATTGGCAGCTATGGTGATACAACCAGTACTACGAGAAAGGATAAAAGAAGCACAAGCCAATGACGTTTTTTTGTGCAAGATGAGGAATCATGCCCTTGATGGGGGCATTAAAGGGTTTTCAATTGCAGCTAATGGTGCGTTAACTTACAATGGTAGGTTATGTGTGCCAAAGAATGAAGAATTAAGGAAAGAAATCCTCGAAGAAGCCCATTGTACTCCATATACTGCTCACCCAGGAGGTACAAAAATGTATCGAGATTTGAGAGAAATCTTTTGGTGGAGGAGTATGAAGAGAAGTATATGAAACTTTGTTCAGAAGTGTTTAACATGTCAGCAAGTTAAGGTTGAACATCAGCGACCCTCTAGACTTCTTAAACCGCTTGAGATTCCAGAATGGAAGTGGGAAAATATATCAATGGATTTTGTGATGGGATTACCTCGGTCAGCAAGAGGGAATCAAGCTGTTTGGGTTGTGGTTGACCGATTAACAAAGTCTGCTCATTTCCTACCTATGAAGATGACTTATAGCATGGATCAATATGCACAGGTTTACATTAGGGAGATTGTCAGGCGACACGGTGTTCCAGTCTCAATAGTATCGGACAGAGACACAAGGTTTACATCAAAATTTTGGAGAAGTCTACAATCAGCTATGGCTACTAAATTAAATTTTAGTACTGCCTACCACCCACAAACAGATGGTCATTCAGAAAGGACCATTCAAATTTTGGAGGACATGTTGAGAGCATGTGTTTTGGACTTTGGAGGAAGTTGGGAAGTATATCTGCCGTTAGTGGAATTTGCCTACAATAATAGTCATCAAGCAACGATTGGAATGGCTCCCTACAAAGCATTGTACGGAAGAAAATGTAGGTCGCCTATATGTTGGAATGAAGTTGGTGAGAGAAAAAATTTGGGACCTGAGATTGTTGAACAAACTGTGCAAGTTATTCAAAAGATCAAACAAAGAATCAAAGTAGCACAAGATTGACAAAAATCATATGCCGATAAAAGGAGAAAAGATCTACAGTTCAATGTGGAAGATAAAGTATTTCTAAAGATCTCACCGAATAAACACATCAGTAGATTTGGGAGAAGAGGAAAACTACAACCAAGACATATTGGTCCATTTGAGATTTTAGCTTGAGTTGGAGATTTGGCCTATTGGCTAGCTCTACCACCAGAACTTGCCTCCGTTCACGATGTCTTCCATGTTTCGATGTTGAGAAAATACGTGCATGATCCAAGTCACATAGTAAAGTACTCAGAATTGGAAATCAACAAAAACTTATCATACGAAGAAGTATCAGTTGCCGTATTAGATCGAAAGACAGTTACATTAAGGAATAAGGATATCAGTTTAATTAAGGTACAATGGAGTCGTCACGGGCAAAATGAGGCAACTTGGGAACGAGAGGACGAGATCATAACTAAGTATCCCAATTTCCTTAATCAAGGTTAGTGGTTTTGAATTTTCGAGGGCGATAATTTTTTTAAGTAGGGGAGGATGTAATTGATAAGGGTCTTTTTATGCATGTTTTATGTGTATATTTAAGTATGATTTGAGTTATTTTATTGTTAGTTTCATAAATTTTTGATTGCACATAGTTCACATTACTCCGAGGTGCTTTTATTGGTGTAGATTGATGATTTGGAGCTGTTTTTGGTGAATTTTGGGCCATGGTTTCATGTCAAAACATACCCGGGGTTTCTGGATGCAAAAACACTCAAAATCCCAAGCTAAACGCGTCATTTCGGGGCCTTTTCAGTCAAACACGGGCAAGGTGTGTTTTTAAGCACGGCCGTGCTTTTGAGGAGCCAAAACCGAGCAAATTTTCGGCCAAGACGTACCAAATATGGCCAGGCCGTGCTTTTGAAGCACGGCCGTGTTCGGGAAAATCCGCGAACACGGCCTGCCCGTGCTTTTAAAGCACGGGCGTGTTTTTCGTCCAGACTGGTTTTTTCTTTGGCGAAAATAATGGAGACTTTCCCTTTTTGCTTTTTGACAACCTTTGAGCAACTTTTACACCTCATTTTGATGCACCAAGCTCTATTATTCCCTCAATTGTCATGTGGACACAATGATTCAACCAACTCAACCATGAATATGCACACAATGATTCAACCAACAACCATGGAAGTGGAGCATTTGTTAGCATTATTGATGTGTTCTTTCACAAAGATGGTGCCTATAAAAGCCAAGAGTTTGAGTTGGAAAAAATATTCATAATTCATGTAGTATTCATTCATAGAGAGATTCATTGTATATTCATTGTATATTCTAAGTTTCAAAGCAAAATACATTGAGAGGATAAAAGAGAGGTAGAGTTGGAAGTTGAAGAGCAATAGAGGAGAAGGCTTGGAGCTCAACATCATTGCAATCAACCAAGGAGGAAGTCTTGAATTGGTCTTGAATAAGAGCTAAGTACACCATGTTCATTTTATTCAAATCTTCTTGTGTAGTATACTCTTTTGTCAAAGCCATGTGTAGGTAAATTTCTAGTGTTTGAATGTAATGAACTCTAGAATGAATTTGTGATTAAGGCTTGTATGTTTTTAATAAAATCTTCATGTTTTGTGTGATTCACTTATATTATGCTTTATTCATTCGAATTGGTATATGCGCAATATTGATTTGAAGTTTATTTTTCATCCGGGAAATCGAGAGATTCATGGTGAAATAGAACCTATATAAGTGAAAAGAGTTGCATGCAATCCTAGATATAGGACGACATAAATCTTCTGGATTAGGGTCAAACCTAATATGGGAATTCACAAATCATTATAATGTTATCTTGGGGGTTTTAACTAGAAAGAAATTTCAGTTAATCAACTTGAGATTAGAAGTTATTCGCGCTCGATAGAGGGTTTAACTTAAATCGGGAATTTCTACGGTCCACGTAACATGAGATTTTATTAAACGAGGTTGGTTTTTTCTTAATGGCTTATGGTTGTATTTTTATCTTGTTAAATCACAAAAACATTCTAGAGGGATTTACATTCAAACACATTTCTAGCTCTTGATTTCTTAATTCTACAATCTACTTTTATTTGATCTTTTGTAAGTTGCAATTATTTTAAATTCTCTGTTTTTTTTATTTTCCATTTTAACAAACAAAACTCTGAAAATTATTAGATTAAATAACAAAAAGACGGTAATTATTAGTACTTACAATCCTCGTGGGAATGACACTCGGTACTCAACAATCTATAATATAAAACGATAGGTGCACTCGCCTAAGGTTTTAAAGGTAGCTTTTGAGCCATCAAGTTTTTGGCGTCGTTGACGGGGATTGTAATATTAAGAACGCTTTATTTTTGTTAGTTTAATCATTTTTTTATTATTTTTTTATTTTTCCATTATCTTTCTTTTTATCTATCTTTGTAAGTCTTGATTTATACTTATCCTCTTTGTTTACCGCAGATGTATGCCTACTCGTCACCGAATTTGGAAGCGCGACACCGCAGTAGCAAACACAGGGAAAGTACTAACACGACCACGAAAGAGGATACTAACGAAAGTAAAGACTTCGTCATGGCGGATGAACAAAGAACTATGTATGACTATGCCAAACCATCCATGGACGACATGCCATCTAGCATCGTAAGGCCCGCTGTTGCAGCCAATAATTTCAAATCAAACCGAATGTCATTCAAATGGTGCAACAATTTGTTCAATTTGACGGCTACCGCATTTAAGATCCGAACAATCATATCGCAAATTTCCTCGAAATTTGTGATACCTTTAAAATAAATGGAGTCTCGACGATGCCATCCGCTTGTGCCTATTCCCATTTACTCTTCGGTACGGGCTAAACAATGGCTAAATACTTTGCCAAAGGAACAATCACAACATGGAGCATCATGGCGAAAAGTTCCTTTTGAAATATTTTCCACCGCCAAAATCGCACGATTGAGGAATGAAATCTCTTCATTCACTCAAGAAGACGACGAGACCTTGTACGACACTTGGGAGAGATTCAAAGAATTGTTGCGGAAATGCCCACATCATGGTCTTCCTATTTGGATGCAAGTCCAAACATTTTACAATGGGCTACTCTCGTCAACAAGGCAAATGATCGATCGGCGGCCGGAGGAACTTTGAACAATAAAACATCGAAGTCGCCAAGATCCGATAGAGGGAATGGCCATGAATGGCTATCAATGGCAATCCGTCATTTGAGGTAAACCTAACCGTATCAAAGGTGTTTATAATGCGGATGCAAAGTGGTTACACTAGCTGCACAAGTCGAAGCTTTGACCCAAAAGATCGACGATCTAGCAGCTCCTAAACCACCACCACCGCACGTTTTATCTTGTGAAACTTGCGGGGGATTGTATAATCATCAGGACTGCCCACACACAATACCTCACGCTGAACAAGCTAATTACGTTGGGAATCAAGGCAGAAATTACCCAAGTAATCATTACAGCAACACATACAATCCTGGGTGGCGACAACATCTTAATTTCGGTTGGGGAAACCAAGGCCAACCACGACCTAATCCCAATCCTGATCTACACACGTCTCCCGGATTTTAGCCAAATCAAGGTAAGCCTAACTTGGAAGATCTTATAACAAAGTTTGTGCAATCAACAGATACCCGATTCCAGGCGGAGGAAAAATCCTTGAGAAATCAAGAGGCATCTATCCATAATCTGGAAAACCAAATAGGCCAGATTGCGAAGATGATTTCTGAAAGGCCACAAGGAAGTTTGCCGGGTAACACCAAGCCAAACCCAAGGGAGCACGTAAAGGCAATCACCATCAGTTTTCCACATGATCATGATTATGCCAACGCCACCATGCAGAAATATGTGGAGGACGACAAACACGAAGAAAAGCCCATGAAAAAGGTGGTCGCCGAATACAAGCCCAAGATCCCTTACCGGAGTTTAACCGAAGAAGATAGAAGGGAGGATAAATTTGGTAAGTACCTTGAGTCATTCAAGCAACTACATACTAATATTCCATTTGTTCAACCTCTTTCAAAGCATGCTAAGGATCTAAATGACATCATTTCTAATGAAAATAAGCTTAACGAACTATCAAATGTGCAATTGAATGATAAATGTTCTTCCAATAATCTACCACAAAAATGTAATGATCCGGAAGTTTTATTATCTCTTGTACAATTGATGGTTTACCTGTTGATAGAGCACTAGCTGACTTAGGAGCTAGTATCAATGTGATGTCTTATGAAACATTCAAGCATATGGGATTAAGTGAATTGAAACCTACTAGGATGGACATACACTTAGACGATAAATCGATTAAACATCCTAGAGGTATTATTAATGATGTGTTAGTCAAGATCGATAAATTCATATTCCCGATTGATTTTGTTATTCTTGACATGCATGATGATATTGAGGTTCCTCTAATTCTTGGGCGTTCTTTATCGCTACGCAAAATCAATCATTGATGTGCATGAGGGAAAATTAACTTTGAGGGTGGGGGATGAACAAGTAATTTTTAAATTTCATGTTGATATTGAAAAGGATACTACTTGTTCTTTTGCCGATTCAATTTCGTTGCACGATGAGAAATCTAAAAATCTCTTGGAGAAAAGTGTTGTTCAAAGTCCATGTTGGAAGCTTATGCCCGAAAAGGGGACCGGAAAGTTCAAAGAACACATTTTGAAGCATAAAGTTGGAGGTAATACTACTAAATACCCAAGGGATTTTCATAAGTCCAAAGCTCCACCCGACTAATCTCCACATTTTGGTAAACGGTCCAGCTATACGACTTTAAAGAAGCGCTAACCGGGAGGCAACCTGGCATTTTGTGTGCATTTTCCTTTACTTAATTTATTTTGTATTGCTTGGGGATAAAAAAAAAATTTGTTTGAAAAAAAAGAAAAAAAACACGGTCTGGCCGTGCTTAAAAAGCACGTCCGTGTTCGTCACCCAATTCGCGAACACACCCTGGCCGTGTTCAAAAAATCCAAGGTTTTGTAGGAAAAATTCGTACCGAACACGCCCAGGCCGTGCTTTTCAAGCACGGCCGTGTTTTTCAAAAAAAAATTTAAAAAAAAAAGGAATTTTTTTCGAAAAAATTCGTACCGAACACGCCCTGACCGTGCTTAAAAAGCACGGCCGTGTTTTTATTAAAAAAAAAATTCCAAAAAAAAAAACTCAAAAAAAAAATTATATTTGATGATTTCAAGGTATTCGAGTTGTGTATACTTTATTAGGTATGAAGATGTCGATGAAGATCTCGTACTAAACCACCCAATGATCGCTCAATACCGATTTCACTCTTCTAGTAAGGTCGTATTTTTCTTTTTCCACCTCTTTTATTTTCTTCTAGTGTGGCTGATTTTTGAGTGTTTTGTTTGTGTTCGTTCATCTCTTTCTTTCACATTGAGGACAATGTGAACCTTTAAAGTTGGAAGTGGGTGCAATTACACTCTTAGAATGCTTGTGTGCTTGTTCTGAGTCTGTGTGTGCTTGTTCTGAGTCTGTGTGTGCTTGTTTTTATTTTTAGTTTGTCGACAATAAGTAATTTTTTTTTTTAACAAATTGAGTGTTTGCTAGTCAATAACTTAGCCCAATTACACCAAAATTAACTTTTTGATTTATGTTTTCAATGTGAAGCAATTGATTGTCTAGGATAGATTGATGTAGATGTGTGCTAAATTTTGACGAGATTTCCAACTCCATAATACTTGATTTGTTAAGGCATTTACGACAAAGCTTAGTGTTATGAACGTTTGAGAATTCATGATTTAGTGGTGGTTAACTAGTTGTTATACCAAGCTTGTGAAAAAAAAACAAATGAAAAAAAAGGGAATCAAATCGAGGTTATACTCCTCTATTTGTTGTTGCTTAGTAACTAGGAGCATTCATGAGTCCCATGTTTGTCTTTTACGTAAAACGGCGACACAAATATGAGTATGGGAAACCACCCTAGGAGTGTTTGAACGAAAATTCAAAATATAAACCTAGTGGAAGAATGCCTCGAAAGGTTCTACAAAAAAAAAAAAAAATCGAAAGGGAGAATGTATATTCATTGAATTCTCATTCCAATAAAAGTTCAAGAAGCTTGGTTATATGACTAGTAGGCTAACTACAATGATCCATTGAATTCTTGTATTTTCATGACATTATTGAATTGAAGTTATTCATAACTATCAATATTTGTGGAGTGATGATTTCAAGTTTGAATAATGCCTGCTGATGTTACAGTCTTTCTTGACAGTCGATTGCTTTGCAAAAATTGTGTTTTTACTGAATGGTTAATTTGGGTTGAGAAGGCTAAGAACTTGATCAAGTGTTCAATGTGTTGAAAAAAATACTTGTGTGTTTTAATTTATTGAATCATTTTTTTATTTAATGTTTTGCTTGAGGACAAGAAAAGTTCAAAGTTGGAGGTGGTTTGATAAGGGTCTTTTTATGCATGTTTTATGTGTATATTTAAGTATGATTTGAGTTATTTTATTGTTAGTTTCATAAATTTTTGATTGTACATAGTTCACATTACTCCGAGGTGTTTTTATTGGTGTAGATTGATGATTTGGAGCTGTTTTTGGTAAATTTTGGGCCATGGTTTCATGTCAAAACATACCCGGGGGTTTCTGGATGCAAAAACACTCAAAATCCCAAGCTAAACGCGTCATTTTGGGGCCTTTTCAGTCAAACACGGGCAGGGTTTATTTTTAAGCACGGCCGTGCTTTTGAGGAGCCAAAATCGAGCAAATTTTCGGCCAAGACGTACCAAACATGGCCAGGCCGTGCTTTTGAAGCACGGCCGTGTTCGGGAAAATCCGCGAACGCGCTCTGCCCGTGCTTTTAAAGCACGGGCGTGTTTTTCGTCCAGACTGGTTTTTTCTTTGGCGAAAATTATGGAGACTTTCCCTTTTTGCTTTTTGACAACCTTTGAGCAACTTTTACACCTCATTTTGATGCACCAAGCTCTATTATTCCCTCAATTGTCATGTGGACACATTGATTCAACCAACTTAACCATGAATGTGCACACAATGATTCAACCGACAACCATGGAAGTGGAGCATTTGTTAGCATTATTGATGTGTTCTTTAACAAAGATGGTGCCTATAAAAGCCAAGAGTTTGAGTTGGAAAAAATATTCATAATTCATGTAGTATTCATTCATAGAGAGATTCATTGTATATTCATTGTATATTCTAAGTTTCAAAGCAAAATACATTGAGAGGATAAAAGAGAGGTAGAGTTGGAAGTTGAAGAGCAATAGAGGAGAAGGCTTGGAGCTCAACATCATTGCAATCAACCAAGGAGGAAGTCTTGAATAAGAGCTAAGTACACCATGTTCATTTTATTCAAATCTTCTTGTGTAGTATACTCTTTTGTCAAAGCCATGTGTAGCTAAATTTCTAGTATTTGAATGTAATGAAATCTAGAATGAATTTGTGATTAAGGCTTGTATGTTTTTAATAAAATCTTCATGTTTTGTGTGATTCACTTATATTATGCTTTATTCATTCGAATTGGTATATGCGCAATATTGATTTGAAGTTTATTTTTCATCCGGGAAATCGAGAGATTCATGGTGAAATAGAACCTATGTAAGTGAAAAGAGTTGCATGCAATCCTAGATATAGGACGACATAAATCTTTTGGATTAGGGTCAAACCTAATATGGGAATTCACAAATCATTATAATGTTGTCTTGGGGGTTTTAACTAGAAAGAGATTTCAGTTAATCAACTTGAGATTAGATGTTATTCACGCTCGATAGAGGGTTTAACTTAAATCGGGAATTTCTACGGTCCACATAACATGAGATTTTATTAAACGAGGTTGGTTTTTGCTTAAGGGCTTATGGTTGTATTTTTATCTTGTTGAATCACAAAAACATTCTAGAGGGATTTACATTCAAACACATTTCTAGCTCTTGATTTCTTAATTCTACAATCTACTTTTATTTGATCTTTTGTAAGTTGCAATTATTTTAAATTCTCTTTTTTTTCTTTTCCATTTTAACAAACAAAACTCTGAAAATTATTATATTAAATAACAAAAAGACGGTAATTATTAGTACTTACAATCCTCGTGGGAATGACACTCGGTACTCAACAATCTATACTATAAAGCGATAGGTGCACTTGCCTAAGGTTTGAAAGGTAGCTTTTGAGCCATCAGTAATACCCACTAATATATTATCTTTATTATTATTATTATTATTATTATTATTATTATTATTATTATTATTATTATAGTGTATTAATTAGTAGCACCTACTCTATTATTAGCCAACCCATTAATTATGATAGACAAACAACCAACTACCAACAATAAAAATTTAATTCTCTACACAAGAGTCAAGTTATCTTGACTTCCTTAGTAATCCACTAATTACTATTGATACTCTATTTATATAATAATTCTCACCCCTTCAATTTACACCATAAGAGAAGGTAAGATTACTTTACATTGAAATCCCCTTACTTCTCCTTAATTTATTTAATTATTTATTTGTTTTTTTCGCCTTTGTTACTTCTAAATGTGAGTGTTTATTATGTGTATGAAGTGGGTTGTGTGTCTTGATCTTAAAGTATATATATAATATTTGATCAGTATATGTAAAGTAAGTATATTTATGTTGGGTGTAATGTGACACGTGTGTGTGTGTGTGAAGTTTTTTCTTTTAAAAAAAAAAGAATTCCAACTAAGTGTATTGTGTGCATTAGTGTATGTATGCATATATATATATATATAACTATATATTGATATGTATATTAGTTGTGTGCTTGTGTTATGTGTGTGTCAGTTATATATATTATGAATATATAAATAGGTAATATATTATATTGTATATTGTAGTTATATCTGTCGATATTATATATGTATAAATTATCAGTATAGTTAGGGAGTGTTTGGGATTGGTTATTAGATGTGATAAGGATTGTTATCACATTAAATCCGACGTTTGGGATCTTGGATTGCAGCCCGTTATTAGCCCACGGGCTGGGATTATAATCACAATTGATTTGATTAACAATCCCTGCCCCACCCCTGGTATTATGTAATCCCAACCAATCTCAATTTTTGAAAAGTCACTAGTACCCATATATTAGGCGATGATATGACCATCTTGCCCTCAAATACCACAATATTAACAATATTGGAACATATATAACCTCATCTTCCGCCTCTTGGAACCCCAGGTGACGGTCGAAAATCGCAGGTAAGTTTTCCTCCATTTCCCTCGCGTTTCGATTCAAACTGCATTTGTGAATTAAATGTTAACATAGATTTTGATTTCCTTTTCATATCCATGTTATCCATGTTTGGGTCTCGTCGGCAACATCCGTCATTTCTTTTTCCGACCAGTTTGAAGCTTTGGCAAGGATTCTCAAAATCGAAGAAGATAACTACCCGAAATCGCACAAGGGACTGTAAGTTTTTACCTAGCCAATTTTTTTTCTAGCTTTACACCTGACACCTTACAGGATCACAGAAGTCCAGTCTAAATTCTTTGTACAAAAAATAAAATGGTTCAATCCTGTTACGCGTGTTCAACTACTTTAGTTTGTAAATTCGCCCATAATTTTGTCGAGGTTTGAGTGGGTTAGATTTTTTGAAGCTCAGTTCTAGATTTTTGCAGTGTTCTGAAATTTTCTAATTTAGTGGTGGACAATTTTGCAAACAAAACATTATGTTTTTATTGGTTTATGCATTTTGTATGTGACAAGAAATTAATTTGTCAAAGCCATATTTAAATAGAATTATTTGACCTACAATTTGCCTTTGTCTCTGCAATTTATAAGTTATGAAGTACATTGGTTGGTCAGTTTATTATGTGCTTTCTTTCAGCTAATAGTTTATTATTTTATTTTGTACTAAGCTTGTTCACTGAAGAATGTATATGTCATGGAATAGCTATTGTGCCTGGTTTTTAACTGTACAACAACTTTTGTGGATGGATTATGTTTGTGATATGTTAAAAATTTATTATTGTTCAGGAGTTTTTATTGAGGATTCTAACTTACATTGTGATGGTCATTTTTTTAGTTAATATACTTTGCACACCTATGGCAACTAGTTTTGAAAAAATGATAATGAATTTGTGAACAAGATTATACTGAGGAATCATTTCAATTATTGTACTTTCACTTGTTGCTTGATAATAAATTGCCAATTTGATGGGAAAAACTATCAGCAAGGAATCTGTTCACTTTTTTCTTAAATCTTGTTACTCTTTATGTGTGCATATTTAATTAATATGTCTTCAACATGTTTGTGTACTGCTTGATTGAATATAAATAAAACTATGTTGAAACAAACAACAACAATTTGTAGGAGTTCAAAGAAAGATGGCTGAAGAAGATGTTCAGTTACTTGCTGTTCTCCAAGAAATTGTTACAATAATTAAGACATTCTTGTTCTTTGTTTATTTCTATCAACGATACTTTGCGCCTCAAACTCGATGTCGCATTTCTGCCGCAAAACCGTGCCCCGTACACAATGATTGCCCATTTAAATCGACAACTTGAACATATGAGTGAACTAATCAACATGACTAATCAAGATTGTATTTCACAACTCCGAATGGACAGGAATTGTTTTCGTGGATTGTGCTTTCTTTTAGAAAATGTTAAAGGGCTGAACCGAACTAGGCACGTACAAATTACTGAACAAGTTGTTATCTTCTTATCTATTCTGGCCCATCACAAAAAAATCATGTTGTCAAATTTGATTTCAAATGATCCGGATATACCATTAGCACACATTTCAATTTGGTGCTACAAGCAGTGCTTAGGCTTTATTCAATCTTACTAGTCACTCCTCAACCTATCAGTGATGAAAGCACAGATGATAGATGGAAGTGGTTTAAGGTAAATAATCATTTAATTAAATATTATGTCGGTTATTTATTATGAAAAATATGGTCTTAGACAAATGTTAAGCCTGTTCTCACATGATACATCTGTCTTAGGGTTGCCTTGGGGCATTAAACGGAACTTATATTGATGTTCGTGTACCTCTTCCTCACAAGGCAAGATATAGAACAGAAAGGATCCGCCGTGTTAACGTTCTTTGTGCTTATGCGACCAATCAATGAATTTTTCCTATGTTTTAAGTGGTTGGGAAGGATCTGCACCAATTGTCGTGGTGTTACGTGATGTTTTATTACGCGAAGTAATGGTTTAAAAGTCCCAAATGGTTAGTCATTTTTTATCAGGTCCCAATTTAAGTATCATGTGTTCAGCTAAGTCCTATTAAAATCTTTTTAGTGGAACTGACATTAGATATATCACCATAAATTTCATGTTCTTATTACCGATGTGATTGTGGTTATACAAACAGTCCTGGTTTGCTAGCACCATATCGAGTCGTTAGATACCACTTGGATGAATGGGGATCTGGCTCCTCAGCCCCTCAAAATTATAGGGAACTCTTCAATTTGAGGCATGCCAAGGCAAGAAACATAATTGAGCGTGCATTTTGTTTACTAGAAGGACATTGGGCCATTCTAAGTAGCAATGCCTTTTACCCTATAAAGACGCAAAAACCGAATCATCATGGCTTGTTGCTTATTGCATAACTTTATCCGCACAACCATGTCGTATGATCCTTTAGAAGATGAAATTCCAGAATTTGTAGTAGACGAGCATCCTTCCGAAGCTTATGGTGATGGTGATTTTGTTGACCAATTGGAGTCATCCCAGCCTTGGAATTCTTGGCGCAATAATCTTGAAGTTTCAATGTACAACGATTGGCGGGCTTGATTTGTAATAATTTCTAACAGCTTCATTTTTAAGTTATTTATAAGACAGTCTTATCGGAGAATTTGGACAATTGTGTGAACAATGGTGATGTAAAACAATGTTGTGTTTGTATGTTAAATGTGATTCTATGTAACTATTAATGAATTTAATTTAATGAAACCTTATTTGCGTGCATGTAGTACTTTGTTGTATTGACATTTTTATTAATTTGTGCATCAAACAGTTTATAATTTAAGCGTGTTTTCCATTGCTTCATAACTACACCTTGTTGTTCCTATTAATATTGAATAATAGGTAATATGGAATCAACTGGGAGTGTCCCAAAAAGTGGGCCAGCTCGTAAAACTACCCAATGTCGATGTTCTTGGACTATTGAGGAGGAGCAAGTGTTACTACATGCCTTGAAAGAACTCATTGTACAAGGTTTCAAATGTGACAACGGGTTCAAATCAGGGTACCAAAACATGCTTGAAAAGTCAATGAAACAAGCGTTTCCAGGAACAACGTTGCGTGCAACTCCACACATCAGTTCCAAGCTACATGTGTGGAAGAAAGATTATGGTTCAATATCCAGTATGCTTGCAAGGACTGGATTCGATTGGAATGACTCATCCAATACTTTGACCGTCAAAGAAGATATTTTTTGGGATGAATATGTCAAGGTAATCTATATAAAAATATATTTGCTTTTTTCAGTATGGTCTTACTAAGCACTTTGGCCTTTCATAATGTTACAAATTCCCTTGAAATTGATCCATTGTATTTTTGTTTTTCCATGTCAAAGTCCGATCCTAATGCTAAAGGCATGCGGTACAAGTCTTGGCCCTATTATAAGGATTGGTGCGAGAGTTTTGGCAAGGATCGAGCTACTGGTGAGAATGCTGAGGGGTTTGTAGATGTCCTCCAGGATGTTTTAAGTGGTGGACAAGTGAATCGAGGAACTGCTCCTAGAGATGAGTCCCCTCAGACTCCCAATCATATTGATGAAAATGACCACACTTCAACATACAACCCTCAAACGAGCGCTCGCTCTTCTGACAAATCCAAAAATTAAAGGAAGCAAAAAAAAATAGGTGAAGACCATTTTCTTGACGTACTAGAGAATTTATGTGACAAGACAGATGCACGTTTAGCCGACCTTGCTAAACGTATTGGTTTTGAGCAAGATGCATCATCTTCTAGGAAAGCTATTTTCGACGCTCTTGACCAAATGGCCTTTTTAACTGTAGAGACCAAGATAGCTGTTGCAACACAATTAAGCAACAAGACCAAGGGGCTTGACATTTTCTTTACTCTAAGCGATGAGAACAAAGCAGTTTTTGTGAAAATGTTGCTGGAAGGCAAAATTTGATTCATCTTGCGTTGGACAATGACTCATTAGGACTCGTATTATTAATTAGGTTTTTTTTTTGTTATCTGAAACACTAGCTAAAATCTAATTATCACTTTTTGGTGACATTTGAGACATATTGGATATGTTTCCTGCTTAGTTAATGTAATTCAAATGCTTTTATGATCTGTATTATATCCGTACTGTAATTGGAATACTTTGTTCAGTTGTTTCCATAACATTTGGAGCAGTTGCACATATGGTATGAATTTATGCAAATTCTATCTTTTGTACTGTTAAATTAGTCTGAATAGCAGTTATAGGTAGTATTCGTTGTTTCAGTTTTTTCATTTAATGGTGTTTTCAGTTTAGTAATCAATTATTTGTCTTTCCCCATTTACATTACAGCCTCCTTATGGTTCAAAAGTGAAATTATAGCCAAAGATTTTGTTCAGTTACACACGGTCCAATGAAGATGGCAAATTGTGCAGCAAATATTTTGGGAGATTTTACAGTCAATTTTTCAATCATCACCTACTTGTCATTTAATGAACATTACCAAACCAACTTAATGACATGCATTTAAGTTAATACATATATCACAATATTTATTGAATGGTTGGTAGGTGAACTAAAAAAGTGTATTTCCCATTTCCACTCTTATAAAAACCATTCAGTTACACCTCTTGCTCATCCAACCGTTCATTTGACTCGATCATATCTGGTAAGTTAACATGCATTGGTAGTGTTTAATAGTAGCAGTCTTTTCATTTTCAGCCATTTTGTACTCCATATTAACACCAGCTTCTGTTACTTTCTTAACTACAAAAGACTATTCAACTTCGTGTCATTTTACTTTGAAATTTCAAGTAACATTGAATAATCCTATTTAAACCGAGTAGTGAGGGGTTGGTATTATTCTGTTCATAATCAGCCATTTTTCATTTGGTAAGCATTTTATGTATATTAACTGTGGTTTAGATTAATGGACTAATGTCATTTAACTTTTTCTGAATCTCAGCAAATCATGGTGAAGATACGAAATCAGTGGGTGAAAGAAAACATTCGTGGTTTTGGATGGACTGAAGAAGAGGAATCAACATTGTACGACATTTTTTTAGTGTGAAAGGTACCAGATGTTGAACCATGCTAATGTTTTCAATGGGATTTTTCCCCAAGTTGCTCGTTTGGTAAGTGCTACGCTGCACAAAAACATCCATGTTGACAGTGTCAAAGAAAAAATCCAGAAGTTGCGCTCTTTCTACAATCAATATGTTCAGTTAATGGGTTTTCCTGGAGTGGAATATAACAGGGACACGGGCCGTATGAGAATAACCTTTACTTATTAGGACACTATGGAGAAGGTTCGGTTTGATAACTAAATCTACATGCAATGTTTTGTACTTTCACAAATTAATTATGTGATTCTAAAATGTATACTGAATATTATTTTCAATTTTCTTGGTAGGAGACGAACATGCAACGTTACTTCCGGACTTATGGATTCGAAATGTTTGAGAGCTGTGAAGAGAATTTTAAAACAAAGGAGGCCGCTAGGATTGATTTCGGACCAAATGGTGGTTATAATGAGGATGAGCCAATAGTGGTTGACGACAATTCTTCCAACTCGTCATCAAGCTACCGTCGGACGAGCGAGAGCGGCAACATGGCGATAAAGAACGAGATTGAATGGTCAACCCATGGGTGTTTGGTCACCAGCCTGCACCTCCACCTGCAAATGAGAATTGACGCCGCACCCAATGTGAACGCTCCTGGAGCTGCTGAGGCAGAAGAGGCTGAGTCCGACATGGACAGTCGTTAATTGATAGTAGGGACATCCTCATGTTTTCTAGTTCGGGATTTCAAAAAAAAATCTAATTAGTCTCGTTGTCTGTTTTCCAATATTGGCTCGTATGTTTATCCTAGTTTTTAGGTTATCTTTGAACCTGCTTAGTTAATCAGCATGGAGACTTGTTTAATATTAGTTTATTATGATTCTGCTGGCCAGAATTTTCAGCTAAGAATTGGCCAATATTGAATCAGTTGAATATGTATTATTTTAAAATGCACTAGATTTTAATATATTATTATTATATAATTCGTCCTCTATTCTTTCCTCGTTGAAGAAACCGGATGTAAACTTCAGAAATGATAATTAGCAAATTGACAAATATCAACAACATGATTTATTTATATTAAACAACACCAAATAAAGCTGGATTGAACCCTAAACACAACAGTACAACATTGGCACATAAACTTAAAAAACCCTAAACAACTCCTAATAACAAACTTACCTTTATTTATGCCAAAGATTGGCAATAACAACACATTACAAGCCGATGGTTTAAAACAAACCGTCAACATCCAGTACATAGGGACATCCGATTTAAAGATGATAATCATGGTTTGCATGATGATCCACTGGTATCAACACTCTTTGACGGGGAAGGAACGAATGGTCGTGGTGCACGTGGTTGACGTTGACGTGGGATGCGACTTGGACTTGGCCAGGGATGTCTCCATTGAAGATAACCTTGGTCATAAGTACTAGGACTTGGAGTGGGTTGATTAACTGAACTTTCAGAACCAGTATCATTGCCCCCGGCAAATCGTGAAAGGTATCGCCAAAATGATTCATCGCGTGTTGACTAAGACGATGACGAGATTTTTATTATTTCTGCACTTCCACCTTTTGGCTCTGGCAACCCGGACATGTTACCTATATCATCAGTTTCAGTTCCAGATGAAAGATTAATAACATCGTCATTAGCAGGATTAAAAAGAGTTCCAAAAAGCTGACACAACTCCATCCAGCATGGATCTCCAGTCTCGTGATATGCAATTCCAAACTGATTAGCCTAAAACACAATTAAATTAACAAAATCGTATTACTGAATTTATTAATTACATTGCTCACTTTTAAAAGAATATTGTTTGACATAATATAAAGAACAAACCTCAAATATCTCTTCCCACACATAGTCAGGGGCATTAACTTTATTATTTATAATGTCATACCTAACTCCATGCTTCCTAATAACCCAATAGAAAGTGCGATACCGTTTTTCAAGCATCTCCAACCTCTCATGACAGTAGTCGTACGAAAAGTTTTTGTTAAATTCCTTGTTAACAGTATTCATGGCGATAAGAACTGCATGAGCATTAACCCGGTTTGGAGCAAAGTTGTTTTGGGCTTGTTGGTCAATTAAGACTTCAATAAACAACCTATCTTCTTGTTCTTTCCATTCATCATCGTAGATGAAGTCGGCCTGATTAACGGGATATTTAGGTGCCATTGAAAATCAGTGAATGGAAATGGAAGACTTGAGCGAAGGAAAAACTTTATACTTGGAAAGACCTCTAGAACTCAGATTTTGGTGTGCATTTGATACGTATGGTTACTAGCCTATTTATAGCAAAATGTTAGTCACTATCAACCAGTTGGCCAAGCCTCGATAATTGAAGTAGCCAATTTTAGTAATAAACTAGAATTCACAATTTTGCTGTAAAATCTGCCATTCAATCTGCAAAGTGGTGGTGTTGATTTCAATAAAGGATGGATTCCCAAATATGGGTAGTTAAATCACAAACAGTGGAGAATTTGGAGTACTCCTTTGTAATTTATTGCAAAAGTCCGAGTACACAGACATAATGGGAGCAAGTTGGAAGATTTGAATGGATTCTTTACTTCCCTTACCAAGTGAATTGGCACATCACAACACAGTTGGTAGCAGAAGGCAAAAAAATAGGCAACAGTGAAAATAGATACATTTATGACTCACATAATTTTGGCTAGTGGGTAAGTGTGTTCACAAATACAACAAAAATTCACAACTGGACAATGTAGTCAAAGGCCAGTTTGATTGTACCAAACGAAATCATTTTGGTATAGCAATCTAAACTGCACAATTACACGCTAATGGCTAAACCTGATTACCAAGATTTAACATTTAAAGAAGAAAATTTACATCAGTAACAAACACTTTGTTAAAATTACAAAACACATATGACTGCATCATTTCATAAACCCATACAAACAGATACAAAACACATAGATGAGTTTCGATATCATGACTACAAAATACACACCTAAAGTGAGACCGGTCACCAATCTATGCTTAAATAGCCCTACTTAGACTATCATACATGTCCATATTAATACGAGGTTAAATTTTGCAAATCACATACGAGACAAAGCAAACAACAAACGTAATAACCCACGATATGATGACCATCTTCCTCGAGAACTGAACTTGTTGTTGAGCTGATGCTAACTCATTCCTAGCTAACTTGAGTTTGTCCAACAAACCAGAAATTATGTTTCTCGATCGGTCACAATTATCATCGTAAATCCACTTGACGAAGCCACACTTGTTCACCTGATACGAATTGATATGGATACATTATGATAAATATATTCAGATTTGAAATTAGTTAAAACTAACTGCATTGGAATTTTTGTAAATATAATGATGAACTCATCCCTCTCTCCGGGCAAGATATAAAACGTCTTCCGGGATTTGATTTTGTCCACGAAGTGTGAATCCTTAATTCATATCCACAATGACATCGAACTGGAGGATCATTCAAGTGAATCCTACATCGACAAGTCATGTTGCTACCACTGCTAAAGGCGTCGCTGTTCGTAGTGCTCATCTTTGTTGTTCCTAAACAACATAGTGGATGAAATAACAAGTGAGATAAAGAACTTCATAAATGAATCCAATATGCAGAAATCATAATAAATCAGTGTACATAATATGAATCATACAATTTAATTTGATTAATTTTCATGTAATTTTAAAAAATCAAACAGAATGTCGAAACAAAGGCAAAAATTACTATTATCAAACCAATTATCATACGTTTAGAAATTAATCATATAGCTGACATTCATATAATTAAGTTCAGAATTCCTCAATAAAATACCCAACATTTGCATTACAAAATTCTGGAAATCGGGATTCTGAAAACAGATAAAAATTATATGGTGACCTCCAAACCCTAACTAATTGGATCCCAAGAGAAATTGGAAAACATGTATGTTTATTAGCTTATCAAATATTACAACTTCAGTACCATGACATCAAAACGAGTATTAGAAACATTAATTAGACGAAAGATTGTGAAACCGTCTAACCTTTATTGAGCGAATGTCTACTGCTGATGTCCGTGAGTCTCTTCACCCAGTGTGATAGTTGCGAAATTACTCTCAAAGGCTGATGCGATGCTGGATTAAGATGAGTGGCCGAGCAATTTCAGTTTCTGTCAGTCCTCTGAAAAATTAGGTTGTTGCGAGAATGAGGAAGGGTTTCACCGTTTGAGGAAGATGAGTGGTATGCAGCGTAATTACTGGTAAGGGCATTTCAGACAATTTCTTAGTTTATAACACCTAATCACAAAAGGCAAACAAACATATTGAATTATACAATTAGTCTCCCTACAACCCAATCAAAAATGCCAAACACAATACTAAGTGGTATTATATAATCAATGAACAGTGCAATCCTATCCTATCCAAAAAAATTATCCAATCCCATCAACATTCCCAAACGATCCATTAGTGTTTGTTTACTCTAATTCAAGCTACAAAATCCCTACATTATATGAGATTTCTATAGATCTGTGTACTTAATATCTATATAGATCCGTCACATATAATCTATAATAATATTAGTATTTTAGAAGAAATATCTATAATATTTTCTTGATAATTTAGAAGATTTTAAAGTGTTATTCCTAGAGTTATAAGGTTTAGTATTCGAAGGTAAACTATTTCGTTTTATGATAGGAGACGAGGATAGAGAGGAGATCTAGTAGTCAAGCATACCAACACACATAATTTGCATCGGATCTTTTCTTCTGTTTCAAGGTGGGGAGTTTTTACTATTTGTTCTTGTTAAATATTATGAATGTTTACATTAATGTTTAAAGTGCACATGTTATATCCTACGAGTTTTGCTCAATGGATTCTATGATCTAAGATTCAAGTTACATGAAATTTTGCTCTAGGAACTCCAAGATTCAAGTTACATGAGCTTTATGCTCTAGGAACTCTATGATGCCATGATTCTATGATGCCATGATTCTATGATGCTATGATATATGTTGTAAGTTTTTCATTAATGTTATGCATGAATTTTATTTAGCTTGAACAAATGTGATTTCCCACTAAGTAATTGTTTTAACTCACCTCACTATTTCCAATGATTTTTCAGATGGAGTTTGGCGCAGCGAAGGCGAGGAGGAATGACTGGCTATTCTCCATTTAAAATAAATAAAATAAGTCTCCTATTTTGAATGAATATTTTAGTGTCTACTTGAACATTCGATTTTAATGCTTTGTTAAACTACTATTATCCTGCTATTTAGTTTTTGTAGCTTTGGAATATGTTTGACTATGGTTAAATTCTTTTGACTTATTATAATGAATGCCTATTTTTCTTTTAGTTGTTTAAATCACTTCTGCATTAAATTTTCCGTTAAAATATTCATTTTATGTTCTTTTTCAAAGATACTAATTTTTCAAAAATATTATTTATATTTTTTGAAAACTCCCATTTTTAGTTGTGGCGTCCCAAGTTATTTTTATTTCTGCTTTTCAAAAGAAAACACTTTCGTATATAAAAAGTGGGGCGTTACAGCTTTAAAATTGTAATAAACTGATGCTTAAGGGCCTATAATTCATACACTAATTGAGCGATATAAGAATGAATTAACCAACCATCACTTATTTCGTCAAGGAATCAAAGCTTCGGGAAGCTTGGGATTTCTTTGAAAGAGCCAGATAGATACATAAGATTAATTGGGCGGTTTCTCTACTTGAATCTCACTAGACAATATATCATATATTGTGTGCAACAACTTAGTCAGTTCATCAACAATCATTTTTCTGCTCATTGGGATGCAGCTACAATAACTTTACTATCATGTAGATTATGCATCCTCTTTTACTGCTTACAGTGATGCAGCTTGGGTATCCTGTGCAGATACCAAAAGATCCCTCACGGGTTTTTGTATATTCTTTGGTGGAGCTTTGATTTCTTGGAAGACAAGAAACAAATAATTGTGTCAAAGTTTTCAGCTGAGGCAAAATATATAGGGCACTTGGGAATACATTTTGTGAGTTGCAGTGCTTAGGTTATTTGTCTAGTGATCTTGGTGTCTCTATTTCCAAACTCATACCTCTTCTTTGTGATAACCAAGTTGCATTACATATTGTAGCTAATCACGTTTTTCATGAAAGAACTAAGCATTTGGAAATCGATTGCCACATTGTGATGAAACAATTCAAGGCTGGATTTATCACCCCTTCAAAAATTTCTTCTCTTCTGCAGGTTGCAGACCTTTTTACAAAAGCTTTGGGTGCTTCAAAGTTTGCAGTTCTAGTGTCCAAGTTGGGCATGAAGGATTTTCATGCTAATCCAACTTGGAGGGGGGGTTCTTGGGAATATTAGTTGGTTGGGAGTGTTTGTTAGAAAAAAGGGATAGTTACAAAAACACCCCTGAGATTTGGGTTAATTACAAAAAAATCCAAACATGTTTCAAAATTACAAAAAAACCTCTTTAGGTTTCTTTTTGTCTTAATTTTAGGGGGGTAACTGTAATATTCTTGTAAATATCAGGGGATTTTTTGAAATATTTTCGAAAATCACCTGGAAAAATGTAAGACGGAATCAAACCTCAAGGAGTTTTTTGTAATTTTCAAAGAACTCAGGGTTTTTTTGTAATTAGCCCAAACCTTAGTGGTATTTTTGTAATTATCCCTAGAAAAAAATGTTGATTTGTTACTAATACTAGTTTTTGTTATGTTGCTACTTTCCTATTTTACGTTTTTACCTTTATTTCATAAGTATAAATAGTGGTTGTACTCAGCTGATAGAGCACGCAATTTTCATTTTCTTCTGTAACGCACATTTTGAGTCTTAATACAAAATTCCCTTTGTTTTCCATCAAATAATTCCAAACTGTTGCTTTGTTAAGTAAAATCAAGGATGTTGTGGCAGATATTGCGGGCATTTTGGCGGTTTTAATAAACAAAAATATCATATGATTGATAAAATAATAAATATTTTTAAGGATATTTCAATAAGAAAATTGCTGAAAAATATAAAAAGTTGAAAATAACTTTCATAACAAGATGAATTTTGCAAATAGAATGCACTTTGCATCTCTTTTTATTCAACTACAGTCAATACACAATGCATTTTAATTGTATATTATTTTGAATGCAAACCATAATATAATTGCAATGTTAAAGAAATTAAGAATGTAATTCATCGAACTAGTTCTTAATATATTCCTTATCTAATTATTATTCAACTAAAAAAGAGAAAAAACTTTTATTTTAGTCCTAAAATTATATAAAGGCGGCACGTTTTGTGTGATTTTTTTAGTTCCAAAACCGCAACCGCACTAATGGGCACCAATGGATCATAAAAATCTATATATATAAATATATATATATATATATAAAGAAAATGGTTACTAAAATATTTTTTCCCGCCTAAATGACACTTTCTAAAAACTTTTTGTGACTTTTTTATTTTTCTTCCAGAATTTTTTTATTTTCGGTTACACTATGTAATAAATTAGGGATGTTTGACATTGACAAATAGCATATATGAAATAAATTGAGAATGTTTGATTTCCGAGCATAGCATAAAAAAATTGATTGTACGCATTTTATTATTTTTAGTACATATATGCAATAAATTTGAAATATTTAATAAGGTTAAAGATATGAAATAAATTGGGAATGTTTGAACTTGAATAATAGCATAAAAATGGTAAATAATGCAATTAATTAATTAAACACGTTGATAAAATTAGAATTCTATAATGGCAATTTCAAATTTATTTTTAGCAGATTATAATGTTGTTTATGTGATTGATTGCAATCCTAAATCGAATTATAATTTACAGAAATATTCCTAAATGTTTAAGATACATATCTTGCGACTTTCTGTCATCGATAGACAATACTAAAATAACTCACCAATTAATCAATCTCCGTTGATATATATATATATATATATATATCAGTATTTATTTGACTTGCAAATATAAATATCTCGAACATATAATATATATAGATCATTACTAAAAATTCTACTCAATCAAGACCAAATAATCGATATTGCAATCAAACAAAATATTAGATAAACAATCTAACGATAAGTAAAGGAAATTAAAATTTGCGAATAATGTTACAAAATACTAGAATAGTTTCATTCCTTAGTTATACTCCTACATTCACCTATAAATATATTTTCTCATAGCATTGTTGCATATTCTACTTGCAATTTGAATACTCAACTCTACAAATTTCTCTCCCATTCACGAAAATATGGCACCAATGCTCTCGCTCATGAAAATTGCAATGAAACTTCATCTGGTGCGATTATATGAGAAACCGACATTCAATGATCGATCAACATTGAACAGTCTGGAATGTGAATTCCATAACGCAGAGGTCTGAAATTTATTTATTTTTATATTGATAATATTTTTAAATTCTTTTTAGCAACTTTGTTTCTAAAATTTAATTTTTCTTATTCGCAGGGAGAGAGAATACATTGCAGAGTAAAAAACAGCCAACATTGTCCAATATAAAAGAATTCTGACCGAGGGGAGTTTCGAACACGTTTCATGTTACAAAGATGAAGTCAGACATTTTACTGGAGCCTTCTCGGTCATGAGGTTTACCACATACGTGAATTTGCTGAAGAGATATTCAACTTTTTTGTTGAGATGAGGTAAAATATTAATATTTACTTAATACTAACATGGGGTATATTTTCTGTTTTTAATAATTTATTGGTTTTTGTTTTCCATTCAAGGAACCTGATTTCCTTTCCAAACTTTAAGTGGAGGAACAAATTTGTGTGCCAAGGTATATAGAAATCTTTACAATATTTGATTGTTTTTCAATAGGCATCATCTTCTGAGGACGAAGTAATTAACTACATCAAACAAGATAGTTAATAAGAAAGATCCAGTTGCTGAAAGCTCTTTAATGAAAAAGTCTTTATTTGAAGAATCAACAATAAAAGGTTGTTGCAAGCTTAATAAAGTCAAAGTGGAGGACGAGCAAAAGAAATAAAATATTTTTTTTAGTGAAATTTCAGTTGATGAAACATTTGGAAGTTGGTTGAAACATTTTCTTTTAGACAACTATTTTGGACAATTAATAAATCTTCAAATGTATGGAGGATCATTTTGGAAGTTTTTGTATTAAAAAGAGTTTAGTGGGTGAGTTATCTGTATATGGTCTATATTCTTCATGTTTGATCTGCTACTTCAATATGATCCACTTGCGTAGCCTAAAAGAAAATGCATATCGATACATTATTGAAGATTAAAATAGTAAAGACATACTTGGTTAATTTATAAATAGAATAATAGATATTTGTGTTGACTTATATGTGTATCATTTAAACTTCTTGTTGTTAGTTACATTACTTGGAGGATCATAATACATGGCCTGAAACACGTTAGATCGAAACATTAAGAAATATTCAAACAATACATACAAAGTTGTTTAATGCTTGTAATAAAATAATTCAGTGTTCTAGTATGTGTGCTTCTCAGATTTTCTATTGTCTTTATTCCGGTATCATTTTGAATAACCTGACACAAATCAGATATAATGTCAGTATAAGAGGTTTTAATGGGGTTCCGTATTGCAAGTTGCATATATCCTATTAATAAAATCAATTATAGTATATTTTCAATTCTAAAACAGATTCAAAATAAAATATTCTCAGTAATTTATTATTCCATCTATTTTTTATTTAAGGATAACAAGAAAAATCATATTTTGAGGTGAAGTTTGTACATTGTAAAATACGATTATATAACCCAAATAAAATGTTTATGTTTCATAATGTATTTTTTAAAAAAAATACCAAAATAATTACCCATTTATTAAAAAAATAAATAATCTTCTTTCGAATGGGATAAATATTAAAATAAACTATCATGTAATATATGTTTTTTTGGAGTTGAATAAATATTTAAAACACACATAGATTAAAAAAAGGATCTAAGAATGGATAAATATTTAAAAAATAATTACCCTGTAAAATATATTCACAAAGGGGAAATCAATCGGATATGCGAACCTGAAAATTTATTTAAATAAATTTAGTTAGACTTTTACAAAATGGACAAATTAACTAAAAAAATGATTGTATTACAAATTGTCAAATTACCTTTTTCGTGACAGATAGATCTCTGTTTTCCGCCGTATAAGACAAATCAAACATTTACAAACACCGAAAATTACAATAAACAAACTGAAAATGTAGATCTATAAAAAAAGTCGGACATGTGGCTTTCGAGAAGGAAATGTTCGAGATAATTTTCAGTTCAAACAACATGGTTAATATAGTAGTCGTCGTCGTTCAGACAACTAATAAATCCGATGAAAAAATTAAAAACAAAAGAACGTTGAAATCCACATATTAGTAATACTTTATATCATCGGATTTACGATTTCGTCAGCGCCGTAAGGAGTTCGGTAGCAATCGCCGAAAATAATCGCCGACGCGGTAGGGAATAAGGTAGAAGAAACCCTAAAATCTAAAATTATATTTCATGTTTTTGTAAAGCACCGCACTTGGGATAAACGAGAAATGTAGCACTAATCTGTGAGTTAGAAAAATTGAGTTTTTTAGGGTTTGTTTTCACCATTGATACGTGTTGTCATCTGGTGCAATATGCATAATGCATTTTCTTGGGGTGACACTTGTGCCATTTGGATTTCTAGGCTCAACAGTTGGGCCTTATTAGATTGGTCGTATGAAAAATGTTATATTTGTATTCCCTTTTTTGTTAATTGTTTGGGCTTATTAACAATGTAGGTTTAGGGCTCAGAAAATAAATCATAGGACTTATTAGTTGTGATGTTCTAAATTCATAGTTAAATCTTATTATTATTTGTAATATTATTTAATATCTTAATCTTTTAAAATTTAGAAAAATATATTTAAAAAAAATATGAAACTTCTAATGTATTATGTTTATATTCTTAATATACTTTTTACTGTTTCGTTTCATTATTTATTATGTAGACTGATATTTATTATGTTAAGTTATTATTAATGTATAATAATACTTTCATTTCATTAGTATATAATCTGAAATTTTAATTATGATAAATTACAAATTATTTAATGATTTATATATCTAACATTTATATTACATCATAATTCCTTAAAGTGTATAATCATTAGGTTTAGCTAAAATCGGGTATCTATAAGTAAAATAAACACAAATATGGATTAAGTTTATTAATGAATTAATAAATTGGGATAAATCGTTATTAACGTAACTGTATATTGATTTTTTTTATAAATGTAGCAATCTATATTAAAATAGTAAATAATTTAGTCAAATTGCAATATGTGCTGGAAATAATATAATAAATGATTTTCTAACGAGTGTCAACACAGGTTATAAGACATAGATTCCACGAATGACACTGTCTCCGTCCGATCTTAGATTATCTTTCAAGTTTCAACTGAGATAGTTTCCGCTGATGGTTTCGTACGCGATGACTATAAACAAGATCCAAGGACAATCTCTCTCTAACGTCGGGCTTTATTTGTAGAATTTGGTTTTTAGTCATGGTCATTATATGTTGTTGTTTCCAGAGTCACCAATCACAGGAGTTTGTAAATATTAGTTTGTAACGACAATAAATCCAAAAACAAGCAGATAAATAATGTTTTTTACAAACAAGTATTCCCAAATTTTTAATTTTAAATGTGTTCATCCAAAGTTTTTTTTAAAAATCTATATTGTACATTGTTATATTCATCAATAATGTATATCTTAAATGCATGCAATTTACACCCAAAGACATATCCCATCATGTGCATCGCACGGGCAATATACTAGTTCTGATAAAAGTAAAACAAATTTCGATTTGAACAACGGGAAAATTTTTTAAGTACCCACTATGGATAGTGGGTACTCTTTTCAACCCACGAAGATAACAAAACTCGTTTCTACCCAAATTGGTGAAATTGCCCCTCCTTTAAGTTGGTGTTTTTTGAATTTTGAAACTGAAGTCATCATTATACCCATTAAAACCGTATAGAAACCATATACAACCATTTACATATACACGCACTTCAAGACAAAATAGTACATAAAGTAAAAAGTAAAAGTAAAAAAGCAAACCTAACATATCGTGCAAGAGAGCAAGAGATAACCTCCATATCATGCAAGAGAGAAGAGTCGTCCATGGATTTACAAAAAGAGTCATCTGCCACCGCTTCTGCTGCTGTCGTCGCCGCCATCGCACTGTCCTCCTCCGCTCCCGAATAGGTTAGGGTTATATATTGGTCATATCGTGCCTCCCTCATGTTCGAAATAGATGTTGAATTTTTTGGTTGCTTCATGTTCGAAATATATTTATGTTGGATTTCATGGATTTAGCGTTTAGTTGTTGATGTATAAAATACTTGATAATGTGAATGAATGGTGTTTTATTGAAGTTTTAGGTGTAAGAGTTGTGTTTTGGGTTAGTGTATTCGAAAATAGGTTTGGTTTTCTGGTTATTGTGGCACGATATGAGGTAGAAGACGATGTGGCATGATATGGCACGATATACACATATCGTGCCATAGTCTACTTCTTTGCACGATTTAGACCATATCATGCCAATTATCGTGCCTATTTTCAAATATGTATCGTGCCAATTATCATGCTTATGTATTGCAGTATTTTGTATATCGTGTCGTATGTCATGCCACTTTCTATTTTTTGGCACGATTTATGCCATATTGTGCCTATTTTCAAATATGTATCGTGCCACATATCATGCCTACTTTCAAATGTATTGCAGTATTTTGTATATCGTGTCGTTTGTCGTGCCACTTTCTATTTTTTGGCACGATTTATGCCATATCGTGCCATGTATCATGCCATTTGACCATATCGTACCACTCACTGTTTGTTCCCTAATTTTTGTTCCCTTTGAGTTAATTACTACATTTCTTCAATTTTTCAACAATTCATCTTGTTAAATTGCAATTAATTATTGTTGTAGGTTGGTCCACAGTGGAGGAGACCCTCTTATCATCGAGAGAGGGCCCAAATCGTAGGGTACATTAGACCGACTATAATTCAAATAATCAAATATGAGTTGTAGGAGATTGGTGGTGGTGTATATGGGCAGTTTAGACTGTCGGTTTTCGGTCATTTTTCGGATTTCGGGTATGACGAAGTTAGTTGTAATGCTACCCTTCATGCATTGGTAGCGATGGAGGTGCGTATGCCGGATGCTCCGAAATCTGAGTGTTGGTTCCACGCCGAAGAGTAGAGTATTAGATTCTCCCGGCATGATTTTACCATGGTATCTGGATTGAGGTTTTCGGGGTCCACATTTGACCCTAACCATGTTGTTGAGCTACTTGAGACCGGTATTTATCGACGATATTGGCCTCAGGGTGATCGTGTTACCGCTGCGGGTCTACGCGATTTATTTTCCGATGGCACCTTCCATGAGTCACCAGATGATGCCCTAAAGGTGGCGAAGGTGCTATTTGTATTTTACATGGTATTGTGTCTCGATGGCCGGCAGACCGCAGTGGACCATTGGCTATGGTTCTTGATTGAGGACACTGCACAGTGGGAGGCTATCCCTTGGGGAAAATACTCATTTCAGATTTTGATACATTATCTTCGGCAGCTGAATGATGTTCTGCCGCCTGGTCGATTTACTAAGGGTACTCCACAGCGATATCGCCCACCTAGTTATCACTTTTATGGTCCAACGTATTTCTTGTTGGTACGTGTATTTTTTTTACTTTATTGTATTTGTAATTAGTTTTTTTAAATATTTAAAAAAAATCTTATTTTGACACTTATCAATGTTATGACAGATTTAGGCATTGAATGCGATACCTTGTCTGGGTAATATTTGGGCAACTAGAGTATCTGACACCCAGACGCTTAGGTGCCTCCGTTGGAGGTTTCCAAAGACCACGGTTGACATGGTTGATTTTTTCTTTGACTCCGTATGCATTCCAACATTGTTTACTTATTTGTTTATTTAGTTAATAAATTATTTATTTATATATTTATTTACAGGCTTTAGTGTCTTATGAGATGTTGGATCTGAGTGAGAAGGAGCTCCAGCAGATATATATGGAGCGAGTCGATGAGCCGGTTATTTTGTTAGGTCTTCCTCGGTTCATCCCGAATGAGAACTGGTTTTTGGGCGGTGGTGCTGGGAGGGGCAGAGGCAGAGGTACGGGTACATATTCGACGACTGACCCCCCCTATTGGCAGGAGCAGTGGTAGAGTGTTGGAGACGGTAGAGGCAGGGGCTACTACTAAGGGCAGGGGGGAGAGGTAGAGGCCCCCACTACTACTCCTACTATTCAGAGGCCACCACTACTACTCCTACGATTCAGAGGCCGGAGAAGCAGTGTAGGACAGACGACCCATCATTCCACCAGGCATATGATCCCTTAGATGCCCGCACAAATGATTATCACTTGGGCCGACAGATGATGAGCCACATAGAGGACCTGGTGATACACGTGATGATGAGCCACCAGCTGTGGGCAGTATGTTGGTGCTACTGAGAGGGGTTATACGGGAGGAGATTGGCCTATTGGAGAGACGCATAGAGGATCGGTTCTCTCGATTGGAGTCACGAGTTGATTGAGCTATTTTTCAGTTAGAGATTCTCATTTCATAGGGGGGTTCTCGATTAGACAGACATCTAGATCAGGAGATAGGTAGGGTTCCGGACCATATTCAGGAGGAGATTAGGCGTTTGTTCCCATACATTGATCACTATGATGACTTCGTGCATGGCAGCCAGAGATTTTCTAGCCAGTCATCTCAGCAGACGCCATCGTTGATGCCGCATCAGACAACGACAATCACCTCTCAGAGAGAGACGACTCCTCTTCCACCGATGTCGACTCCTCTTTCGCCAATGTCGACTCCTCTTCCGCCGGTGTCGACCACTCATCTGCCAGTGTCGACTACTATTCATGTGGTATCGACTCCTCTTCTGCCGGTGTTGACTACTCTTTTGCCGGTGTCGACTACTATTCCGACGGTATCGATTTCTCTTTCGCTAGTGTCGACTACTATTTCGCCGGTGTTGACTACTCTTCGGCCGGTGTCGACTCCTCTTTCATCATTGTCGACTCCTCATCCGCCTGTGTTGGTACATTCTCTGTCTCCACGAGTGTCGGTCACTATTCCAAGGCCATTGATCCCTGGTATTCGAGCTCTCTCTCCAACACTAGTGGTCCCTGGTCCACGAGCGCCCTCTCCGCCTACTCCCTTCATCCAGGTTTGGGATAGGCAGCCGTCGCGTCTCATTCACAGCCCATTCAGGCCTACTGATACTCGCAAGCCGGACCCGAGCAAGAGGGAGTATGCGCGCTTCTTAGAGTCTAATGAAGAGTAAGTATTAAATATTTTTGCATTTGTCTTGTCGTCTTAGTATTAACATCTTATATTAGTGCAATGTCTTAATATTTGATGATCCAATTGCAAGAGGAACGTGGGGCTTTTATACTGTGTTGGGCCGTCATTTTTTAAGGAAATAGAGGATCCAACGATAGAGTTGGAGAATGATGTAAGTTTCTTAAATTTTTGTATTATTTAGTTGATTAATATTTTATTTATTTCATATTGATTAATATTGATTTCTTTCATTTATGTGCAGCATGTAAATACATATCTGGCCATATTACAGTCCGATCCCAAGTTTCTTGGGTTTGTACCTTGTCCCAAGCAGATGGGAACTTATAGGATTGTATCTACGATATTTTTGGTTCGTTTATTTACTATGCGTCTCTCATTTTACTTTAAACTTAATGAATAATACTTGTTAATTCATAAACATTTTCTATGTGTAGGATTCGATACAGCTTATATGGAATCGTATGCATGGTCGGGATCCTACAGGCACAGTATATGACCCGTCGACCATGGAGGAGATTCCTCTCGGACAGGAGCTGGATGAGTTGGCTAGTGTTGTCCAGCACGGAACTCCAGGATGGGGTAATCCTGGTTCGTGGAGTGATGTTGTGCAGGTACACTTGAATTTATTTTTTTTGGCTAGTTTATTCATTTTTTCATTAAAATTGTTAGATTAATTAATGATTTGTTTTTTTCCCCAGGTGTTCATGATCGTGAATTTATCAGGCCATTTTGTCGTATGCAGGCTGGATCTCCGTAGAGCCAGAGTACTTATGTACAACTCTGTACGTGCCCGATACACACCTAATATAAAGGCTGGAAGGGTTGCCGCCACACGTCCACTTCGTCCGCATTCTCCTAGCGGTATTGATGCACGCGGCTTCTATGACGCCGTTCAGATATCGATCAAATTGTCCGCCATGAGTGGGACCTTGTCATTTTGCCGAGAGAAAGATTGTTATGAGCGAATCGACATCATCGCCAGGCGTATTTGCGGTGTTTTGCGTCGTTAGTTGTATCACAAAGAAGATTAGTTGGAAGCAGTGCGGAGATACGATTCCCGGTGAGAAAGATGATGGCTCGACAGTTTATCGATGCTGATGAGATATAGTAGTACTCTTGATTCGTAGTACATTTTTATTGTATATCTTGTAAATATTTTGAATTATGTAAATATTCATTTTGCATGGTTTTATGTCCTATTATTACTAAGCCAGAGGTTTTTTGTTTTGAGCAACTAAATCAGAGGTTATTACACTTGAAATTGGTAAAACAAATATAGTAATCTTGTACAAAACTAAGTAGAACAGATTATCAAGACTATAATCTGTAGAGGCACAAAGAGGCACGATATATCGCACGATATATATAATACATCGTGCCTTCGTGCCACAAAGAGGCACGATATGGCACGATATGGCACGCTATATTATATATATCGTGCCTTCATGCCACAAAGAGGCACAATATGGCACGATATATTATATATATCGTGCAAATATCGTGCTATTTTATGGCACGGCATGTTGCACGATATATATAATATATGGTGCCGTATTATGTCTCTTTGTGGCACGAAGGCACGATATATTATCGTGCCATATCGTGCCTCTTTGTGGCACGGAGGCACGATATATTATATATATCGTGTGATATATCGTGCCTATTGTGAAACACCTATTTGAAGTACCTGATTAACATAGGAATACTGGACTTTCTGATCTTAGCGTTATTTGCTAACATAGTATTACAGTTGAAATAATTTTTGCCTAATTTTCATTATCCAGACGTCTCGGGCATCTTCTACGGGTATGATCATCTGATCAGCATATTCCACATTTCTTTTTACTACGCACTTGTCTTGAAGGACGCGGCTGTGTCATTGAGGCACTTTCGTGCTCATCGAGCGGCGATGACATAGTGCATTTGACGCGATTGTGGCCAGCAACTCCACACCTTGAACACATTTGACTCTTACGTGGACGATTACTTGATGATTCAACAGCAGAATGAACTCTACTTTGTCTAGGACGACCAGCTTATCTCAGGTTATTTGGAAGGTTGCATACTAATTCTCGCACCTCTTGTGGTAGAACCCATTCACTCGGATCAGGAACTGGTAGAACTTCACCCGCCCACATTAGTTGAAGATTTTCATTTTTATAATAATGTGCAACAAATGAATAGATATTGATGTTCACCTTTCTGCACAAATAACAAACAATTATGTGAAGATATTGAATGAATTATGTGAAAATATTGATATAAATTTATTTATACCTAATTGTTGCAGATGCATGGGAGCAAGGCATCAATTCATATTCAAATTCTCGACAGCTGCACGTTCTTTAGGATAAGTCAACCAAATAGGTCTTTGTTCCATCTTTCACTTTGTACTTCACATTACTAAGACACTGTACATCCATTCTACGACATATCTCAACTGCATCACTTAATCTTTTTGTTGCTTCAAGTGTTAACTCTTGATCTCTTTCATTAGCAGCAGTGCATCATTCATAAAACCACTTTTCCATAATAGTTCGAGCACACTCAAGCACAGAACAAACATGTAACTTTCTGGCCCATAATAACCGACTATTGAAGCTCTCAGCTGAGTTTGATGTCATGAACCCATAACGTCGGACAGGACACTTACATCGAGACCATCTGTCTTCCCCTGCATGTTCTAACTTCTTAAATGCACCCGTCTCACTAGCAACTTTTATGTTTTCAAAATACTTATCGTAATCTTCACGACGATATGAATATGATGCATTCCTAAGCATTGCTACTACCGTATTGAGCCAAATTACTTTGCAAATGATAAATGCAAAGCCCATGTGATGCTTCTGGGTATACTACTTTTATGGCATTATTGATACTCTTATGTTGATCAGAAACAATCAGTAGATCACGAGGGCACGTATAAGCATCTCTCAACTGTCTCAAAAACCATGTCCAGGATTCGTCGTATTCAACATCCCCAATTCCAACTGCAAGTGGGAAAATCTGTTCATTACCATCTTTTGTTACAGCAACAAACAATATTCCCCGGTACTTGCCTTTAAGGTGTGTTCCATCAATCACAAAAATCGGTCGGGCATGGTTTTGGAACCCAATGATTGATGCATTCAAAGCAAAAAATACGTACTTGAATCTATTAACATTATCTGACTTCCATCTATTTACCGATCCGGGATTCATTAAATTCAACATGTGTTAGTATGTCGGAAGTAGATTGAATGACTTGTTGCTATCTCCATAAATCAACCCAAAAGCATGATGCTTAGCACTCAATGCAACATTATAACTCATTTTAAGCCCATGTCGTGATTCCAACTCCGCTATCATATCTCTTGGCACGAGCGCAGAATGTTCCACTAGTAATCTAGATGCAAATTACGCACCTACTACTTTAGAATGCACCCGCCTAGATGCATTGTCATTCAAATTTAACCCACATCCATGGTGCTTGTCAAACTTCCCTACTCTCCAAATACCATCATTTCCATATGCACGCATTCGAAAAGGGCATCGTTCATACTTGCATATTGCATAATAACGAGTCTTATCCGAGCGTTCAACTCGATACTCAACTTGATTTTCAAGGTGATACATGCCTAGTGCCATCTCCAATTCGGTTTTGCTCATGTATGTTGCTCCTTGGCGCAATGTCCCACCACATGCTTCCAATCTAGCGAGGTTTCTTACGGAGGAAGTGAAACGTGCAAGAGTGCACCAGGAATTACCCAACTTCGTCATGTGGGCACTATTGTTTCATCCCTATTGTCTCTATGGATATCTGGATGTATGTTAGCACCTGGTTCTTCTGATGCATCTTGGGTTTGGTTTTCTGAAAATACTTCTCTCCGTCTACGTCTCCACTCACAAAATCCCTCAAATTCAGCATGTTGCTGGTCATTTTCAAATTGATTATTAGCTTCAACATAAGTACCAACATCACCAGCAGTGTAGTTCTCACCAAAATCATCTGCATTATTATCACAACCAGCATCACCAGCAGTGTAGTTTTCACCAAACTCATCTGCATTATTATCACAACCAACATCAGCATCAATATTATCACGATTAGCATCAGTATTATCACAACTCGTATCAAGATAATAGCCATCTTCATTGCTTGGTCTTATATTAGGTCCCGGACAATTGATATTTGTAATATTAATTGTAGGTGAGAGTGGACGCGGATGATCAATAATCGGAACATTGTTCATATGCATAAAAGGTGCTTCACTAGGCTTTACTACATGACTATATAGATTGATGTGCAGTACACCATATTGTTGAAAACCCAGATGGTGCATGTAGTTGTAATTAGGCCCAATGACTGTTGAAAAATCATTCTGAGTAGCCATCAGTTGCATAAAACTTCCACCAACATCTTGTTGACCTTCAACGTTCTCAACTCGATTATGCCCAGACTGACTTCCCAATACATTATGCGAACTAGTCTCACCCATTTTTCTTTTTAGTGTTACAAAAACAACTAGTAACTTGGTGTTTTCAAATGCACTTTCAATGTCACGGTCGTTTTTCAATTTTAACTTCCCAAGTTTGTTTCCAGAAATATCTACAATAACATGCAATGCCCCTATCGACTTCAACAACACCATAAACAACTAGTGACCGCCAAATCGAACAATAACATAGCCAGAGTTCATCTACAGACAGAAAATGTAGAAAATATTAAAGATATGCCACAATATGCAAGCATAAAAAAGGCACAATATGAAAATGGCACTACAAATGTGGCACGATACATGGCACGGTACTGTATGATATGGCACGATATATCATGCCAAAGTATTAAGGAGGCACAATATATCGTGCCAAAATTTTAATGTGGCACGATATCATGCACAACATTGGGCACGATATATTGTGCCTCAATAAAATTTGGCACGATATATCGTGCTTCATTAAAATTTGGCACAATATATCGTGCTGTTGGGAAACTTATTTTTAGATTTTGATGAATGCCATGTAAAACTTAGACTAGAAAGTTGGCACCCCATTTTCTTTGCAATTTGCATTGTAATAGATAAGGCCGCTTTCAGCCGAGTTAAGCCACCATGCCTAAATATGCAAGAAGACAAATCGGAGACTAGAATGAAGACTCACTGTGAGGCAAACGAGTATGGCAAGGAAGAGAAGACAAGAACTTCATTTGAGAAGTATCACCGAGATGAGATGCAGTGAGAAGTGTCGATCAAGTCAACCCAAGATAGCCAAGTCTCAAGTTGAAGTGACGATGAGTCATCCAATGATTGGAAGTGACTCAAGTCATCCGGGAAGTTAAAGAATCTGCGGTCAAGTCAAGACAATCGAAAAGGATCCGTTGCACGTAAGTCAAGAAAGTTACTTAAACAAGTAATACTTCCATATCGCCTTTCTTAAAGTGCTCATCCCGAAGCGTGCAAAAGGAATAAACCAATGGGAAGCACCGCACCCGTGTCGAACTCGAAAAGTCAAGGTTCATTCAATACGAGGAAATATCAATTTCAAGGATCGCAACAAGACAAGCCAACGACCACAAGTGTCTTTTGAAAATTAACCTATCTCTTCAACGGCGATTTTTAAAAGAACACTATAAAAGGCCGAGGAATCAATTTAAAAATGAGACACAGAGGTTACCTTGACGACGAACGTTTAAGCTATCAATTGAGTCAGTAACCTACAAAATATTCTCAAATCATTCAAGCTTAATCCTCGGACCAAAAACTTCAAAGGAAATCAATCCAACACCTACCGTGAAGGAAGGACGACCTCAATCGTTGAAGAGGAAATATTTGAAGAATCAAAGGGTCTACATTCCACGAGGATTGTAGAAAGGTTCAAGTCGAACCAATCTCAAGTTATTGGAGGGCTTCGTGATCAAATCCAAGAAGCTTGAGCAAGTGAGTTGTAGTAGCAAAGGCAAAATGCCCTGTGAAGAAGCCGAGTAGGACGAGAAGCCACTGTGTGACCAAGGCATCTCCAGATCGAGTCCCAAAGGATCAAGTCACCGTTGTGTGATCAAGACTTGCATCCGGGTGATAACCACTTTGTACTCTGATCAATATTAGTGGATTCCTCCAGGAGTTGGAGAAGAGAGGATTAGAAGAATTACCCCATCTTCGAACCTCTATAAAATTTATTGTGTCATTTACATTTCAGCACTTCAATTCTGCATATTATTTTATATCTGCTGATAAATTTGCTATCCAATTGATATTTAACAAAGTGTTAAAACCAAGTGTCAAAACAAACTTAAACCAAATTCAAGGGTGTTAAGTCTTCCGCTGAAAACATATCACAATTGAGTTAAGCCTTAGACTAAGCAGCTGAGTTATTCTATCAACTCGATCGAGTCATGAGTGGCTAACTCTGCTGGTTAACTAACTTAGATGTCCATCAAGGACTTAGCTGTGAAGTATTAACTCTAAACTATTTTAAAAGGACTAAATCGAAAAGTTGGTAAGGTTTATTCAACCCCCCCTTCTAAACCTTACTCTCACACCCCTTGGGACCTACAAGTGGTATCAGAGCGGTAGGTTCATTGAGCCTTCCGCACTGGTTATTGAACTAGATCTCCAATCTTTCAAAGCTTGCTTTAGCACTTGATCTTTCAAAACTCTTTTATTCAGCAAAGTTATTATCATGGAAGCAAATTTGACACGCATCCCTATGTTCACAATTGAGGAATTTGATGATTGGAAAATTCGTATGCAAGCTCATCTATCAGCATTACACGATGAAATGTGGATAGTAATAGAAGATGGGCCACTGCAAATTTTAAAAGTGAACACAACTGCAAGGAGAGCTGCTGCAGCTGAAGGAGAAGAGGATGTTGCTCCCAGACCAGCTATGGTTGAAAAACCAAGAGCTGAATGGACAAATGATGACAGAAAAAGATACAACTTGGACAACGTGGCCAAGGACATTCTTTACAAAACTCTGGACAAAGCCATGTTCAACAAAGTCAAATCATGCAAGACTGCAAAAGAAATCTGGGATAAGCTAACTTTGATTTGTGAAGGCTCTGAGCAAATCAAGGAAAATAAGCTATATGTTGCTGTACAAAAGTTTGAAAATTTTAAGTTGCTTGCAGGAGAAACCTTGGATCAGCTGGATGCTAGATTCACTGAAATTACCAATGAACTGTCAGCACTTGGGAAAGAATATACATAGAAAGAGATGTGTATGAAGATTCTAAGAAGTCTCCCAGCTGAGTGGGAAATGAAAGTCATGGCCTTGAGACATTCCAAAGCCTATGAATTTGAGCTGAGAAGAAAAGATCAAGAAGAGACAGTTGTGCCCAAAACAGCTGCTCTAATAGTCAAAGATGGGAAGAGAGCTGAAGTCAAAGAAGTCATTGATCAAGAAGAGATTGCCCTGATGGTTAAAAGGTTCAACAAATTCTTCAACAAGAACTACAAAAGAGGCAAAGGTGAATCTTCCATAAGACACTCAGCTCCCTCCAAGTCAAGGGAAGATAGGCCACCCAAGAGAGCAGAGCATCAAAAGATCGAATACCAAAGAACTGACAATCCAAGAATGGAAAGAACTGATCAAAAAGTTGAGAGTCTATGCCATTGATGCCCATATAATGTAGTGAACAAATACAGGAATGAAGAGGAAAGAAAAGTCTTCAGAGAAAGAAGACAAGAAAAGAAAAAGGCAATGTTAGCTGCAGAGACTGCTGAGATAGCCAAGTCAAAAGACACAGCAGACTCGGAGAGTAGTGAATCGACTACTCAAGTGACTCGAAGAAGAAGCCTTGATATGTTTAATGGCCAAAGAACAACACCGAATTAACTCATCTCACTTAGATTCTAGTGATAGTGATTGTGACACACACTTCATCACCCACTAATCTTTATGATTCATTAGGCAAAATGATGAAAGACTTTGAGCACATTAAGTCCTCACACACACTACTAAATGAGGAGAACAAATTAACTCAAAGCGAAAACTCACAAATGACTAAGGAGCCGAGTACTCTAAGTCACATAGGCGATGAGAATGAAGAAATAAAGGCCGATATTGCTAAGTTAATAAGCAGAGATAGTCTGCTATAGAAAAGAGGAAAATGACCTCAAAAATGTGATTGCCTCATTCACTAAGGCATCTAAATCTTTGGATGATCTTATTATGAGCCAAAGAGAATGTGGAGATAAGACAGGCTTAGATTTAATTCCTCTATGCTAAGTCAAGCTCCCAAAGTGATTTTGGAAAAAGGATCTTCAAGCAATGAAGCATCTCAAAAATCCAAAACTCCAAATGGTGCACACACATTCATTCCAAAGCACAATCACAACCAAACTGGCCTTGGTTATAAAGGAAAAGGAAAACATCCGATTGAGTATCTTTGAGTGGACAACGAGAAGAAATCCACCGAGTTCCTCAAAGAAATTCCAAACAGAAAGTACTCTGTAAAGAAGAAAAAACAGAGCTACCAAAAACCCCGTAAATTCTATAAAAGGAACACATATGATGGGAATGGTAGAAATTACCCAAGCCAAGTGATTGGTACAATGTGGAAAATCAAAGAAAGATCTATGGAATACATGCCAGATGGCAAAGGCCTAGAACTCAAAGAAAGGCCATTCCAAAGGCAAAAGAGCTATCCTTAGCACACATATGCACCCAAACACTACACACAGAGGTATCACAACTACCCAAGGAAGGCAATTGCTAAAACACACACACAGCATACAAACAAAAGAAACAGATGTATGAACCCAAAACCCCCAAGCAATTTGCCAAAGTAAATTATGATTATGGCACGGATAGATGGCAACATCTTAGAGTCAAATCATTTGGCTATAGGTTGGTTGGATCATCTTACAATACTAACCCCTCAGGACCCAGACAAGTATGGGTACCTAAAACCTAATTTCCTTGATTGCAGGTTCAAGGAACAGCAGAGTGCCAAAGAACCTGGTACATGGATAGTGGTTGTTCCAGACACATGATAGGAAACAAGAAAAATCTATCAAAATTCAAGTTAGAGGTGCAAAAGTTATATTTGGAGGGAATGAAGCTCCAGGAGAAATAAGAGGCATTGCATCCTTCAAGAAAAATGGATTAGAAATTACAGATGTTGCATATGTTGAAGGCCTCAATTTCAACTTACTAAGCATAAGTCAACTCGTGACAAGGGCTATAATGTTGGATTCAATATGGGAGTGTGCCAAATCAAGAACACTGAATCTAATGAAGTAGTGCTACAAGGATGCGGACAAAAAAAGAACATGTATGTGGTGGATTGGTCAACTGCAACACCAAGCACTTGTCTACTAGCAAAAGAGCACACCGAATCAAGTTGGTACGGGCACAAAAAAAGCCGAGTCACCCGAATTTCAAAACTATTAACAAACTTGCAAGAAGTAATCTTGTAGAAGGACTTCCGGACTCGATATACAAGAAGGAGAGTGTATGTGATGCATGCCGGATGGGAAAGCGAGATCAAATCATCGTTCAAAGAAAAAGACATGTCCATCTTCAACAAGAATATTGCACTGTTACATATGGATCTATTTGGTCCATTGAACCAAAAAGCATAAGCGGAAAGAAATACACCTTGGTGGTAGTAGATGATTACTCAAGATATACATGAATAATTTTCATGTGTAAGAAGAAAGAAACCTTCGAAGCTACCACACGGTGATGAAGAGAATTCAAAATGAGAAGAGTCAAACCATTATCAAGATTAGATCGGCGATGAGGAACCGAGTTTGTCAATGGAATAATAACTCGATTGTATTGAAAATAGTATTGCTCATGAACTATCTCTGCAGGCAAGGACTCCACAATGAGAATGGAGTTGCGAAAGAAGGAAACAGAACTCTCAAAGAAGCGGCAAGGACCATGTTAGTCAAGCAGCGTGGTGCCTAAAAGATTTTGGGTTGAAGCAATAAACACAAAGATACTATACTCAAAATAGATGCATGATAAACAGACAACACAAAGACTCCTATGAGATTTGGACAGGAGAAAGCCAAATGTTGCATATTTTAAAATATTTGGATGCAAATGCTTCATCCACAATAATGGCAAAGACAATTTAAAGGCTTTTGATGCTAAAGCTGATGAAGGTATCTTCTTGGGATACTCGGATGAAAGTAAAGCCTATAGAGTACTCAACAAGAGGACAATGGTTACGAAAGAGTCCATCCATGTGGTGTTTGATGAACCCAAGGTAAATGAAGAAGACATTGAAGAGTTAGGCGACAAGTTTGAATCACCCAACCATGCGAAAGAGTCCCTATGTTGAAGTCAAGTCGGAGCAATTAACCGAGATGAAGAAGAGATAGTCAATCTCAAAGACGGATGTACAATCTGCGGCTAAGTGATAATGAGAGAGTCGCTCAAGATAACACAAAGGCAAGACGATCGAATCCAATTAACTTACTCCAACCTTGATGTGAGATGGCCGAGAGACCATCCACCGGACCTAATCATTGGAGATGTAAGAGAAGGTGTAAGAATCCGGATCCGAGCTCAACAAGAAGCCATGTTCACTTGTTTTATATCTCAAATAGAACCAAAAGATGTGTCACAAGCATTGGATGACACACATTGGATTCAAGCCATGCAAGAAGAGCTAAATCACTTTGAATGGAACAAGGTATGGGAATTGGTTCAAAGACCAACTCATCAAAATGTCATTGGTACAAAATGGGTCTTCAGAAACAAATGAATGAAGAGGGTTTTGTGGTAAGAAACAAGGCAGGATTGGTAGCCAAAGGGTATTGCCAAGAAGAAGGAATAGATTTTGATGAAACTTTTGCCCCTGTTGCAAGATTAGAAGCAATAAGGATGTTTCTTGCCTATGATGCACACAAGAATTTCATTCTATATCAAATGGATGTAAAAAGTGCATTCCTGAATGGATTATTGGAAGAAGAAGTCTATGTTGAACAACCTCCAGGATTTGAGCAGAAGACTCTTGGAGACAAGGTTTACAAGCTCAAGAAAGCTCTATATGGATTGAAACAGGCACCAAGAGCATGGTATGATACATTATCACAATTTCTAACAAAGAACGGATTCACAAAAGGCAAAGTGGATAGAACACTCTTCAGAATTCAAGATGGAAAGAGTATACTGCTTGTTCAAATATATGTGGATGACATCATTTTTGGTTCCACAAACAAAGAGCTGTGTGAAATGAGTATGATGGGAGAGCTGACATTCTTCCTAGGACTTCAAGTAAAACAGCTGAAGGATGGAACCTTCATAAGTCAGACAAAGTACACCGAAGAGAATTAATGAAGAAATTTGGTATGGAAGAGAAGTCTTCGTGAAAATACCAATGAATACATCGATCAAAATGGATATGGATGCGGATGGCAAGCCAGTGGATCAAACAAGATCTGAGCTATCATTGGATCAACGCTCATCTCTCAAAGAAGTAGGCGGACATCACCTTTCTTTGTAGGTGTATGTGCAAGATTTCAATCGCTCCTAAAGAAAGCCACATGACTAAAAAGAGAATATTGAGATATTTAAAGGAAGCCAAGTTGGCTTATGGTGTCCAAAGGAAGGTGGATTCAAGCTAATTGGTTATTCGATTCGACTATCTTTGGATGTAGAGTTGACAGAAAAGTACTTGGTACATGTCAAATGCTTGGAAATAGTTTAATTTCTGCTTGAAAGAAGCAAAACTCAATAGCCACATCCACAAAATCAAGCGAGAATCACGAGAGATGCAGCAAATTTGTTGTGCTCTCAAGTCTTATGGATGAGACAAAGAATGAGAGACTATGAAGTTGAAGAAAAGGAAATTCCAATCATGTGTGATAACACAAGTGCAATTACAATCACTCAAAATCCTGTGTTACACTCAAGAACAAAGCACATTGATGTCAGATAACATTTCATAAGAGACCATGTTGAAAAGAAGGACATCACTTTGGAATACATCTCAACTGATAAGCAGTTAGCTGATATATTCACAAAACCATTATGCGAATCAAGATTTGAAGAACTCAAGCATGAATTAGGGTTAATTGAGCTGAGTTGACACTCAGAAGACTCAAAGAAAAGAGATGGAACATGAAAAAATGGGAAAAGAGCGGAGCTCTTGAAACAGCTAAGTGAATCAGCCGCATCGGAAAGTCAGCTGCAATGAGTTGGCTGACAGCTGAGTCACGATGTGAATGGAGAGAAGAAGAGTTGAATCAGCTAAAAAGCAAGCTGAGTCGGTTATGAGCAAAGTGACAAAAAACACAGTCGTTTCTACTAAGCGGGAATGTTTTTAAGAATGACGTTCGCATAATTATGACGTGTACAGTCAAAAGCTGCATACCAAGCTTATAATTGGATATAAATGTTGTTGCATTAAATGCGAGAAATTAAATGTTAATCGGCGTGCGAAATCTGAGCCATTGAACTTGATCAAATTTCAAAAACCGTCCGCACGTCCTTTCATAACCCATACATATACCATTTCATCCGACTTTCTCTCACTTTACCAAAACTGTTCATCTCTCTCAAAAGCAAAGAAAGAAGTTTTTCTCTCAAAACCTTACAAACCTTCAAAGCCTATTTTCAAAGTTTCCTTCGGTAAATCTTCAAGAAATGGCATCTACTTACGATTTTGTCAAGATGGGAAAGCAAATCCACATGGGGTCTACTGTGGATTTCGAAGGTCTAATCAAACAACGGTCAGACGAAACCATTGTGAAGAAAATAGCAGAGAAGTTGGAAAAATCTGGACTGAAACCTTTTCTCACGATGGAGTTTCATATGACCTACGTGGAAGATGTCGCGCAGTTCTATGTGAACGCTGAAGTTCACGACGAGGGCATCAAGTCCTCTATTCACGTGAAAGAAGTCAAAATCACTGCCAAGGATTTGGCGGAGACCTTCGCTTGCTACGTGAAGGAGTGCCGAGATCTACGGATGTAAATACGGGCTGTTGCGTGGAAGGAAGTAGCCAAACCCGATCTTTGCAAAGGTTGTCTACACAAAATTGATATAAAAGTCAAATGAGGATTACCACAAGTTGTTAGACATTGTTGCCAAATGCATAGATATCAAGTTTGGAAGCTTTAATCACCGTCCAAAACCAAGTTGACCGTAATGGCCGCGATCATGGAGGAGAAGAAGGTGAACTGATCCGAGTTTGTATACGCAGACTCTGCCGAGAATATTGGGAATAAATCCTTCAAGGAGGATGGTTCGTTTGGAGGATCTTTGGGATATGGCCTGGTGATTGGCGGATGATGGAAGTGAAGGGAGTCCCTCTTCGACATGGAAAGCGTTCCATGTAAACAAGAAAATGTTCCGATCGAACCTTTCCAGCCTGAGAAGAGAGCGTCGCCAAGAGGGCGATCACGAGTGAGGAGAATCACCGTGGCCCTCAAGAAACAAAGCAGTTTGTCTCCTCCTCTCCCCGGAAGAAGGTTGCCCCTGCGCACCGCAAAAGAAGATTGCCCTGCGGCAAAAGAAAAAGAAATCCGCACTGCCCCTGCCCGAGAGACACTGCCCCGCGGACAAAGTGGAGAGAAGGAATCCCAAATGCCTTCTCCGATTATTAAGAAAAGGAGGATCGATAAGCCAAGAAGGCCGGCTCCTCGAAAAAAGACTATAGCACGCCCCGCCGCCTGCGACTTGGAGGAAATCGCATCCGAACTAAAATTACTCGTAAGGACCAAAAGGAGAAGATTCTTCAAGCGGTCAGAGCTTGAGAAAATAGTTGAGTCCGCGGCCACTTAGGAAGGATCGCGGAAACAATTTGGAGAAGTAGAGTCTCCAGAGATTATTGATGCAATTGCCAAGTCTGCTTTGGCCGATCAAGAGAGGCAAGTCGAAGACCAGTTGGGACAGGGCAATTTGAAGAAACAAGGAAGCGGTGACAGACTCTCTCTCTCCTGGCCGACAGACTATATCTCCACTGTCCCCTAATGCTTTGAAGGAGTTGAGCGGAGTATGTTGCCTTCTATTCCCGAAAAGGAAGGGCAACAGGAGATGATGATAAAGAAGATGATGATGTGATGATCCTATCCCTACCATATCCGGACATCCAAAATCGCCTGCGAGAATGGAGGAAGTGCAAGCTTAGTCGATCCAGGAACAGTTCCAAAGACCGGAGTTTATTGAAGAAGAAGAAGAAGAAGCATTGAATTTTCTCGGATTGACCACTTTGTGGTTCAAGATCGATGAAGAAAAGCGCACGATATCTTGGATCTTCAAAGACAAGGAAAAGCGGATCGCGGAGGAAAGTCAAGCTCGTGAGAAGGCCGCATTTGTCCCTTCACCGGAACCACGATCATACACATCCTCATCTTGACATCCTCTCGTAGAGTGATGAGGATCTGGACCTGCTTCCGCTGAGAAGAAAATTAGAAATGCGATGAAGCCATGCGGGAATCTAGGGTCCTACATGAGCAACGGTTAATGGAAGGACCAGGGGAATCTTCCAAATCACACCGAGATTGATCCTATGGGAGTGGTGCGGCGAATTGCAACCGTTATTCTTTGCCACCACTTCCCCGCTCACTCACGATGAAGGCATTAAGGAACTGGCGATGAACCGAGAACTTGGGGACCCCGGTCGAGCCAACCCCTAATGAAGGTGTCTTACCACCGCCCCAACGGCCGAATACTCAAAGGGAACAAGCAGGAGTGTGGAGACAAGTGACCCCAATCCAAGTCACTCACCGGTGGTGTGCCGAGGGGGAAACTCTCTCCACTGCAGTTAGGTCGGAGAATGCTGCAGTTGACTCCACAATGAATCTCGGAGGCGAAGTGTAAACGAAAACACAAACAGATACACAACAAGTTGTCACATCAAGAGGCTCGGGCATTGAGACTGCCTCACCAAGTGCCAACCGCTTTGAAAACCAATGACGTTCTTTGAAGCAACGAGAGGCACGGGAGGGATCTGCCCTGGGAGTTAACACTCTGGGCGATGAAAGTGCAATCCATGGAGTTGAGACTCCAGTGGATGCCACCTCTGAAGACCCTAAGGCAGTTGAGTCTGTCGAAGGTATTGTCCAAGGCCTCGCTGCAGTTGAGATTGCAGGAGGTAGTGAAGGCCAACGGGAGGTTGAGACTTCCCGGGGTAAAGAGATGGAAGCACAGAACATCCCTCCTACTATCATTGATCCATCTGAGAAGGAGATAAGTGCTCTTCACGATTCCCAAGACAATCCTGATGTAACATTTCTGGGATCTGAAAGTGAAGATGAAGCTGAGTCATCCCCCATTGCAAATCCAACCGACTCAGCTGAGGATGTTCTTCCCAGTACGAGTAAGCCAGAATTCAAGGCTGCTCGTCAAAAGTTCAATTTCGATGATGAGCCACCTCTCCAAATCTCATCATCTTCCGATGACGCCACTGATACGGCCGAGGACCAGACAACTCAACAGAAGCACCACCGAGACCGACGAAGGCTGTTGAGGCAGTGAGGCTCGGCCACTGGTCTATTCCACAATGACACCCAGTGAATCACGATCCAACTATGCAGAGCTCCCAAAGCTACAGAAGAATCGACGCAACCGGGCACATCACGGGCACGAGTTACCATTGAACATATTCCCGTTGTCCATGATGATCCGTTCGAAGAATCGTTCCCTTTCTCCAGCAGATTTCGACTTTGACGTTGCTTGGCCGCCAGCTGACACAGAGGTGACAGCTGAGGTTCGAGAAGTTTTCAAGGCCATATTTGCGGAGATAGAGAAGATGGAAAGGCACCAGGCCTCACTAGACATGAGACTTGATAACCGAGACACCAATCTTACTGCCGATCTGCGAGGAATAATTGTCAGGATCCAAGAATGGTGGCAACAACAGCAGACAATGCGCGTGGAGCAAGTTCGCTACTTCAGAACATTGTTCAATAAAATTCTAGTCTGGATCGCTGATAATGTTGACATGAAAAGGAGGATGCGGGAAAATACGGCTGAATGCATATCTCCCATACCACATAAATGGAACTGCTGCGTGAATTTCATCGCAAAGAGCTTCTGCGCGTGGAGGAGAACATGGAGAAGAAATTCACCTCCTCTCGGTGAATCCGAATCGCAGGCGGTGAATCGAAAGCCACTTGCTCCGATTCGTCAAAGATACTCCTCAGCCAGATTCAAAACATAACTCACTATCGATCGCTTGGACTTCATGGTTCTTGGCATGTTTCCAGGGGTTCCTCTCTCCTTTAATGATGCTAAAAAGGGGGAAGAGGAATACCTAAAGGCGTTAAAGGAGATGAAGCTAAGAAGAAGGACACAATTTGTGAAGGAGAAACAGTGAAGAAACAAGAAAAAGATAAAAGAAGGGAAAATCTGTTGAGGGGGAAGGTTTGAAAGATATGACATTGATGATTGCTAAAACCCCTCAACAAGGATTTGTCATCTTTGATATCATCGACAAACTCCTAGTGACTCTGCCGCTCCAACACTCCAGCATACCCATGGGGTGGCGAAAAATAGTAGAAGCGAGGGATGAAGGAGGTGGAAGGAAAGATGGATGCCCGAGTGATGGATATACTGAAACAATATGGAGGCATTCCGGTAGGAAGAGACACTGATGCCATTTCAGATGTCAGAACCGAGCCAAGATCTGTTGATGAATTCAAGACGCTCACATCCGAGGATACTTCGTGAACATGACCATGGCCCAAGCACAGGACTTGTATTGGGAAAAAGGCCTCAAGCTATGTGAAGAAGGCGACGAGAGCGGACCACTCGGTAGTCGCTCTCTCGATCACTCTGCTGGTCACTCACCAAAGAAGAAGGCCCCAAGACAATGCACACCCGGAGGAAGAGGAAGAAGCGATGGAGGAAGAGGTTTCGGACCTAGACCTCTACTCAAAATATAGAATACATAGATCCGAGGGAAGAAAGGAGGGATCTATTGGGCTGGGTTTGACGAAGTAGCCAACCCGCAAGTGGCCAAGAACAATCTTGAGTATGTAAAGAGAATCGAGGAAGAGAATAAAAGACAAACTCAAATTTGTGGGAAGAAAGACAAGAAAGAAAAAGAAGAGATGAAGCTGCCAGAAAAGCATATGAGAAAAAGAAAGCGGTGAAGAAGAGAAGAGGAGAAAAGGTCGAAGAAGAAGAGCGAGTGATGAGGAAAGAAGGAGGCGGCGAAGGAGATGAAGTGTTGTTGTCCACCCTTCATGTAATTTACTTTTGTAAATACATAAGTATGTAAGTCTTACAGACATTGAATAAGAAATCAGAATTTCTCTATTTTCTTTGCGTAGACATAGATGGTTGCTCTGATACACTTTGTAAACAGCTGTGTAAAGGACAAGAATGTTATGATCAATAAACAGATTGATTCTACGCATACATTCTCTGTTACTACACTATCTGTATGTATCTTTGACATTTACATTTTGTATGTATACTTTAAGTTTTGGCATCATCAAAAAAGGGGAAAGTGTTGGGAAACTTATTTTTAGATTTTGATGAATGCCATGTAAAACTTAGACTAGAAAGTTGGCACCCCATTTTCTTTGTAATTTGCATTGTAATAGATAAGGGTGCTCAAGCTGAGTTAAGTCCGCCATGCCTAAATATGCAAGAAGACAACTGGAGACTAGAATGAAGACTCCGCTGTGAGGCAGCTGAGTATGGCAAGCAAGAGAAGACAAGAACTCGATTGAGAAGTATCACCGAGATGAGATGCGGTTTGTGAGAAGTGTCGATCAAGTCAACCCAAGATAGCCAAGTCTCAAGTTGAAGTGATGGATGAGTCATCCAATGATTGGAAGGCGACTCAAGTCATCTGGGAAGTTAAAGAAGCTGCGATCAAGTCAAGACAATCGAAAAGGATCCGTTGCCGCGAAAGTCAAGAAAGTTACTTAAACAAATAATACTTCCATCTTGCCTTTCTTAAAGTGATCGATCCCCGAAAGCGTGCAAAAGGAATAAACGATGGGAAACACCGCACCGTGTCGAACTCGAAAAGTCAAGGTTCATTCAATACGAGGAAATATCAATTTCAAGGATCGCAACAAGAAAAGCCAACGACCACAAGTGTCTTTTGAAAATTCGCCTATCTCTTCAACGGGCAGATTTTCAAAAGAACACTATAAAAGGCTGAGGAATCAATTTAAAAAAAGGAGACACAGAGGTTACCTTAACTACGAACATTCAAGCTATCAATTGAGCTGTAACCTACAAAATATTCTCAAATCATTCAAGCTTAATCCTCAGACCAAAAACTTCAAAGGAAATCAATCCAACACCTACCTGTGAAGGAAAGACGACCTTAATCAGTTGAAGAGGAAATATTTGAAGAATCAAAGGGGTCTACATTCCACAGAGGATTGTAGAAAGGTTCAAGGTCGAACCAATCTCAAGTTATTGGAGGGCTTCGTGATCAAATCCAAGAAGCTTGAGCAAGTGAGCTATAGTAGCAAGGTAGCTGCCCTGTGAAGAAGCTGAGTTGGACGAGAAGCCAGCTGTGTGACCAAGGCATCTCCAGACTGAGTCCTAAAGGATCAAGTCAGCTGTGTGATCAAGACTTGCATCTGGACTGATAACCACTTTGTACTCTGATCAATACTTAGTGGATTCCTCCAGGAGTTGGAGAAGAGAGGATTAGAAGAATTACCCCATCTTCGAACCTCTATAAAATTTATTGTGTCATTTACATTTCAGCACTTCAATTCTGCATATTATTTTATATCTGCTGATAAATTTTCTATCCAATTGATATTTAACAAAGTGCTAAAACCAAGTGTCAAAACAAACTTAAACCAAATTCTAGGTCATTAAGTCTTCCATTTGAAAAACATATCACGGTTGAGTTAAGCCTTAGACTAAGCGGTGAGTTATTCTATCAACAAATTTCTCGAATCAGTGCATTGAGTGGCTAACTCTGTTTGGTTAACTAACTTAGTTGTCCATCAAGGACTTAGGCTGCAAGTATTAACTCTAAACTATTTTAAAAGGACTAAATCGAAAAGTTGGTAAGGTTTATTCAACCCCTCCCCCTTCTAAACCTTACTCTCACACCCCTTGGGACCTACAGCGCCCAATATTGGGCACGATATCGTGTCACAGTTAAATTTGGCACGATATATCGTGCCTCATTAATACTTTGGCACGATATATCTTGCCTCATTTGTTGACGTGCTTTTTGGTCAACAAAGGAAAATAGGGAGTTTTGATATCGTGGGGGAGTAACTCGAAATAAAAAACAACCAAACGAGCGCTAATTCGGCCTTTTTATTGAATTAACCGAGCAGACCATGTCTGGTCGGCTTTTTGGTTTTTACAACTTGAATTTTCTCTTTCTTTCGCTCTCTTTTGATACTCCTATTTTCTCTCTTTTGTTATCTATTTTCTCTCCTCTTTTTCTCGTTGTTTTTCTTGTCCTCTATTATAATCCATTTGGCCCCTTTTTATATCCAATCATGGGGTAATAATTGTCCAGATAGTGGGACACTAGTTCTTTTCTCAATCACTCCCAGGATACCCTGCAGGGTGTATCTAGCTTACTATTTACAACTTTCCCTTAAAATAATGGTGTTATTTACGACGCGCGTGGGAAGTAGCCATGTGTTAGGAGAATCTTGTTGACCTTGAGGGAATATTGTTGTTTTTGAGGAACTTATTTTATTATGGGCATGTTTTCTTGACCGTTTGACTGACATCACCTGGGGGGTCGCTCTCGTCACACGCACCCTGCTCGGTAAGGTGCTCACTTGAGTCCCTGCCTGACTTTGCTCTGCTGGGTTGAGCTCGGTTTGTGCCACGTCAGCAGCTCGGGAGCTTTCGTCATTTGGCTCGGTCGCTTACGTGGCGAGAGCCATCCTGGTCGGCTGGCGTCGTCATTGGCTGAATGGGCACGTGGCTTTATTTTTGTTGAGCTCGGCTTGGATGTCTTTGTTCTTCCTTGGGTCGGCTTGGGTGTCATCAATGGCCCCCAAGTTTAATTCCGGGGAGGGAATTTATTCTGAGTCAGATTTAAACTTTAAATACTAATCATAAATCTTAAATGAAGGAGAAAACCTTAAAAGTCTTCAGTTACTGACAGCTGTCAACTGGCATTAAATGTTGAAAACGGCGCATTAATTGGGTGCTATGATGGCCGAGACGTGGCATTCAGCGGTTGGACCTTTTCGCGCAGGAAACGGGGAGACATGACCATTTCTGCAGGGATATGATGTCTCCTGCAGCCTTCTGAATCTAAAAAGACGTGTTTGTTGGGCTGGTGCACTACTTCCGAGGGAAGTTACCCTATAAATAGCCATCCCTCTTTTATTTCATACTTTCGCATTTGTCACTTTCCGAGCAGCATCAACAGAGACCGAGCAGAATTTTCAGGTCGGCTTAGGATTTTTCAAATTTCTTCTTTCATCTTTTCCTTCTTTTCCCCAAAAAATGTCTGTTTCTGAGGATAGCCAAAACCAAAATCGTAGTTTTGAGGGTAAGGCCAAAGGGTCGATGAGCAGGCCGGTCATAGAGATGGGGACCCCAGGCAAGGAGGAGGGCCCCTGTTGCGTGTGGAAGGTGGGTGGAGGCCGTCTGATCAGAATGATCAGCCCAGCATGCTGATGCCATTGGAGCTGGAGGCCCTTCATCAAACTTACATGATTCCATCGATGGTCAATTTTTGGTTTTTGAATCATGCGGAGGTGCCCGAGCATCCACCGGAGGGGTGCATGGCCGTCTATGCCCATAGTTTATTGTATGGGCTGAGGTTTCCACTACCACGCCTGATTACCCAGTGGTTTCGGAAGTGGGACCTCCCTCTGTCCCAGGTGCATCCGTTGACCTGGGGCCACATTATTGGGCTGCTTGTCCTCTTTCACCAGATGGGGTACGAGCACCCCACTTTGCCGAGCTGAACGAGCTGTTCGTCTGGAAGGCGATGTTAGTCCAAGTGGCTACAATAATCTAGAGGGGGGTGAATAGATTATGCCGATTTTTCGCAAATTACCCTCTTTTTCAAAACAACAAGTAAATGACTAGAATGTAAATGCGGAAATTAAACAACACTCGTTGATTTAAAGAGGTTCAACCCACCTAGGGCCTAATCCTCTACCACCCCAGTATCTCCGGGATGGATTTCAAAAAGAAAAAAAAAAGGTTTTATTAATTTACCAAAAATTAATACAACACCTTGAGGATTACCACAACCCTCTTTCACCACCTTGAGGATTACCACAACCCTCTTACAACACCTTTGAAGATTACCACAACCTTCAAACACCTATCACCTAGATCACCCAAGTGTATTCTTACCACAAGAATACTCACAAGGATGTCTTGTGTTGAATGATGACCAAAATCAAGATTACAACTCAATAATGATTGATACAATATGAGTACAAGTGTAATCAAGAATTGAAAGCCTAGACCTCAAATAAGTGCAAGTGAAAGTGCTTAGGCTAATACAACAAGATATATGAAAGTGTTTGCTCAATTGCTCTTTGCTTGTATATTGTGTTGTGTCTTGTTGCTTGAATGAAGCCTCTATTTATAGGAGAGGACTTGGCTTTCATTTCCAGACATTGGCTCCTCCTTGGGGAGTGATTTCTTTGCAAAAGAAACCATTTAAAATGATCAATATAGCTGTTAGAAATCAATCCCACAAAATAGGGAAAAGTTATCCAAAACGCAACGGATAGTTTCTTTGATAAACAAGGGGTTCGACCGGTCGCACAGAGATAAGATTGAAATTGAATTCTGCGAATTTTTACACAGGGGACCGGTCGAAGGGGGTGCGGCCGTCGCCCTTAGTCATGACCGGTTGCCCTTGAAGAATTTACGAAACAGAGAAGTCCGAACGAAAAATCCAACTCCAGTGCAAAGTCGACCGCACCGTGCCCACCTGGCCGACTCGGCCGCCCGCCCTATTTTTTTCTTATGCCCCATTTTCTGTTTCTCGGCTCAACTCAGTGTTGCCCTATAGGAGCGACCAGGTCGAGCTCTGAAACAAATGTGTTGTCCAATTTTTTATTGAAAATAAACTCCAAGAAATACTCCGAAAAATAGTAAAAACATTTTAAGTTGATCGGAAGTATTTAGACAACATTTAGGGACATTGTTTTGGTTTAAAAACTCATTTGAACAAAATCGAACATAATCATCAAAATCATGATAAAAACATTTATCTAACAAACTCCCCCTTTTTGATGATTACAAACCAAAACCATTTTCTTTTGAGGACGATTTGAAAAACGAATAAAATTTTCGGTTTTACAAGTAAACTATCTGTTAGAGGTATTTCATACAAAGCTCCCCCTATTTATGAGCATATCAACAAACGATTTTTATAAGTAAGAAGCACAAGCTATAACAAGCTTATATAGAATGCATCATGAGCTAAGAAGCTCCCCCTGTCACAATACTTATAATCTTTTGCAATTGAGTCCATAATCCAAGCCATGGACTAGGTATTCTTGGCTTTAGAAAGCCATCGCTTATAGCTTTTATTGCGAGCTTTTAATAGCTTCTTTTGGCTAACAAGTCAATGTCCTGTTTCTCCCCCTTTGGAATCATCAAAAAGAGTGTTAGAAAGATAAAAGCATCATACAATCATATCAAAGTGCGCAAAAGAGACGGTTTATCAACCATTGAGCAATATGTGCTAAAAATCCAAGGAAAATGGGAGAAATGTAACATGAAGAGTTCATACGCTTGTTTTGTTGGCCAAAACATGATCTCAATAATAATAGAAGACTTTTGAAAGCAAGAGAATCATGTAGAAGTTGAAATTATCATTGCGACATTTTATCGAACACTTTGTGTGCGTGAAAAGTAAAAGAGGTTGTATATAACCTTTGTAAATGGTTCAAGCCAAAACATTTCAACATCAATTCAAGTCAATCATCATACATAACAACATAACAACTAAGCTCATCATGATCATACGAAAATTACATCAAAAATTTTCAAGTAACTCGAAAACTCAAGGGTTCAACCCAATTGAGCAAAAGAAGAGAAATTCTTACCATTAGATCGGAAAGGATGAGCCATAATGATGATGATCATGCTATATAATGTCCATGTTGTGTAAAATATGCATGAAAACCATTTTTGAATGAAATTAGAGTGAATTTGGCAAAGGGGAAAAATGGCCAAAAATGTTAAAATGAAGAATCTTTGAAGACAGAACGTTTAGAAGCCAAAATATATCTTAGGGCGACCGGTCGAGGTTGAGGGCGACCGGTTGCCCTCAACTTCTTTAGCTCACTGTCTTGTCAGTTTTACCAAAATCCGAATTTTCAACCAAAAATCCGATTTTTCGCCCCTAAGTTTAAAAACATGTAAAAAGCAAACGCAAGCTTCATTCAATATGCATTATGCCTAACCGAGCTCGTATTGATGAAAAAGTCTCGGAAGATAGCGGTTTTGTGAAAATATCCGCTAATTGATCTTGAGATGGTACAAAAGATATCTCAATTTTACGTTTTGAAACACAATCCCTTAGAAAATGATGTCGAATCTCAATATGTTTAATACGGTTATGATGAACCGGATTTTGAGCAATATTTATAGCGGATATATTATCACAAAATATAGGTACATTTTCAAAAGAGCATTTGTAATCCGCTAAGGTTTGTTTCATCCAAAGAAGTTGAGTACAACAAAATGCGGCGGAAATATATTCGGCTTCGGCCGTTGAAAGAGAAACACGTTTTGCTTCTTTGAAAACCAAGAAACTAGGCAATCGCCTAAAAATTGACATGATCCGGAAGTACTTTTTCGATCATCAATATTTCCCATAATCAATCACTATAACCTTTAAGAGAAAAATTTCATTCTTTGGATAAAATAAACCATATTGAATGGTGCCTTTCAAATATCGAAAAATCCTTTTAACGGCACTCATGTGAGATTCTTTGGGATTGCTTTGAAAACGAGCACATAGGCATACGGCATGAAGAATGTCCGTTCTACTACTAGCGGTTAAATAAAGTAAACTACCAATCATACCTCGATACTTTGATTCATCCACGGACTTGCCTTTCTCATCTTTGTCAATTTTGACATTTGTTGCCATAGGAGTAGAGACGGTTCTTCCTTCTTCAATGCCGAACTTTTTCAAAAGTTCTTTTGTATACTTTGATTGCGAAATATAAATACCTTCTTGACATTGCTTAATTTGAAGTCCAAGAAAGAAGTTAAGCTCCCCCATCATACTCATCTCGAATTCTCCTTGCATTAACTTAGAAAATTTCTTGCACAAAGAATCATTAGTAGCACCAAAGATAATATCATCAACATATATTTGCACAAGTAAACAATCTTGCCCTTTTTCAAAAACAAATAGAGTTGTATCAACTTTACCTCTTATAAAACCATTTTGTAAAAGAAAAGAACTAAGTCTATCATACCATGCACTGGTGCTTGCTTTAAACCATACAAGGCCTTTTAAGTTTATAAACATCATTAGGCCTAGAAAAATTTTCAAACCCCGGAGGTTGTTTTACATAGACTTCTTCTTGAATAATACCATTTAAGAAGGCGGATTTAACATCCATTTGGTAAAGTTTGAAATTTTTAAAACAAGAATAGGCAAGTAAAATACGAATAGCTTCTAAACGTGCTACGGGTGCAAAAGTTTCATCATAGTCAATACCTTCTTCTTGACAATACCCTTGAGCTACTAACCTTGCCTTATTTCGAACAATATTGCCTTGATCATCAAGTTTGTTCCGGAATACTCATTTTGTACCAATAATGGTTTGAGAAGGAGGACAAGGTACCAATTCCCATACATCATTTCTTTCAAATTGATTCAACTCCTCTTGCATCTCTAGGAACCAATCCTCATCCTCAATAGCCTCTTTAGCATTTTTAGGCACTTTTTGAGAAATAAGAGCTTTCTCGGCAAATTTTCTCCGGGTCATAACTTTGTCAAGGGGATCACCAATAATAAGATCTTTTGGGTGATCTCCCTTCAATTTCAATGCAACGGGAAGATCCGAGATATCACCTTTATCTTCTTGAGGACCATTTGAAGTGGACGGTTGATCATTTTATGTAGACGGTTGATCATCAATTTGAACAATTTGTTCAATAATATCCTCTTCATCACTTTCATCATTAGGAATTCTTTCAACTCCCGAAGCTTCATTGAATTTAACATGGATGGATTCTTCAACAACTCCACTAGTCTTATTGTAAACCCGATATGCTTTGCTTTTTGTTGAATATCCCATAAATATCCCTTCATCGGCCTTAGGATCAAGTTTGTCCAATTGATCCTTGGTATTCAAAATAAAGCATTTACAACCAAATATCTTGAAATAACTAATATTTGGAGTTCTACCTTTCCAAAGCTCATATGGAGTTTTATTCATTTTAGGACGAATATAAACTCGATTAATGACATAGCAAGCGGTACTTACGGCTTCGGCCCAAAAATATTTTGGAAGTGAGAATTCATTGAGCATGGACCGACTCATTTCTTGTAGTGTCCGATTTTTCCGTTCGGCTACTCCATTTTGTTGAGGTGTCCTTGGAGCCGAGAAATTATGAGCATATCCTTTGGTTTCACAAAACATTCTAAATTCACCGTCAAATTCTCCACCTCGATCGCTTCGAGTAGACTTGATAGTATCTTCTTTTTCATTCTCAATAAGTCTACACAACTTAACAAACTCATTAACGGCATCGCTTTTATTGGTAAGAAAAAGAGCCCAAGTATATCTAGAAAAATCATCGACGATAACAAAAGTGTAATGTTTTCCACTTAGACTAGCCGTACCAATATCCCCGTACAAATCAAGGTGAAGCATTTGTAGGGGTTTGGTTGTGGAAATTTCATTTTTGGGCTTAAAACTACTCTTAACTAATTTGTTCTTTTGACAAGTGTCACATAAGCCAAGATTTTCAACATTCAATTTGGGTAGTCCTTTCACATGTTGGTTTTTGTAAATATTTTTCAAATTCTTGTATCCAACATGTCCAAGTCGCCTATGCCATAAACTAGTTAAATCATTATTGGCGACTAAACAAGAAACATTTTGACTAACCAAATCACTTGTACAAATTTTGTAAAGATTGCCTTTTCTATTTGCTTCACAAATAATTTCACCATTTTTAAGTATAAGGCATTTTTCTTTATTAAAGGAAACATCATATTTTGAATCACAAAGTTGGCTAACACTTATCAAATTAAACTTAAGCCCTTCAACTAATAGAACATTACTAAGAGAGAAAGAAAAGAGTTACCAATTTCTCCATTTCCAAGAATTTTTCCTTTGCCATTGCCGAACATGACCATACCCTCTTCTTGGAGCTTGATGTTGGTAAAAAGTTCTTTCCTCCCGGTCATATGGCGTGAACATCCGCTGTCCACGAGCCATTTTGAATCTTCCATTGTGGTTATAGCCCCTATTACCTACAAAAGAATTTCTTTTAGGTACCCTATAATTTTGGGGTCCATGGGGGTTAGTCTTGAGACCTTTGGGTCTCCAAACATGTCTTGAGCTATTTCTCAATTTGCAATTATTAGCATAATGTCCAACTTTGCCCTATAGTTTTCTTGCTTTATTTTTATTCACAAATTTTGCAAATTTTCGAACAAGTGCGGCCGTCTCCTCATCATCATCATCATTATCATAGTATGCATTATTAGAAGAAGAAGCAAGACCTTTAGGAATAATTTGCATACCCGATTGATTTGTGGATGATTTGGAATTTTTCCTCTCCTTGAGATAGACTTCATAGATGAGTAGATTTCCAATAAGCTCATCAAACTTGAGTGTCTCAAGATTTTGTGCCTCTGTGATTGTCGTTACTTTTTCGGACCATGAGCCGGGAAGTGTATTCAATACCTTGGTCACCTTGTCTTCTTCGGAGATGACTTTGCCGAGGGCCACAAGAGGATTGACAATATTGTCAAGCCTTTCCACCATCTTGGAGATGCTTTCGCCATCATACATGTTAAAGTTTTCAAAGTCTTTAACAAGCATGGTCTTTCTTGCTTGCTTGACTTTCTTAGTCCCTTCATAGATTGTCTCCAATTTTTCCCAAACCTCATGTGCCGACCTTATGCCTCTTATGCGATTGTACTCGGTGGCGGTAAGAGAACAATGCAAAATATTTAAGGCCTTACCGTTTAGAGAGAAAGCCTTTTTGTCGTTTTCATCAAACTCCTTGAAAGGTTTAGGAGCCAAGGTGCCATCCTCCGATTTCTTTGTTGGTTGATCAACTCCTTCAATGACCACATTCCAAATGTCGAACCCGCACCCTTGTAGGAAGCACTCCATACGGTCTTTCCAAAATGCGTAGTTGTTGGCGTCGAATAGTGGTGGCTTATTAGTGGAGGCGCCGGTGGTGAGATGAGCATCATTTGTAAGCATGGATCTTTCCTCTTTACTCGGAACGAGCTAGCCAAAGAGTTTGGCTCTGATACCACTTGTTAGTCCAAGTGGCTACAATAATCTAGAGGGGGGGTGAATAGATTATGCCGATTTTTCGCAAATTACCCTCTTTTTCAAAACAACAAGTAAATGACTAGAATGTAAATGCGGAAATTAAACAACACTCGTTGATTTAAAGAGGTTCAACCCACCTAGGGCCTAATCCTCTACCACCCCAAAGATCTCCTGGGATGGATTTCAAAAAAAAAAAGGTTTTATTAATTTACCACAAATTAATACAACACCTTGAGGATTACCACAACCCTCTTTCACCACCTTGAGGATTACCACAACCCTCTTACAACACCTTTGAAGATTACCACAACCTTCAAACACCTATCACCTAGATCACCCAGTGTATTCTTACCACAAGAATACTCACAAGGATGTCTTGTGTTGAATGATGACCAAAATCAAGATTACAACTCAATAATGATTGATACAATATGAGTACAAGTGTAATCAAGAATTGAAAGCCTAGACCTCAAATAAGTGCAAGTGAAAGTGCTTAGGCTAATACAACAAGATATATGAAAGTGTTTGCTCAATTGCTCTTTGCTTGTATATTGTGTTGTGTCTTTGTTGCTTGAATGAAGCCTCTATTTATAGGAGAGGACTTGGCTTTCATTTCCAGGACATTGGCTCATCCTTGGGGAGTGATTTGCGCAAAAGAAACCATTTAAAATGATCAATATAGTGTTAGAAATCAATCCCACAAAATAGGGAAAAGTTGTCCAAAAACGCAAGCGGATAGTTTGTTTGATAAACAAGGGTTCGACCGGTCGCGCAGAGATAAGATTGAAATTGAATTCTGCGAATTTTTACACAGGGGGACCGGTCGAAGGGGGTGCGGCCGGTCGCCTTAGCTATGTGACCGGTTGCCGCTTGAAGAATTTACTGAAACAGAGAAGTCCGGAACGAAAAATCCAACTCCCGTGCAAAAGTCGACCGCACGCCGCCCACCTCGGCCGTCGGCCGCCCGCCTATTTTTTTCTTACGCCCCATTTTCTGTTTCTCACTCAACTCAGTGCGGGTTGCCCTATAGGGGCGGCCCGTCGAGCTCTGAAACAAATGTGTTGTCAATTTTTTATTGAAAATAAACTCCAAGAAATACTCCGAAAAATAGTAAAAACATTTTAAGTTGATCGGAAGTATTTAGACAACATTTAGGGACATTGTTTTGGTTTAAAAACTCATTTGAACAAAATCGAACTTAATCATCAAAATCATGATAAAAACATTTATCTAACAGGCGACTCTAGCGACCCCAGGCCAGGGGCATCCGTCAAGTTGGTATTACGTTCAGACCAAGTCCGGGTACCTAGATGGGCTGGTCGAAGGCCTTCCACATTCCTTAAAAGAGTGGAAAGAGAAATGGTTTTGGGTAGGTGGCGAGTGGCAGACTCACCAGGGAGAAGAGAGGTCGATCCTTCTCCCCCCGTCTAACTTCAGATATAACTTTCATAAGTACATCTTTCTTTCTTTGGGTACATTTCACCTTTTTCTTTGTTTCTTTCCCTCAAAGGGGCTAATTTTCTCTTTTTGTGCAGGGAATCGTCCCTCCGCGGGTTGGCTTTCGGAAGCTTTCATCCGCCGGTTGGATAATATTCAAGCCCTAGCTCGATCGGATAGGAAGATTAAAGTCCTGGCCACCAAAACCAGGCTGTCGGCAGCTGGTTGGACACCGAGACTTCCGGCCGAGTCAGGGGCCGAGGAGGTGGCCCAAGAAGAGGAAGAGGTTGAGATGGCTCATGGGGGGAGCCAGTGGAAAGAAGCCCGCCGCGGGCCGTGCAAGAAAGGACCCTTGAGCGGGGGCAGCAACCAGTTCGAGCAGGGCAGACTGGGCCATCCCCAGCAAGGCCCAGTCCTCCGGGGGCTGAGAGGACTCCTCCGACCGCGGCTCGAGGTACGGATATGGTATATATTTGATTTTTCTCAACCTTCTTTCTTTTTTGTCTTCTCACTTATTTTACTTTGTTGCAGGCTCCGGGGTAGATGTCTTTGCCCGTCTCCACTGGGTGAGAGAAACTACTGCTCGCAGGTCTGGGCCGGGTGCGGGCCAAACTGCTGATGCCAAAGCGTCCAGGAGGGAGGAGATCCCTTAGGCAAGCGCTCGGTTGATGGTGTCCCAAAAGCAGTAGAGCCCCCACTGCAAAGGAGAAGGAGTGGGGTGGTAATCAATGATCCCGGCCAGACCGAGCGGGCAGGCCCTACCTCACAGGTTTCTCCAGTGCATATTCCCGTGAGGGGGGTGCCATGGGTTTCATCGGATGACCTGGGGCGGGAGGCCCACTTCATTTCTCCGAGCTGGGAGAGGGAGAAGGCCTGTGAAAGAGTGGTCGGATCGCGCCCTCGGTGGTTTGTGGAATTTGCGAAGTGTTCCACACCTACCGAGGAGCAGGTGGAAGCCTTGCCAGATGTTGGGTGCGCTGCAAGGGACGTGTCGGCCCGTGCATGGACGACAGGTTTCGAGCAATTCTGCCAAGAGACTGGATGGGAAGAGCAGATCTAGTACTCGATGGGTTTGTCATGCATGATCATTGGCATCATGTGGCACGCAATTGGGGGGGCGCACGACCTGGAGAGGTGCCATGCTGACCTTGAGAATGCTCATGCTACCCTACTCGGGGTCCAGGAGTCTTTGAAGACCCGATCCTCAGAGGCCATGGTCATTCTTGATGTCGAGAGAATCTGCGCGCGGCTAGGTTCGACCGGACTCGGCGCGCAAGGCCGCGAGATCTTCGAGCGAGGTGGTGGGCCGAGCCGAGAAGGGTGGCTTCTGCTCTTGACAGGGAGCTGGAGTGGTGCGAGGCTGAGGTTAGGAGGGAGCTGGCGGAGGCCTCCGGAAAGCAAGTGGATAATGCTCGGGTGGAGGCTCGACTGGAGGCTGTCCAGGCCTATAAGGACTCGGAGGAGTATGCCTTCATGTTGACCTGTGGGCATGCTACCAGCATCGGAGAGATCCTCCAGGACCTCAAGGAAGGGAAGTTTGTGGCCGAGTTGGAGATGGAGCTTGAGCGATTGAACGCAGATCTAGATGTTCTCCGTCCTCAGTTCCCGTTACGATCAATGAGCAGGGTGCTTTCCCGACAGAGGAAGTGGCCTCCAGCGAGCCGGTTGAAGTTTCTCCTCCCGTAGGGACTCATCCTCCAGCCCCTTAAGGCATTTTTTTTGTATTTTTCCCTTGCTTTTGTAGGTAGTTGGCCTCGGGCCATTTGATGTAATTGGCTCCGGCCCCCACTGTAAAAATTTTTTATTTGATGAATGGAATCCTTCTTTCAATTGTCTGGTTATTTTGATGCTTTCATGTTGATTTTCTTTTTTGCTAAGTATTGGGCTCGGTTTTCTTTCGAATAGATGTATGAATGGGGGCTGAATCCCTGGTTTTCCTGAATAGATATAATTGACAAAAGTAGATGTTAGCAAGTATCGTGCCAAATATTGTGCTCGGTTCTGACCGAGTCTTCTCGATGAAATAGTTTCCAAAATTTATGCTCGGTGCGTGGTCGAGTCTTTTTAGTGGAATCATTTCCAAGATTGTGCTCGGTGCGTGGCCGAGTCTTTTTATGCTCGGTGCGTGGCCGAGTCTTTTTAGTGGAATTATTTCCAAGATTTGTGCTCGGTGCGTGGCCGAGTCTTCTTTGTGGTCGGTGCATGGCCGAGTCTCTTTAGTGTAATCATTTCCAAGATTTGTGCTCGGTGCGTGGCCGAGTGTTTTAGTGAAATCATTTTCAAGATTTTTGCTCGGTGCGTGGCCGAGTCTTTTTGTGCTTGGTGCATGGCCGAGTCTTTTTAGTGGAATCATTTCCAAGATTTGTGCTCGGTGTGTGGCCGAGTCTTTTTGGTGGAAGTCTTTAAGTAGAATTCTCAGAATATCAGATGAAAGGATAACTTCATTACAGTTGCCCAGGGTTGACAGGAACCATTTTGGGCCCGTTATTAATACTTTGGGACACATCCTCTGTGTTGGAGTAACATATAGGAAGATGGATCAAGTAAAATGTCTAGAAATCCCAGGCATTTTCTGATAGTATTTCTTTAGGTAGGTCACGTTCCATGGATGGTTGAGTTTTTCCCACTTTAAATATTCGAGCTAATATGCACCATTTGACAAAACCTTGCTGATTTTGCTCGGGTCTTCCCAGCATGTTTGAAGTCTACACTCACAGTTGCTCCATCGGACTTCTCGTCTCCCACAACATTTATCTCCGTGTGCCGGATCTTCAGAGAGCATTCTCGAGATTCTCTCTGACTCCCTTTGTGAATTCCTTTTCCGCTCGAGGTTGGAAACTTGACGCAGAAGTGATATACCGAGACAACTACTTTTAGGTGGTAAAGTAGAGGCCGGCCAATGATGGCATTATACTCGGTGTCTGAATTTATTATTTTGAATGTCTTGATGATGGTCCTCTTATGCGTTCCCTGGCCCATCTGGATGGATAAATCTATTTCTCCCAGTGGGATGATTCTTCCTCCCCCGAATCCCAGAATGTTATCATTGCATGGCTTTATGTAGTGGTCATCAACGTTCAGCCTTTGAAAGGCCTTGATATAAATGACCGAGTGCACGTTTGCCGAGTCAACCAAAACCCCGTGCGGGGAATGCCCGGGATGGGGGGCCGTGATTACCGGAGGGTCCAAGTGGGGGTGCACTAGCTGATCAGCATCCTAGTCGAAAAAGGTAAAGTGCCCTGTTGGTCGGCCTTCTCGGACCTCCGCGATTCTGACGTGCTGTTTCGTGTTCTCGGCTTCTCAAGCTTTGACTATTTTTTTCTGTTGGAGCCGGTTATCTTCGGCCCTATTCGCGTTAATCATTGTTAAAATTTATTGCCCATTATTATCATTGGGGTGGTGGTACCTGAGGAGGGTTAGGACATTGTTCCGGATTGACTCTGGCAATAGATGGTGGAGGTGGTGGGAGATTGTGCACATATTGTTTCAAACCTCCCTTATGTACCAACCTCATGATCTCTCGAACGAGATCTCGACATTCGTCCGTTTCATGACTGATCGACCTGTGGTAGCTGCAATACCGGTTGGAATCCAATTTGGATGGACCCAATCTTATTGGGTGAGCTGGAGGTAGCATGTTAAGGTTCCTGATGTCCCCCCAGATAGCTGACGGCGCGTGGGTTAATGTATTCTTCAAGGCCGCCACCTCCGTTCTAACATCCTGGTGTGCTCTATAACCGGTCGTGGTGTTGTCCGCAAATGGCCTAAACCCAGATCTTGGCCCAGAAGGGGTGTCCCTTTTCGTGTCCCTTAGATGATTTTGGTGTCTATGCTCGGTGGGAATGCTAGCCATGGCCTCTTCGGCACATATATGTCTTTCTGTCCGGAGAGAAATTCTTGAAAAGTGCTCACCCCCGATTCGTGGATGGCTTAATTAAATCGGGTTCCTGGGGCGAGCCCAGCCATGGCCGCGATGACCATCGCATCATCAGATACTGGTTCCATCTCACGGATTTGCTTGTTGAAACGCGTCGCGATGTAGCTTTTTAATGACTTGTCTCGCCTGCTTTATATTGACGAGAGTCCTTTGGGGCGCGTGAACTTTGAAGCGAGGTAATGGGTGTTGAAAGCTGGCATCATATCACTCCACGAATGTATACATCCTGGTGGTAGAGTTCGGAACCAACGGTGGGCCCGGTCGCCCAATGTTAGAGGGAAAGCTCAGCAGAGAATGGCGTCACTCAGGCTGTATAGCTCCATCCAGGCCAGGTATTTGTGAATGTGGGTCGTAGGGTCGGTTTGCCCGTCGTATAGTCCAATCTGGGGGACTTTAAATTTGGTGGGGAGAGGATTTGCCAATATGTGGGGAGCGAAAGGTGATGCTACGCTCGTCTGTCTAACAGGCGGGCTCGGGCATTGTTGAGCCCCCTCATGTGTTTCCTCTAACTGGTTGAGCCATCTCCGTAGGAGGGTGATTTCGACTTCCCACTCGTCGATCGGGATGGGCCCTTGGGCTCGGTTAGGCTCGGGATGCTCTCGGTCTTTAGGGAACTGGAGTCTAGAATTTACTGACCGTTTGGGTCATTCTCGAACTGGATCCAGCCCCGGGCGTCCTGCAAATACAGAACGGGCTTGCCGAGGGCGGAGTGGCGGGGACGATTCGGCTACCACGCTGTGCTCGGGAGGGGTCTTCGTACTGCCTCCTCCTGTGTTGTCTGTTCTCGGGTTGAGGGCCTCGAGAATCGGCCTCTTGGTCATCTGGGTTTATCGGAGGTTGATTTTAAGCGTTTCTCAATGGATCCGCCTGAGGGGATTCCCCTCGGATTGAGGTGGCATTTGAGGTTGTGGGTTTGCAAATGCTTGGGCCAATAGTTGGCTCATTTGCTGGAGGAAATTAGGGTCCGCGAAAAGCTGTGTCATAGGTGACGCAATTGTAACCCCAGTTCCTGCTTGAGGAGCGTTTTGGCCATTCGTATTTTAGCCAACCTGAGTTCCCTGAGGTAGGTCTTCATTTCCTTGTAAATTTCTTGAGTTCTCACCATTTTCTAGAAAGGAAAAGAAGCGTAGATTTTTTCGCTGGAAATATTTAGGTAGGTGAGAGAATGTTACTGTATTTGTCGAAGTCCCTTCCTCTAGCGCCCATTTGTTGACGTGCTTTTTTGTCAACAAAGGAAAATAGGGAGTTTTGATATCATGGGGGAGTAATTCGAAATAAAAGACAACCAAACGAGGGCTAATTCGGCCTTTTTATTAAATTAATCGAGCAGACCGTGTCTGGTCGGATTTCGGTTTTACAACTTGATTTTTGTCTTTCTTTCTCTCTCTTTTGATACTCTCCTATTTTCTCTCTTTTGTTATCTGTTTTCTCTCATCTTTTTCTCGTTGTTTTTCTTGTCCTCTATTACAATCCATTTGGCCCCTTTTTATACCCAATCATGGGGTAATAATTGTTCAGGTAGTGGGACACTTGTCCTTTTCTCAATCACTCCTAGGATACCCTGCAGGGTGTATCTAGCTTACTATTTACAACTTTCCCTTAAAATAATGGTGTTATTTACGGCGCGCGTGGGAAGTAGCCATTTGTTGGGAGAATCTTGTTGACCTTGAGGAAATATTGTTGCTTTTGAGGAACTTATTTTATTGTGGGCATGTTTTCTTGATCGTTTGACTGACGTCACTTGGGGGTCGCTCTCGTCACATGCGCCCTGCTCGGTAAGGTGCTCACTTGAGTCCCTGCCTGACTTTGCTCCGCTGAGTTGAGCTTAGTTTGTGCCACGTCAGCAGCTCGGGAGCTTTCGTTTGGCTCGGTCGTTTACGTTGCCAGAGCTATCCTGGTCGGCAGACGTCGTCATTGGCTGAATGGGCACGTGGCTTTATTTTTGTTGAGCTCGGCTCGGATGTCTTTGTTCTTCCTTGGGTCGGCTCGGTGTCATCATCATTAACCCTACAATGCACGATATAATGGCATGAATTGTTCATATCGTGCGATCTCGATTACATATCGTGCACAGTACAATCTTGTTTCTTAGATTCAGAAATTTCGCATATCGTGTAAGTATATTCTTGTACAATTTAAACAAGGTTAAGTAACTAAGAGGAGAAGCAACATTATCTTGTTTTTTCCTTTGTCTGGTGCGATTTTGGGCAGACGATAGAGCACAAAAAAAACTTCTTGCTATTTTGTGAAGAAGAAGGAGAAGAGAGAAAAAATAAAGAGAAATGGGAAAAGTATGTATGTATGTATTTAACATGAGAGATAAATACAACTTTACTTACTTTAAAGGCTTGCATTTGAAGCCTCAAGAGTATTGTGGTAAAAGAACCCCAAAAATGGGTAGAAAACATAGACTGCAATTGTATATGGATGAGATTCCATTTTCGTTCCGCTAGAGATTTTTTTTTGACCAAACATGCGATTGTTTATGAAAATTTCCAGAAAATATACTATTCTCTCACTTTCACTTTTTCTCTTATCAATCACATCTAGATAGTTTTTCACAAAAAACTAATCATTATTACACATTTTCCCACAAATTTCACTATTCATTCACTAACACATTTCTAACTATCAATCATATCCAATCATTATTTTACTATTCTTAAATCAAATCAACTTTTATCATTACTTTTTCATCTCACATCTAATCAAGCTATCAAAATTCATCTTTTTTCTTCCAAAATTTCTTTTACCACTATTCTCTAGCAAAATGAAAATTTTCAAAACAAAAGCATATCCAATCATGCCCATAGTTTTTTATCCTACATGTCAAAAATGTCTCTCTCCTATCCTAAGTGGGTAATTCCCACCATTTGCTCTTAAACAACTACATTGCAGACCGACCACTTTACCTAATGGAACCTACCCGCATCTGTCAAAGCGCAAAAGTAGGGATGACAATTTTGACCCGTCCCGTGGGTACATACGCTCGCCCGCCCGCCCGTTTGGGTCGCCCCGTCCCGTGACCCGGGGCGGGGCGGGTCTGAGTATCACTTCCGCCCCCGAGTACCAACCTAGTATTTTTATATTTAAAATATATTTTAATATATATTTTGTATATATAATATATATTATAATATAATTTTATGTAATCTTATATTATATCTAATATTTATAAATTGATAATAATAAATTTTGTAAATATATATATTTTTATTTTTTTAATTTAATTTAATTTAAAATGGGGCAGAACGGGTCGATCCATCATGCGACCCGTACCGGATCACCCCTGCCCCCATCCTATTATAAGCACGGGGCGGATCTGGGTCCTGGCCGTCCAGCCCCATTGCCATCCCTAATTCCCTATGCAAAAGGGTTTATGGAAGGGTTTCGATTATTTGCCTCTCACACCCCCGTAACCTCTCCCTCCATTTCTACACCCGATCCTCCTCTCTCCCTTGTAAGTATTCTTGCTATTTATACAGATACCAGGATGGTTATGGATTAATTGAATGTCCAGTGCGCTTATTTTAAGCTAATCGATCTGACTTCGTTTTTTCGCTTGTCCCTTTTTATTCTTCTTCTTCTTCTTTTTTTTTTCCTTCCTGAAGCTGAATGAATATGATGGGGAAATGAAGCATGTGAACTTTTATGTGATTGTAGCTGGAAGATTACTCCCGGGTTTTTGACACTTTGATTGCCTGGAGCAGTGGCGATGGCCTTGTCGGTTTCAAGAAGAGTATTGCGTGCCTTTGGGTCCAGCCATTTTTCATCTATACCGTTTTCTCTGTCTAATGGTAGGGCGTATTGCAATTTCCAATTCCTTGAGAAGAATGATTTTATTTTAATGCATATCACATGTTTTTACTTTTTTTTTAAATCTGAGCTTGTTGAGTCCACCCATGATTCTTTTGTAGTCAAGATTCAGTTTTTATTCTTAACTATAGTTTCTTTTTGCTGGGTTTTACTGAGGAAAAGAACTTTATTGTAATGTTTATAATATTCCGTTTTTTCCTTTTTTGTTTTTCGTTTCCTGTTGATTCTATTCAGTTTTTTTTATCTTTGTGATTAAGAGTCAATTTTTAATACAGTAACCTTAAATTGGTAATGGGGGTTTTTGATTACTGTTCTCTATGAAAATTTGAACCAGCATTCCGTGGTTATGGTAATGGGGATAGCTCGAGTTCAATGCCATCTTCTGGATTCGGAAAGGTAGATTTTAACGCACGGCAAATACACCTTTAATATGATTTTTCCTTGGAATTTCATGAATTTATATTAAACAATAAACTTTTGTATTGCATTCTTTCTGAGTTTTTTTCTGCTGAAATTGAATCCTAATTAATATTTTATCTGTATCAGGCATCTTTTGGTGTTTACAGGAGGTATTCTACTACTATTTTGACGCCTAATTCAAGTGAAGGCACATTTCCACCACATTTGCTGTCGTCTAAACGTGTACTGACTCCTGATCGGGAAATAGGTACAAGAGCTTAAGATTAAGCTTCTTAAGATGGTTCTTTTCTTTTATTGACTATTGAGAATCATTTATTGTGCATGTTGTGGATTTTAATACTTTTAGTTTGTGTGTCTTTCTTAATTTATTTTGGTGTAAAGGATATTATCTTAGAAGATACACGCGTCTCCCTTAATTTCAAATGATGTATCATTACTTGTGACCAAGTATATGACTTAAAAAAATTTGAGTGGAAAGAGATTAATGGGTAACTTTTTATTTGCAATGGCACTATGCATTTTCTTTAACCCTTGGTGGTAAAACAAAGTGAAGCTATTGCTGCTTGCCAAGTTCAGCGTTCCATATATTGGTTTAATGATGCCTTGGAAAATTATGTTGTGCATCTTACTTTGAAGGCCGACTATGTTCTAACCATCAGAATGCCATTGCTTTCCTCAAATGTCATTGAACAAGGCTGTAGCCACTGACACATTCTGTAACAGAAGCACTTCTAAGTAAATTCGAACTGCCAATGTTTTCGCATACTTGTGTTTTCTTGCTATAGAAATATATTGACTGGTATAATTTTCACATCACGCCTTCAGAAAAAAAGAAACTTCGACTCATCTTCAAATCCTGATCCACAAATTATTTGGTGTTGTATGTGCTTTTTGTTTATACGATTATATTATCTTCAAGTCTGGCTACACTTTAGATTTCTCAAAGTCAGAAGATGTATTGTTAACTTATTACTTAAATGCCCAAATTTTTTATGTTAACTCTGATTGACTTTCAAATTATTATATTTAATCTTTATTGAATATAATGTTTTAAGTCTCAAGCTTTTTCAATGAGAAAATATGTATACACAATTCTAGGGAGCCAGGAATCAATAAATGTGTTATAAACTAGATTGAAATCTCAGAAGGTGTGACCAGTTGAATACCTTATCTCCATGTTTCATAGTGCTTCTACAAGTTCAGAATTGAAAAAACCACCCTATGAATTTCAGCCTGTAATTGTTTTAATTGGTATTGTACTGTGCTTTAGATTGATGATTTTATTGTTTTGATCAATTTTTAAGACGGTTTACTTTGTCTACTGTCTATGTTCTTTTCAATTAGTAACTCTGTCACATAAGAGGGGAAAACTGAAAGAAAATAAAAGTTGAAAGTAATTCCTCTCAGAACTACTCGTGTGGCATTTTCAAATTGTAGCTGTAAAAAAAACTGTGGAACTGTTTGGTTTATTTTTGTATTGATGTCGTAGGTCTCTATCAGGACCTGGTGATTCCTGTTACAAACTTTCACAATGAAGATAAGGGCTTTATGGTATTAGCTGGTGATGTTTTTGATGTACCAATTCGGAAGGATATTATTCATCGTGTCGTAAGATGGCAGCTTGCTAAACGACAGCAGGTGCGAGATTTTCTATCTTGTTGTTCAAGTGACAGTTAAAAACTGATGCAGCAACTCTCTTTTGCGTGGGGAGTGTGGTGGAATACAAAATAAGTCTGTTATCTTTTTGTCGTTGGGGATGTAGCTTGTTTTAGGCTATCAAATTTGTTACCATGCATTAATCCTCTATCTTGATTAGATTATATGATCCTTTTGCTGCTTCATTCCTATTTTGTATAGATGTTTAATGTCTTGCCTACATCGAAATGCTTTTGTAAGACCATTTTTTTTTTTTTGTGGGGGTGGGGGGTGGGTTGGGGGTGAATATCAAAAATACACTTGAGGTTTAGCCTAGTTACAAAAATATTCTGTTATCTTTCAAAATTACAAATACCCCATTTAAGTATTACAAACACCCCTTGAGATTTGTATTTGGTTAACAAATACTCCCTATTGAAGGTGTAGTTTGTAAAATAGAAAACAAATATCAAGGGAGTATTTGTAATTTTGAAAAATAGTTGGGTTTTCTGTAATTAGACTGAACCTCAAGGGTATTTTTGTATTAATCATTTTTCTAAAAAATAAATGTGTCTGGGCACCCTGGACCTGTTTCTCTTTCCCAATTTTTTTTACTTGTTATTTATTTTGGTAGGCATTACTAATGACATTTGTGCTATGTTTCTCAGGGAACCCATTCAACTAAAACTATTAGTGAGGTTAGTGGGACTGGTAGAAAGCCTTGGCGCCAGAAGGGTACAGGTCGAGCTAGGCATGGAACACTGCGTGGTCCACAGGTGAGTGTGTTTTGCTTGTCGGGTTTTGATTGCTTTTCTCTACATTGAGAGGGCTCCAAAAGAGTGTAACAGTTATATTTCATGGTCAACAGTTTAGGGGTGGTGCTACCATGCACGGTCCAAAGCCACGGAGTCATGCTATCAAGCTAAACAAAAAGGTTCGACGACTGGGGCTGAAGATTGCACTTTCAGCTCGTGCAGCTGAAGGAAGGCAAGTACAGTCCTCCTATGGGAAGATTAATAAAAGGGATAATTTCAAGAAGTACCCTTGAGGTTTGACCTAATTACAAAAAAACCCACCTAACTTTCAAAATTACAAATAATACCCCCGAGGTTTCATTTTGTCTAGCATTAACCCTTCATAAGCAAAAATCATTTCAAAATCCCCCTTCGTATTGATAAAAATATTGCGGTTTACCCTTAGTTTTAACATCGAATCAAACCTCGGGGGTACTTTTTGTAATTTTAAAAGTTACTTGAGCTTTTTTGTAATTAGATCAAACCTCAGGGGTACTTTTTGTATTTATCCCTTAATAAAAACATGGGATAATTACAAAAAATCCCGAGATTCGGACTAATTACAAAAAAAAAAAAAGATTTTGAAAATCGCAAAATGCCCTCGAGGTTTGATCCGTCTTACATTTTCTTCCTTCATAAGAAAAAACATTGCAAAACCCCGATATTTATAAAAATATTACAAATACACCCTTAAATTTAGAATATAATCAAACCTGAGGTTTTTTTTTTTTTTGTAATTATGAAACATCTCTAGGGTTCTTTGTAATTAGGCTTTGAAACCTCGGGGGTGTTTTTGTAATTATCCCTAAAAATGCAAGGAATGCACTTAAGCATGTTGTTAGAAATTAGAATACTAGATAATGGCCGGAGCCAGTAGTCATGAACTTATCAAGCTATGAATGCCTATGAATATTTAGAATTTGAACATCAAAGAATTCCTAACTAGGTACACCCACACTTAGATATTCGAAAATTCATAATTATTGCAGTTATTTTTTTTTTCGATGAAAATGTGGAAAATTCATTAAAAAAGTGTAAAAAATTTACAAAATAAAAGGGGCATACCCCAGTTTAGATCAAATGTTGAATGGTCAGGCCCATTAACATGTGTAGAGCAAAGAGGGTTAATCGAGAAACAATCTAGAAAAGGGTTAATCGAGAAACAACCTAAAAGCCTCAAAAGAGGGTTACTAGAAAAGACATGGGAAACAATCTCCAACCAATTAATCGAGATAACAAGTGGGAGTAGGCAGTCACGACCTAACGCTCCCACTTGTAATTCGAAAAAGGGTGGCGAGAGATTTTACAAGAAAATTTACAAAGTGGAGATAGGGCATACCCTATAACGTCGTATCTCTAAAGCCGCCTTTTGCCAGGTGGATAGCCTATGTGGCAAGGAAATTTTGAGTCCCATCGAAATCTCAAAAAAAAAAAAATGATATCATAAAAGGGTTAAACCCCAGGTTGCTTCGGAAAAAATCTTGGAATCTCGAATAGAAGGATAGCAATGCATAAGGGAGAACCAGGCGGCGATGGAACCACAAGGAACCAGGCAACGATGGAATCTCTCTATACCAAATGAGTTTCAAATGCAAACAGACCGACATGGGACAAGCCAAAATAGGCCACACAACCACTTAGGTAAAAAAGAAGCCATCCAATGAGGGTTAAACCATTTTTCAATCATCGGGTTCCGAAAGGACTAAAATGCGACTCTTGCAAAGAGCAAATCAATTTTAAATCCTTTAAGAACACCATTAAAACATTGATATTTGGAAAATCAGCCCACACGAAAGAAGATATTCATCATATGGGAAAAAAACCTGGGTCGCAGCTTCTCACTCAATTAGTAAAACAATCCAGTTTGACATTAGAAGGTCCCACAACCTCACCAAAGTTGAGATCGCTATATTTGGAGACAAGACTACCCATTCTTCTCCATGCTTTTTCTCGTACATCCACACTCAGGCACATTGTGTATTTGCCATCATCATTTCACTTTAAATTTCTAAAGCCCTGAAAAAATCAAGATCCACAACTATAACTTGATTGTCATGTCCTTTTGGCTAATTGTGCGATCTGAAATGATAATGAGTTCCATGCCTTTACCAAATCTCAATTACTCACTTAATAATCGCCTCGAAAGCCAAATCATCACGGATCACTAGGATTCTTTTCTTGATTGCAAGTTCCAAAGAGCCATGTTCTTTATTTATTATTCTTTTTTAATTCTTATCTAATTGGATATTCTCTTTTTTTTTTTAGATAGATAAATGTGTGTGAAGAGAGGGAGCGCGGGGCGGGCGCTTATATTGTTATTGAAAAGGTTTTACGAACGCCCGATTTTTCTAACTTTATGATAAATATGTAATAAGACCATGATCTATGAAAATTGAATTAATAAAATAAAAACATTAAATAAAAAATTCTAATAATGGCATAAATAATGGTTAGAAATCTAAATTTTAAGGTATGATGATATTAAAAATTCTAAATAAACTAGTTTGACTCCTCAAGTAAAACATTTGACTCTAAAAATACGAAAGAAACAATAAAATTATTTCTGACATCCACATCCACCGCCTCATGCCTTCGCCAAGCTCCTTAACTTGAAAAAATATTAATAAACGTGGGATGAACTTTCAACTTGCTTAGTGGGGAAAACAATTCATCTCGCATGTAAATTATCAATGCATCGATCACACGAATGTAATATTCTATTCTGGAGTACCATAACGTACGTAGCCCGAAGGCTATTCTGTTTCTATTTCTGGAAGCCCGTAGGCCATTCTGATTCTGGTGGTCCGAGGGCCATTCTGGTAGCCCGAAGGCCATTCTGGTTTGGGGACATGGATCATGCTTTACTAACAATTTAACATATAATTTATAAAAGACAAATAGAAATTCCCATCTCAAAATGCAATCTGTAAATAAATGTGAAAAGCAAACTGTTCTGGCATCGTGTTCTTCGTGTAAATTTCAGTCGAAGGATGATCAAAGTCGTGCTCGATCAATGGTCAAAATCACCAAATGTTAAATGCCGATCTCCAATTAAATCCTTAATTTCTAATCAAACCCAATTATCTAAATCAATTGCATAGCCCCTCTTATTTCCACAATTTGAAATCAAATGCCCGATTACCCTCAAATTGAACTCAAAATTTCCAATTGATGGCGACCTTCTTTTACAATTGAAATAGAAACTAAACGCAACCTCACAACCTGCATCTCTCTAGTTTGCAGCGGCGACGGAGCATCGTGCATGCATTGGTTTTGGACTTTACTTAGTTTTCTTGGATGGCAATGGGTGATTCTGGGTTTGGTTTCCGGCGAGTTGCTTGTTGTGGTCATTCATAAAAGAAAAGGGGTATGAACACGTGATTTTATCGTAGATTTATGGAGATAGAAATTTGGACTATTTTCGGTGAAAATATTCTGTACACCAAGGATTTATTTATCCTGTGTATTAAGACTCCGTATAAATTCTATTAATCTAATCTAATCGTGAATCGTAATCAAAATCTAATTATGAATTCTACTGGTATAAGGAGACTCATGAGGCCTAGAATTCTAATGCACCTAGAATTGTAAATTCTAAATTACACTGAAAAACACAATAAATAATACTTATAACAAAAATATTAATAATAAAAATATTATTATTGATACTAGTATCTCATAAAAATACGGTATATTACATCCTACCCCTCTTATAACGTCCTCGAAATTCAGTTGTAAAATATAATATGATTTTTCTATTTCTAAATGAGAAATAAGCATGGATCTGTTTCTATTTCTAACATCACATGTAAGCATGAAATTATGAAAATAGCATATTCTTAATAAAATATAAAGCATACCTTGTCGGAGTCGGCTCGGCATGGCGGAGGTAGATAGTGGTAGACATATTTTTTTGTAAATATATTATTGACTATCTTTTTCAAGTTAAAATTCAAACTATACTAGCAAGTCTACAGAATGGTAGACCTGCTCTGATACCACTTGTAACGCCCGATTTTTCTAATTTTAAAATAGATATATAATAAGACCATGATGTATGAAAATTGACTTAATAAAATAAAAACATTGAATAAAAAATTCTAATAATTGCATAAATAATGGTCAGAAATCTAAATTTTAAGTTATGATGACATTAAAATTTCTAAATAAACTAGTTTGACTCCTCAAGTAGGACATTTGACTCTAAAAATACGAAAGAAAACAATAAAAAAATTTTTGGCATCCACATCCACCGCCTCATGCCTTCGCCAAGCTCCTTAACCTGAAAAAACATTAATAAACGTGGGATGAGCTTTTGCTTAGTGGGAAAAATAATTCGTCTCAAATAAATACACATGTAAATTATCAATGCATCAATCACACACATGTAATATTTTGTTTTGGAGTACCATAAGGTACGTAGCCCAAAGACTATTCTGTTTCTGTTTCTGGAAGCCCGTAGACCATTCTATTTCTGGTAGCCCGAGAGCCATTCTGGTAGCCCGAAGGCCATTCTGTTTTTGGGACATGCATCATGCTTCACTAACAATTTAACATACAATTTATAATAGACAAATAGAAATTCCCATCTCAAAATAATCTGTAAATAAATGTGAAAAGCAACTGTTCGAATCCTAGGCCTCGTGTTCTTCGTGTAAATTTCTGATCGAAGGCTGATCAAGCCGGGCTTGATCGATGGTGAAAATCACCAAATGTTAAATGCCAATGTCCAATTAAATCCTTAATTTCTAATCAAACCCCCAATTATCTAAATCAATTGCATGGCCCCTCTTATTTCCACGATTTGAAATCTGTAAATACCCAATTACCCTCAAATTGAACTCAAAATTTCCAATTGATGGCAGCCCTCTTTTACAATTGAAATAGAAACTAAAGGCAACCCTGCCAACTGTCATCTCTCTAGTTTGCAGTGGCGACGGAACATCGTGCATGCATGGGTTTGGATTTTACTTTGTTTTCTTGGATGACAATGGGTGATTCGGGGTTTGGGTTTCCGGCGAGTTACTTGTTGTGGTCGTTCATAAAAAGAAAAGGGGTATGAACACGTGATTTTACCGTGGATTTATGGAGATAGAAGCTTGGACTATTTTCGGTGAAAATATTATGTACACCAAGGATTTATTTATAGTGTGTATTAAGATTCCAGATAAATTCTATAACTCTAATCTAACCGTGAATCTTAATCAAAATCTAATTATGAATTCTACTGGTATAAGGAGACTTATGAGGCCTAGATTTCTAATGCACCTAGAATTGTGAATTCTAAATTACACTGAAAATCACAATAAATAATCCTTATAACAAAAATATTAATAATAAAAATATTATTATTGATACTAGTGTCTCATAAAAATACGGGATATTACATTTTCTTTCCTTTTTTCTTCTTCTAAGGAGAAAGTTCACCTGTCCATCATACATCTCCTCTCCCTCACCTAGATCTCTCTTGCTGTTTTCTATTCGTAACACACCATAATGTAAATACTTTATGTTTATGAGCCTTCTACAAGATTTCACCTGTACATCATACAGTATCTATAGCTCTCGCTGTTTTGTATTCTCAACACACTCCACAATACTATAATCTCAATGCTTTGTGTTTATCGCTCATACATACCAATTTTGATAGTGTGTGGGTTTCTTTTCCTCTTTATTCATCACTTGTACTACTTTCGTTCCCAAAATGTAATTCCATTCTTTTAGCTTCAATCGTGTCATTGTCGCTGTCCCTCAAGAGAATTCTGGTTCTCTATTTTGTAATTATTCTATCCTTGTCCATATCCTTATGTGCATCATATTATCAAACTAATTAAGAATAATACGCCAAATATACAGCTTCTGGTTTTTGAGGATTTAGATGTTCCTTCACACAAGACAAAGAACATTGTGGACTATGCTAATCAAATGGAGACTGCCAAGAAACTCCTGCTGGTTGATGGTGGTCCGATTAACGAAAAACTGAAGCTGGCTACTCAGAATCTACATTATGTCAATGTACTCCCTTCAATTGTAAGTCTCACACTCCCTTTGTTATTTTCAAAAGCTTCTGCATGCAGGTGCTTTTGCAAGGTACCTGTGTTTGGTGCTTTCTTTGTCATTTGAACCATGTGCATGGATGTGTGTGTTCTTTTTTTTTTTCTATGAAGGGTAATTTACAAAATCTACCATGAGGTTTAGTCTTATTGAAAACTCCAATTATCTTTAGAAGTTACATATACCCTCTTTAGGTATTGCAAACACCCCTTGAGGTTTGTATTTGGCTATTTGCTTAACAAAATAGAAACAAATGTTGAGAAGGTATTTGTAATTTTAAAAATAACTGGGTTGTTTTGTAATTAGATTGAACCTCAAGGGTGTTTTTTTTAATTATCCCTCTTTTTAAAGGTAAATGTTAGACATTTACTGTGTACCAAGGTGGTGCAGGCCTCTTACAGCGGATTATGAAAAGATATATAACATAAAATCCCCTGTAATCACTCAATTCGTTTTTTGTCTGTTTGCTTCCTACCCCTAGTTTGGTTTTATTTGATCTTGGTACTTTTGATTTCGTAACAATCGATAATATTTTTCTTTTGTTTTATTTTGTTGCAGGGTTTAAATGTTTACAGCATCCTGCTGCACGATACACTGGTAATGTCACGTGATGCTGTGAATAGAATAGTCGAAAGAATGCACACTCCAATCAATCGCTGATTGAGCTTCCCAATGCTGACACTAGACCAATAGTTTTTGGTAGTTTATCTCGACAAAATATCGTCAGATATACGCACAATAGTCGAAATGTATTTGTTATATGCCGAGAACACCTGCAGATGACTAGTCGTTGATCTTAGAATTCATCCTTTGTTAATTGTTGGCAAGAACTCGGATTTGTTGTGGTTAATTAGATTGCTGCGATGGTAACCTGAGGCTGGGTTTGCTGCGTCCTCTTGAAAATATGGGCGACTTTTGGGTTTTAGTTTTTTTCCTCATTTCTTTTCGCTCATGAAATCGAGTGCGAGAGATCAGAATTCACAATCGCTGAGTACCAAATAATATTTATGACCTTTGTGGTGTTTTGATGTTGAATTTAGTTTCAATTGTATTTCGTGCAGAAGGTTTGTGTTGTTTTTGAATTTGCACGAACTCTAGAATTCATGTGAGCCAACAATCCCTGCTGCCCTTGCATATAAATCAAATGTCTAAATCCGTGAGATGGAGTCTTATTACCTAAAATTCAGGTGTTCCTTTTATCTATATCTAATACTCAATTGGTGCCTTTTCTCTCTCTCCCCGACATCTCACTCCTCTCATGGCCCCTCTCTCTCTCCCCTCATATCTCACTTTCTTATGGTCCTCTCAACTCTTTCAACTCAACGTCCCACTCTTCTCATGGTCCTATCTTCTAAAATTTCCTCTCTCTCTCTACATACATGATACAAAAAAAAAGAGATGGACAAAATAAAGTATCACTTTTTATGAAAAAAGTATTATGCTAGGCTTGAAAAATCACTTTGATTAAAATAAAGTATCGCTGCTTATGAAAAAATATTACATTATACTCCAAAACTTTCACTTTTTATTAAAATAAATTATCACTGCTTATGAATTTTTTTTTATTTAAAAAGATATATTTTTTTTATTAAAATAAAGTATCACTTCTTAATTCTTATTGAAAAAATATCAATTCTTATTAAAAAGTATCACTTCTTATTAAAACAATTATAACTTTATATTAAAAATGTATCAATTCTACTCTGAAAAATATACATTTTTAAAGTATTATTTTTTTTTTGTATTTTTTTTCCCTGAAGAATTTGGATTTTGTGAGACTTTTATAGTGGAAATGGGTCAAAATGACCATTTCCAAAATATAAAAATGAAAGCTAGCCATCTTTTGTAAACACATCTTTTTTGGCCATTTTGGCCAAGCAAATGACATTCATACCCTTCTAGCTTGTTTGTTTGATATTTAATCTATTTCTCACTATTTCACTTATCTCTATATATCATCTTACTCTTTCTTTCAAGCTTTATGTATTTTTCGTTTTTAAATATGCAATATAGGTGTTGAATTATAGATATCAGAAAGAGGATTAATTTGATATATTATACATGCAAAGCGGATTTAAAACGAAAAAGTTGATTGAATTCAAAGTTTTTTGGAGAAAAACAATATAACTGGGTTACAATAAGTGAGAGAACCGGATGTCAAGTTACTGTAACTCGATGTCGAGTTATAGTAAATTACAGTAACTCGATGCCAAGTTACAGGGATATGTGTCTTTGTGCAGTTAAATTGACTCAAGGGTAAATTGAGTTTTTCACACCCCAAAATGGCTAAAAACATGTGTTTGAAAAAGATGGCTAAAAGAAATTTGGTTTGATGGGAATGACTAAAAAAAACCCACTGATTTTTATATGTAATATCCTGCGTGTATAGAGGAAAAAAAAGGGATGAGAAGAGAGAGAGAGGGACACGATATGAGAGAGAGGGTGGGGGACCACGTGTGAAGAGAAATGGAAGAACCATGAGAGAAGTGGAGATTAGGGAGACCAGTGAGAGGAAAGAGATGAGTGAGGACCAGAAAATAGAGAGGATGGGATAGGACCACGTGAGGCTCCGTCTTACGGACTAAATTCATGAGACGGTGTCACAATTTTTTGTGGGCACCCCAGACAAGTTTGAATATTAAAAGAAAATGCAAAGTAGTTTAAGTTTTTTAAAATTTGAATGAGCAGGTCTCTTGTGAGACGGCGTCAGACCGCGAGACGGTGATACTTTTAATGTAAAAAATGATACTTTTAGTGTCAAAAGTGATACTTGTCGAAATACACTAAATTAATGTATTTAGACTAGTATCACTTTTAACACTAAAAGTATCACTTTTTACACTAAAAGTATCACCGTCTTACGATCTCACGGACTTTCACCGTCTCATATAAGTTTTTGCCAATTTGAATTATATGAGTACATTACAAGTTCACATGAATGAATGGAAATTATTATTTTTTTCCCTTCATATACCTATTGAATTTATATATAATAGTGATACTCATATAATAAGGGATTAATTAAGTATTTATTCACCATGATAATTTTGGGAAATAATATCTTACATCAAAAATATTTATAAAATTTAGTTTGAGGAAATATTTATAAGTATTAATTGAAAACAAAATCCTATTAAAACATAAAAGATATTGATCCTTAAATAATTATCTCTAAGTTGTCATAATTAAGACAAAAATATATATAATAGTGTTTTCACAATAAAATCATGTAAAGAGCATACATATAAAAATAATGTTGTAATAACTCATACCTTTGCTCCACGATAATATTTCACTCATAGATCTACACATTCAAATATATTTGCCATATTTTTTTATTACTCCTTTTGTAATTTTTGATTTTTTTTAATATATGCATACGTATTAAATGCAGGTTTTTGTGTTCTTTTATTTGAGGAGCAAGGGTTTCCAGCTACTTAACCCATATTCCTAATTTCCTTCCATGATTATCCGAATGGGTCATGTCATATCTAATATCTGTGTTAAGATTGAAAGTAGGCCCATTGGCTGTTGAATCTCTGGTCTCCGTAGGTCCAACACGCTTGTTATGTTGAAACTTATGGTTTTTTTTTTGCCAAAAGCGAAAGATTTATATTCATAATCAAACTCCACAAAACTATACAATTCGGGGCACACTTGTCCAATGTCACTCCTAAACTAAAAAAGTCCGGAGGGAAAGTCCCAAAACAGATAGGAAATCAAACCAAAACAACAAAATCAGAATAATCAACAACACATGCCCAAACCCCAACAGAATACAGCCCAATCAAACATCCACAAACCACAAAACATCAAACTTCAAAATAAAAGGATTCAGGCTAGAGTTTAATTGGGAAAATCCCCTAAAACCAGCCACCTGTCACCCGCTTCATTGAAGAAGTTCGAATTCATTCCATTCCTGCAAAGCAAAAGCAACCACATCAACTTCAGGGATCCATTTCTTCTGGAATTTCCATGCATTCCTGGTCTTCCACAACCATCAAAGAAGATAAGTAGAAAGCTGGATTCTATCTCGCACATGAGGCTCCCATTTCATCCTACAAATACAATCCCACCACTCCTTGATCTTCAACTGCTCCTTATAGATTCCATCCCACATTACAGGCGCTCGTTTCCAAACACGCTGAGCTCTCACACAATGAAACAAGATATGATTAATATCTTCCTGCCTCTCACCACACCCTTCACAGAGATCATCCACCTCCATTCCTCTCTTATTCAGATGTTCACAAGTTAGCACAAAATTATGAAGACACTTCCATAGAAAGTGCTTCAGTTTAGTTTTAATCTTGAGATTCCAAAGACATCTCCAAGATTTCCTTCGACTTTCCCTGCATGTACTGCATTCCTCTTGAATTTGAGCCTGTCTTTTCCTATCACTGATCATATGATACGCACTCTTAACAAAAAACTTCTTATCAGGAGTTAAAGGCCACACAATGCGATCTTTATCCATACTAGCATCAATAGGAACTGAACAAATATAAGCAGCTTCTTGGGGACAAAAAAGACTTGAAATGAGTTCAACATTCCACTCTCTCCTATTCTCTCTAAGCAATTGGCAAACCCAAATAACCTTTTCCCGACTCTGTGGAAGTCCTTTAGGAGCAAAAAACTGACACTCTCACCCAAGGATGGTCCCAGATTCTAGTGGACTTCCCATCCGCAATAGCAAATCTCACCCCACTCTCCAAAACATATCCAGCTTTAAGAAAGCTTTTCCAGATAAATGAATCAGACCCTTTCATATCCACCTTAAAAATACCCACTTTAAGAAGGTATTTAGCCTTCAACAACTTACTCATTAGGAGATTGGGTTGTATAATAATTCTCCATAGCTGCTTAGCAAGTAGGGAATCATTGAACAACTCAATATCCTTAAAGCAATCCCACCCTCCTCCTTGGACTGAATCATAACATCCCATTTAGCCCAATGAATCTTACCCCCCTTCCTTGGAACCCCACCAGAATTTAGAAATTGTTCTATCCAGATCATCACACACCACAACCAGCAATTTATAGCAGGCTATAATATAATTAGGTAAAGCATTAAGAACAAACTTCACCAGTACCTCTTTACCAGCCATACTAAGGAAATTAGCCTTCCAATTTGACACTCTTCTATCAGCCATATCCACCACAAATTTGAAAATTTCTTTTTTTGATCTTCCAATAGACAAGGGCAGCCCCAGGTGTTTAATCTTCTTCTGTTCTTGAATATTTCCCATGATAGAGCATACATCACTTCTCACTTGATCAGGGGTGTTGGAGCTAAAGAAAACAGAGGATTTTTCAAAGTTTACTTTCTGTCCTGAGGCCAAGCAATACTGATCCAAAACCATCTTAAAATTCAAAGCTTGCTCTTCACTAGCCTCATTAAACAACAATGCATCATCCGCGGAAAACAAGTGGGTAACCACAGGGGCTGCCCTTGAAATTCTGATACCTGTAAGCCTCCCTGCAACCTTAGCTTGAGAAATCAAATTAGAAAATGCCTCCGAGATGATTAAGAACAAATAAGGGGACAAAGGGTCTCCTTGTCTGATTCCCCTATTAGGCAAAACCCATCCACAGGCCTCCCCTTTAACCATAAAGGAGAAAGAAGCCGAATTAATATAAGCAAAAATCCAGGAAACAAAAGTTCTAGAGAAACCCATTTTAGTCAAAACAAGGCACAAAAAATTCCATTTCACCCTATCGTAGGCCTTAGCCATATCAAGTTTAATAGCCATAAAATATTTCCCCCCCCTTTTGCTGGGAAGGTGATGAATGCATTCATGTGCCATTATAATGTTGTCCAAAATTTGTCTACCAGGCATAAAAGCAGTTTGAGACTAACTGATACACAAATGAAGGCAAGGTTTTAACATTTTTAGCCAGAATTTTAGAGATAATTTTATAGACAGTATTACACAAGCTAATAGGTCGAAAATGAGAGATAGAAGTGGGGTTTTTAATCTTTGGAATTAAACAGACCAGAGTGTGATTCATTTTCCTCAACATTTTAGAAGATTGAAAGAATTTTTTTACAGCTCTACAAACATCCGTTTTAATGATATCCCAGAAATGTTGAAAGAAATAGGGAGACATACCATCAGCCCCCGGGGCTTTGAAGGGATGAAGACCAAACAAGGCATCTTTAATTTCAAGATCATCCACCAATCTTGTGAGCCACTGGTTTTGATGTTGGGAGATTGAACAAGGGATCCCGATCGATAATGTAGTATCGCCTTAGGTAGGGATGAAGCAAATGATTTTTATAAAAATCTTCAATCTCAGCCACCACCTCTCCCTTGGATCCACACACTCTACCATCAGCCTTCACAAGGTTCTCAATGCAATTGATTTTGTTTCTTTGTACTGTGCACACATGGAAAAACTTGGTATTCCTATCTCACTCCTTAAGCCAATGATTTCTGGATTTTTGTTTCTAAAAGAGTTCCACTTGCATGTAGGCTTTGTTCAAAACACCTATCAAAAACCCCCCATCTCTGTCAATCTCTCAAACCACCCTCTTTATTCATCCCCTCCAGCTGCTTTGAGGTATCCTCAATGGTTCTTGCTGAAATTGATTTATTACCTCTATTCAAAGCCAAAAGGTTGAACACTCAGTGATTTTGGATTGGAGCTGGAACATAGGGGTTCCAAGAACTGATACCTCCCAAATCTTCTCAATCACCTCCTTACACCCATCCATCCCACCCCACCTTCTATCAAATTGAAATATCTTCTTTGATTTTGAGCCCTGGGATCATCATCAAACATCATTAACAGGTGATCAGAAGAGTGTCTCACAACATGTCTCACAATAGCTTGAGGATGATTAACCAGCCAGACTGCAGAACCAAATATCCTATCTAACCTCTCCTCAACAACACCTTCATTCCCTTTGAGATTAGACCAAGTGAAATTATGACCAACAAAAGGAACTTTCCCCATTGACATCTCCCTGATAAAATCCTTAAAAACACTGAAGCTAGATTCGGCTCTCACTCTCCCTCCTTTCTTCTCAAAACCCCCCACAATATCATTGAAGTCAACAGCTATCCACCAATTCGAGCCCCACTTTTGTTTTTCCCTTAACAGGAATGTCCACTGATCCTTCCTCGTCAAAGCACAAGTACTAGCATATATGAACGTGGCCCATAAAGTCACTTGAGATCCTTCAATGACATATTCCACTTCACAGCAGAAGGAACACGAAAGAATTTGCTTAATCTCAACTCTTGCTGACCAACACAGAAGAAGATCACCACTTAATCCCACAGGCTCTACACAATTGCCGATCATGCACTTTGATATTCCTACGCACATTGCTACAAAGGACTTTTTCTTTTTTGTTTCACTAGAAAACATCAAATCACAGGTGATGGAGTCTTATACTCTCCTTGATTTGGGAAACTATTAAGGGTCCTCCCAAACCTCTACAATTCCACACCATAGACCTCATTGAGGGGTTGGGGCCACTCAAGTTTGGCTACCTCCACCTGTTGTTTACCCTCTTCCACAGATTCTGACATTTTCTGTTTTTTCCCATCTTTCACATTCTCCATAGACACCCTCCCCTCTTTACTATAATCCACAAGGTTCCAGTTCCTCTTACTTCCAATACTGCAGTTCTCCTTATCCTTCTGATCTCCAGTGTTACCACCAGGTCTTAGTTTCCCCCTCCCCTTGTTCTTTTTCCTCCTCTCTTACCCACCCACTGCCCTTTAAGAGGAACCATATTTGTTTCTTTTTCCTCTCTAATCTCTAACAATGGTGATCTATGAACCAGATCAGATCTCTCAACCAAAATCAATTCATTTCCCCCACTAAATTCTGGGACCTCTCGAGAGTATGGAAAAAAATCAGTTTCCATAGGGCTAGCCATACTCTTTTTTTAAAGATTATTTCTCTCTATCTCTTGACACACAGTAGAGCTAGAAGCCAAGCTATCTTTCCTAACCTCCCCTATCTCCACATTTTTCTCCTTCTTCTGATTTTTATTAGAAATCAGCACCTCTCCCCTGGTACTTGGTGTAGATATTATTTCGCCTCTATCCTTTTCCCCACTGCCATTAGGCTGCTAATGAATATGAGAATTTTCCTCAGCCTTTAACCATTCCCCAAATTCTCCTCCTTTTAACACATTATTTTTGAGGTCCTCCTTCCTCACATTACATCCTCTTTCTAAGTTTCCTATATGACCACATTAAAAACAATACCCCATCAATTTTTCATACTTGAAATCAACCCACCACTTACTCCCCCCAAGTTTGATATGAGTTCCCCTTAACAGAGGTTTGTTCAAGTCAACCATAGCAAGTAACTTAATGTACCTCCCTTTGACACTCCCAGATTATGGTATAAGGATATCATGGACACCTTCGAACAGTTTTCCCACCTTAAGACCTGTTTCATTCGATATCCAATGATTTGGGATATTCCAAATTTGAACCAAAAGTTCCACAGAAGAGAAGTCAACGTCATAAATGCTCTTCAAATCCACCCATTCCCGAAGGATGATATACTGACTGTCAAAGGACCATCCTCTACTATGAAGAACCTTGTTTTTATCTTCAACTCCCTGAAAAACAAACTGAAATAAATTGTGACCTATTTCCCGAGTTTGAAATGGGGATTTCGTAGCCCAAATATTCTGAAGCGTGTTTTCAATCCTGAAAAGTTAGCTTTTTTGTTCCCATGGATCTTTCCGAATAAGCTTCTCTTACTTTCCTCAATACCTTGAATAATATCGACCTCCTCAATCTCCACACCGTGAGACTCTGCTTCCGATAGGGAAAACCTCTTCAACCCTTCCAAGACGTCACTGGCCATTACAACCACTCCCAGTTCAATCTCCCACTATACAACCGTGTTCACTTGATGGTTGACGCTCTCGAAACCCGAGATACCTTGTAAAGCACAAAGGACACAACAAAACAAGAAAAACAAGGAGGGAATGAAACAGTAAGAAAAAGATAAAACAAACTAGGCCACCCAACAATGGCTGAATGAGACAGAAAGAAGAGGAACACAAAACCAGACTCAACCACCCAACACGGAGGAATGGAACAGTAACCCTAATCCCACCCTCGCGCTTAAGAAATTTGAAACAGAATGGAACTTCCCCAGCGGGAAAATATTCACACTCCCCAAGAGAGAGAATTTTTCACTTTCCAGCCGAAACTTATAGTCCATATTCCATAATTTGATCCAATCAATCACACAATATTTCGATTTTTATTGGAGAAAATTTATGACGATAAGGTCATGGTTGACAAACCAAGACTTTTTGAAATTTCTTTATATCTTTAAGTAGGGCTAGAGAAGGATGAGATGAGGATTGACGGTCGAGATATCATCACATGTACATTAATGTTTGTATTTTTTTTTTTTTCTGTTTTTGAGAAAATGGGGAAATGGGATGTTCTCAAGGGGAGTTGATATTTTTTACACATTAAAATTTGTATTTCAAATGCTAGTTATCTGACAAAAAAAAGGAAAACATTTACATGCTTCAATATCTTAATGTAGTAGGAAATGTGATGGCCATATTTCAACTTTAACCCAACAACGCAGTCAGGCCCTAAAACCGAATTTACGTAGGAGGCCCAATCGTTTCAAAGACATTATATAATATCATGATATGTCACATATCCCATATAGGTAAGGCATAAATACCTTATTCACCTCAGTTACAAGGTATACAATTTATTTTCAAGTTTTTATTAGTACTTATTTTGAAATTTACTAGCTTAAGCATCAAAGGGCTTCTCCAAAAAAAATCTTAATGCTAGCAGTTTGCTCGTAATACAGGCAGGGAATATATATTAGGAAGTGGTAGCAAATCGCGTCAAAATGAAATTCTAATATTACAATTAAAGATTTTATCCCATTGTACCAATGAGACTTAAGAGTGTCTTGCAAGTAAAGGTGTGAACCTCATTTCCCTCCCAACATAAAATAGAGAGCCTCCATAGAGCCTGCCAAGCGCACAAGCATAAAAGGTGAAAAAGCTAGTAAAGACTAGTTCTAAAAAAGATTTAAATAAGGGATAATTACAAAAAGTACCCTGAGGTTTGACCTAATAACAAAAAAATCCAGCAAACTTTCAAAATTACAAAAAGTACCCCTGAGGTTTGATTCAGTGTTAAAATTAAGGGGTAAACTGCAATGATTTTATAAATTTGATGGGGGATTTTGAAATATATTTTACTTATAAACGGTTAAACATTAGACAAAATAAAACCTCGGGGGTATTTTTTGTAATTTTAAAAGTTAGTTGGTTTTTTTTTGTAATTAAGTCAAACCTCAAGGTACTTTTTGTAATTAACCCTTTAAATAATTTTGCAGTATAAACAAAGATTCCACCAAACATTTTCCCGAGGTCTCAAGTAACCAATGAGATATTCATATCTAATGTTGTAGACAGTAGACTTTGTAGGTTACTGCAGCCCACAACAAAGGACTTATGTCTCTTGTGGGATGAAGATTATGATTTCTAAACGACACTCCATCAAAATGCCTAAGTGACATATGCGAGCTGGTGAAGGACTTGGTGAAAACTCATACTGAATAGCATTCGTGTGGGTTTGATTCCGGAAGAAGTCAAATATACTTTGATTCAGGGGGAGTCGAATATACTTGTGCACTTTACTTGGGAGGATCTGGTTATACGTCAGTACACCCCGCCAAAACTACTGGTCAGTCCGTACACATCCCGCGGCTTACATTGATGGCAGCAATAAGGGTATAATTCTATTCTCGGCGTAGTCGATGTAAGCGCATAATGTTGAGTTAAAAAAAAACCAATGAGATATATCTAATGTTGTAGACGGTAGACTTGTAGACTACTAGTGGTTTGCTTATTAGTAATTAGGGCGCCTTTTCAACTGATATATTGGTTGCGACTATTTTACTCTCTTCTTAAATAAATTAACCGGTTTTATTTATTTTTTATTTGTTAACGTTCAGAAATAGATTATTTTATAAATTATTCATTTTTCATAAGTGCCTCGTGACACTAACCAAGTAACCATGATCAACCGCTATTTTAATTATAAGTTCATTTTGTTAGTATACTCAAAATTTTCAGTTTTAAACTATTATATAAAATTAAATGTCCTATCAAACCATATAAATATTAAAAACTACTTCGGAACCGGGAAATAGTATCAATTTCCACAATTTCAAAAAGCAATTGATAAGCTTATTTTTAGATTGTCCGAACATAGTAATCAGTGTTTTTTATAAAGTAAAGATAATTTTTTTATCAAATTATGAGTTCATAATTAAATCAATTTTTCATGTAAATGAATTTCAACCGATATTTCAATAAGTTATACAAACAACCCATACATAATTTTTCTTTGTGTCTCGTAATTTTTCTACCATGACAAGTACGACTGTACGAGGTAACCCAACTAATCACAAAACAAAAAACAAACACTTAAATTTATACATCAACGATATATAGCAATATAATTCACTCACTATATAGTTAATCTAAATTAGCCAAACCCAATCCTAACTAAATTTATGAAGGACAATTACAAAAACTACCCTTAAGGCTAAACCTATTTACACAAAACCCAGCTAACTTTGAAAATTTTAAAAATCACCCTTGAGGTGTACATTCCTCTTACATTTTGTCACAACTGTTAAATGACCAAATAGAATTTGTTAACAGTGCCAAACATTTTTTAATTAAACCCTTCAATTTTTGTAAATATTATAAATAGCCCCAACATTTCGTTCGGTGACTTGTACTATTTAGAAAAGTTAAGGGATGTAATTATGAAAATATTGGAAGAACTCAGTAATTTCCGTTAGCTCCACTAACGGCAAATATAAAATGTAAGACGAATATAAACATCGAGTGTGGTTTTTGTAATTTTTAAAGTTAGTTGTTTTTTCTTTATAATTAGGTCAAACTTAAAGAGTAATTATTGTAATTATCCCATTTATAAAATACAACTTTCTACACCTCACTGTCATCACCAAGGCATAGAAACAGAAGGATGATTCCATTTGGCTTAACCTCAAAGTATTAATTTAATTATATATGTTAGCTAGCATCTAATGATACGTGCATTGTTTGTGTTATACATATGTTCTGTCCACACATGAAAATCAACGTCACGGCAAGTTTTGGTTTTTCCAATTGCCAGCCAAATCTGACTTCACAAGCTTGGAAACTTCACAAAATTATAATAATAAAACTTGCATATGTGGCCTAGTGCTTTTTGGAATCATTGCTTTGTTTGATTTCATTTCTAAATTACATTTTCCTTCTCCGAAAACCACAATGTATGTGCGGCTTGTAATTTTTTTAAAATGTTATTATTATTCACCAAAAATATCAGTGGGTAGACACCACGATCTTCCAATCCGAACCTCCCTATCAATCAAGCTGTGTGTGTGGGCACCCAAATAATAATTCTAAGTTCCTAACTTTTATTTTCCTACGATGTACTCAACTCATGAGATCGTAGGATTGGGCTAACTGGATATGAGGAAAATTGAATTAGGCTTAAAATTAAACCACAAAATCTCACAATTGAAAACGAAAATTCAGCCTTCAAAATTAAAGCTGGCCGTCGTGTAATTCAATCCAATTGAGTTGGCCAATATAAAAAAATTCCTTTTGTAATTGAATTGATCAAAAACGGCTTTCAATGGTTGAAACTTTCAATTTAATTAACCAAAAACAACTTGATTTTGTTGGTTAATGGTGAAACCGAAATCTGTGCCACAATTGAACAAAAGAAAAGAAACTTTTTCATATAAAACACGGCTGGAATCTTTCTGGTAATGAGGGGCCCGAAAATTTCATGTTTAACTTGTGAGATGTGGCCCCCTTTTTATAGGCGCTTTTGATCAATTTCGCTTTCCACTCCAACTCGGTTTCCTATCTAATCTAGAATTCATAATTTTAAATATACTCAAATTCTAATTGATAATTATCCAATATAATTATCAAATTAATAATTATATTAATATCATAAATATCTTACATTAATTTAATTCCCAATACAGTCAAAATTGTAGAATATCATATATTCTAGGAATTAACTAATATTAATATATTAGCCCAAATATTTTGGAAAACTATTTTCCATAAAACCTTAGGAACATAAAATATTATTTCTAACTCGTTTACTCTAGGAAGGCGAACCGGGGACCATGGACCTATAATTATAAGCTCCAATAAATTGAATAAAAATTTATTCGACTTATTAATTCCGATATTACTCCACTATAAATTCAGAATTGCACTATTCTAATTATAGAATATCTTACTCTACAAATTGAGCAGTCCACTGATATAATCATTACATATAGATTAATCCTCCATAAGACAATTCGTAACTGAAGCTAGGTAGTCTCCGTTAAACCTCTTCAATTACCTCTTATCCTTATTTACCATTAATTTACTAGCGAATGGTTAATTTATAATCGAATTATAAATTTGAGATCTCAAACCATTCAGTTCCAGAATTACAAATAAGGTAATCATCTTTCTACTTCCCGCAAGAAGGAATGGATTCCATATCTGTGAATTTATATTCCCAGCTATTTAATTCAAATGTGAATCTAAAATGCAAGTATTGGGAATGTCGTAGGACAAACTTAAACGAGCAATTTAAGAATCACACCGAAATAAACAGGAGACTATAATCACTCAGGATTAAGATTTATCCATATATTATCATCTAGTGATTTAATTTGATTTTCCATTTCTACAACGGAATTTGTATGAAAAATTCAAATTAAATCGGTCCAAGTCCTATATGATCAAATCATATATAAATGCCCCCACTAAGATGTCTCCACATCGACGGTCCGGATAAGACAGTCACATTCAAAATATTTTGGGCAGCATTAATGATGTTTTAATTAAAGATCCCATACTTTAATTAATTTCATCACGGACTTAATTTTAGTTTATTATCCATAATCTTAATCCTCTTGTATATAACTCTTATATACTAAGATTATGGTTACATAAATAAACTAGGGATTTTCATGATGTTCAATAAAATACATACAATATGTAAAAGAGTTCGAAAATAAATGTCGCCTTTATTAATAATCAAAAACAATTTACAATTGCTTTAAGGGCACTCTCCCTAACACAAATATTATTTATACGATATTTGCATTAAAAAAGTATTTCTCAAAATACATTGTAACACAAATTTTTATTGTCTGCGAATTAACAAACAAACAAAATCGTACAAATTAAATTTATATTAATCAAATGAAAACTATAGGTTACAATCTCTAGAAATCCTCTAATTCTTTTCTTCAAGAATATAATATTCGGAATTCGAGACTTTGGAGATGAACTCTTCAGCTTGAACTTCTACAAACTTGAATTTGAATCTTAATAATGTTAATCTGAGGGCTTGAAAGCTTAATCTCGAATCAAACATGATATATTTGACGATTGACTTGGATATGAGAATTTTTTGGTGGAATTGTCTTTTTGAAATTCCTCCAAGATGAACTTGATATTTGATAACGTTAGCTCGAGGGCTTGACGGCTTATCCCTGAATCAAACATTATAATTTGAGCAGTCTCCGCGATGGACACCTTGAATTTCGCCTTGAACACCATTGATCTCCTTGAATTTGATTCTTGACTTGAGAAAATTTCCTCCACCGCCTTTCTTGTTTGGATTTCTTCTCTTTGAATTGATTTAATTCTTTAAGAATGACCCCTATTTATATTTGTAGGAGAGGGGTTCTTGGATAAACCATGGGATGTAAAGACTTGATTTAATTGGCCAGTCAATATTTGATATTTATCTATCTCTTTAATCATAAGATTTGATAATTATAAAAGAGATATCGATCTTATCAATCAATATAAGTCAAAATCTCCAAGGATTTGAGATAACTATCAAGATATGTCTTGATCGCCAAGGATTAAGATTTGACACTTGACAATTATCGATTAACCATAACTTTTGTATATTTACATACATTACATTATTTCTCTTAGTAAAAAATCCAAATTATTTCATCCTCCACATTTGTTCAATCATATTGCCAAAATATTGTTTCGAAATATTTTTTTTCAAAAACAAAACAAAAGTAACACTAAACAAATTGAATCATCTCTTCATTTTGTGTTGAGTAGAGAAAAATGGATTCGGCCAAAGGCCCAAAGCTTGTTCTCGTGACCTAAACCAACAACTCTTCCCCCCTCCCAACAAAAAAATAAAACAACAATAACAATAAAAAGGAAATCGAAGACCCAAAACAAGGTGGTACATACATAAGCACACACAAAAACATATTTGTGTATGTGCGAAATGTACATAACTATTGGCAGGGACGAATCCAGAAACTTTATAGAAAAAGGGCACAAAATAAATACAGTTATAAACTCATCAAAAACAATTAGTGGGGGCACACTTTATTTTTTGTTTTTAATAACATAATTACTATATAGTTAAAAATGAACACATTGTTTTTAAAAATGGACAATTTTCTTCTTTTCACCAAATTAATTTAAAACATAAAAAATAAATAATAAAGAATAAATAAAAGAAGAAAAAAATATTTTGGGGGCACGTGCCCCCACGTTGGGTAACATAGCTCCGTCTATGACTATTGGGATAAAACTCTTTGAGGTTTGGGCTAATTACCAAAAAAAAAAATCTAGAGATGTTCTTAAATTTAAGGGAGTAGTTGTGATATATCTAGAAATATCAAGGAGATTTTGAAATATTTTTTGCTTATAAAGATGGAAATTATACTACGGAATCAAACTTCAAAGGATTTTGTGAAACTTTCAAAAACTTCTAGGGTGCATTTGGATTAGGGATGACAATGGGGCGGGTATCTCAATACCCAGACCCGCCCTGTCCCCTTCACGAGGCGAGGCGGGGCGCCACGCGTTGAATTTTTTTTATATTTTAATCATATATTTTATATTATTAATAATTTTTAAATGTTATATTTTCTATTATAAATGCATATTGTTTATAAATTTTTTCATTATATATGTTAAATATAATATTAAATATATAAAACTATATCATTTTATATAATATACATAAAATATACATTAAATATATTAAAAAATAAACACAATTGGGGCGGGTCATTTTGCCATCCCTAATTTGGATGGGAGGATTCTAGATGAGGGATTTGAAATCCTTAGCTAAATCAACACAATTGTTTGACATATAAATCCAAATCAATGAATTTTAAATCCATCTTTAAGTCTTAGTTCATTTTCAAATGATTTCAAATCCCTCTCAAAATCTAGTCATTTGGAATCCATTTTTTTTCCTTTTATGCCCACTTGCAATTTACACACACTGCAACATTTACACACACACTACACACATTTACACACATTGCACACATAATTACACATACTGCACATATTTACACACACTGTACACATCTACACACACTACTACACACACTGCACACACTTACAACAATGTACACACATTTACACACACTTACACTACACACACTCTCTCTTACATATTCACATTGCACTATCTTCACACACACATATTCACACATAATAAAAGTTATATATTTCATATTTGTATTAGTGTATAAAATTATAATTATTTATAAATAATAAGATTATATATTTTATTTTTATTTATTAAATGTCAATTAAGAAAATGAAGAGAGTTACGATGTATTTGAAATCCCTACACAAATCCACATCATCTAAACAAGAGGTGGATTCAAATCCAAGGAGTTTGAAATCCATTCATTTGAATTCCCTTGGAATTTCAAATCCCTCCATCCAAATGGACCCCTAAGTTTTTTTATAATCAGCCCTAATCTTAGGTGTTTTTTTTTTTTTTTTTTGTAATTGTCCCAATATATTATATAGATGTTTATGTAGTAATGGGTTGTGTTTTTTTTCTTTCTTTTGAGTCAAAATGAATTTCATTCATTTAATAGAAGAAACTTACAAATCGATTACAATTGTCACGCCCCAAACGGACGCGACGGCGATCCACAACTTAAATGCAAATAACCAAACAAACTGACGAATATCAACGAAAACCCAATGAAACAGAGCGAAATAGCGGCGGAATAAAGAACAAGTACAAATTACAACTTACGAGTCTCACAAATATCCGAATTACATCCCGAAATCAACTAAAGATAATAACTTAATAGTCGAGGTCCTACGCCCTTCGATTCTGACCGGAATGAAAAGAAAATAAAAGAGTCCAAAGAAATAAAAGAAACAAGTCCATCGACATCAAAATAAAAATAGTAAGTCCCACAAGCGGAGTGCACGGAAGCTCGGTCAGTGGTTGGTTCAACATCTTCAACGAAGTCCTCAACTAAAGGTTAGAAAACAAGTGGGGATGAGGCAAAATCTCGGTGGATGGGGTGATCGGTAATGCAAGTGTGGTGATATATAGTTAATGCGAAAAACTTGATTATATGAAAACGCGTGATATATGATGCATGAATTCACACACACGATCCACAAGCGTCGTGATAAATATATTTAATTAATATACTTATACGATTTAAGAAAACAGATTCGTGGTCACACAAGCACTAAGTGATTCGGGTAAGACAGTAGGATTGCGTGCGGAATGTAACGCCAATCCTATGCAAGACAAATAATGGTTGCGTGCGGTTTGTAGCGCCAACCAATGCAAGACAAATAATGGTTGCGACGGTTTGTAGCGCCAACCAATGCAATACAAGTAGCGGTTGCGTCGGTTTGTAGCGCCAATCAAACGCGGGTCGATTAACTCCGGAATCGTGTGGATCGAGGCGCAATTCCTTCGTTCTTCCTTGTAACTCCCGAGCAAGATGGTCAAGACTTGTCACCTTATCGCTCCATAGCAAAGACAAAATCCACACTTGGAGCTAGCAAGGCTCGGATTTGTCATAATCATGATTATACCTCAAGTACTACGACCGGTTCCTTGGACAAACTCCGTCCCTCGATTCTTTGGATTAGGATGATGGGGTCGATGAGAGTGGAATAGCAGCCCAGGCCGGGCGGTTCCATCCCCCGACGTATCCATTCTCGATTGTGAGCTCGACACACCAAGTTGACTCGAGCGGGAAAGTAAATACAAGTTCAGGTAGTCAACCAGGCAGTCGAGTATTATTTATTCAGGGAAGCAGTTCAGGAAAATTTTCGATGAATTATGGCGTTAATTATGGCGTTGGTGGAGTTATTTGGATGAAGATGATTATCGGGAGGATAAGCAATCATCGATATCTTGAAAGATTAGGTGGAACATAAGTCCCGTTCTAGATTTGAAATCGCAAGACGAGGAAGTCGTCCCGCGATCGGGTATTAATCAATCAAGACGATCCGATAAGTCAAGGGATTTTTGAGAAAATAAAATATTTTATTTAATAATTAAAGTCAGAGGGTCCAGGGCTGTTTTAGAAAAAGGAAAATAATATGAGTTAGGTCCTTGATAAAAAGAAAATTTGCAATTAGCCCCGTTTTGTAAAAACCAATACTTTTGGGGTTAAAAATTGAATAAATAAATATCCCGACCTTGAAATATTATGAGGTCAGTTCCTAAAATCTCTAAATTGTTCAGAGATTCAGGTTTTTAAATTTTTGAGGTCGAGTTTTTATAAAATTCTCACATTGGCCCCAAATTTGTTAAAATTGTCATTTCGGGCCTTAAGTTTAAAATAATCAGAACTCGCAAACCGGAAGGGATTTTAATGTGATTCCAGTTGGAAAATGTCACTAATGTTAGTAGGATATTGGGACAAAAGCAGTTTTTAAAAGAAATAAGTGTAGGTCCTTTAACTTTTGAAAATCTCATTTTTGTCCCATTTTGAAATAATTGCCTTTAAGGCTTTTAGGGGTCCAATTGTTATGAAATTTGAACCTTGGGTACAAAATATAATTAATTTATAGTTAAATTAGTATTTCCAGGTGCATGGGCTGCATAAGTCCTGGAAATTTCATTTGGGTCCTCAATTTTAATCTTTTACAATTTGGTCCTTCAATTTTAGTAAAATTACTTTCCAAGCTCTAAACACTTGGATTTTTGGAATACATTTAAAATATGTCATTTCCAGTCCCTTAAGAGTTAAAATTTCAAATTTTAAAATTAAGGTCTGGTACAGTTTCAAAAATTACAAAGTAGCCCTTAAACTTCTCAAATTTTACAATCTAGTCCTTGGGCTTTTAAAGGTTGATTTTATTTATCTTAAAACTCTTAAAAATTTATTAAAATGTCCAAAAGTCATTTTTGAACCTGAGTACAGTCCCAAAATTCGAAATTTGCAGAGGGGTCCCTTAAGTTTTATTTTCTTGCAATTTAGTCCACCAACTTTCTATTTTTGCATTTTTAAGTCCAAAATTGAAATTTTATCAATTATGCTCGACTTGTACAGGTTATAAGTCATCCAAAATATGGATTTCAAAGATCATACACATGCATGCCCAATTCATACAAGAATTCATCACAGTACATTAAATTGTACATGCATGCACCTAAAGTTCAATAAATAGCAATTTTGAGCAACACTTGAGAAATTTCATGACTTGATACATAAAATTGACATGCAATACATAAATTATATATCTCAAGTGCTCATGATCAAAACTCTACATGCATTTTAACAAAAGCACCAAGAAGTTGAAAGAAATTTTCCACCCACCTTAAATTTGGAAAGTTGTGAAATAAAAAGGATAATTTCACAACTTTGTATGAGGTCACTTAGGTCAGCCCCTAAGTCAAGAAATATCAAAAATTTGGAGTTAGAAAAATGAGTGAAAAATTAAGAAGAAAAAGAGGAAAATAAGAAAATTGGAAATACTACACTTTACCTTGTGTAGTAGGTGATTTGAAACTAGTTGAAGCTTCAAATTTGGGATTTTTGGTTCACCTTCAAAATCACATAAGGTCAGCCCCTATTTCTCAAAAATGAAAAAGGGGTATTAAAATTTGAAAAAAATAGGGAGAAGAAGAAAGAAGGGTTCTAGTGTCCAAATCTTACCTTGTAGTCCAATTTCTCTAACACTTATTCTTCAAGTCTTCTAAAATTCACCACCATGCATGCATGTCTTCAAGTAGTCTTCTAAGTACCTCAAAATCCAAAATTTAAACTTAAATTAAGAAGAGAAGGTGATGAGTAGTAAGATATCAAGTTGAATTGAGGAGTGAAATTTCTTACCTTGAGATAGGGGGGGTGTTCAAATTTTTTGATTTAAGTAGGAAGATTGTTTGTTTTGGTTTAGATGTTTGGAGAAAGAAAAAGTGTTTGATGATAGGAAGAAGATGTTCTTGAAGGTATGAAGGTAGGCTTGAAGATGTGAAGAACTTGTGTTTGAATATTTGAAGATGTGAAGAAGTGGTACTTGAAGATATGAAGAACTTATGTTTGAAGATTTGAAGATGTGAAGAGTTGGTGTTTGAAGATTTGAAGATGTGAATGATTTTTAGAGAGAGGTTAGATAGAAGGAGGAGAATTTGCTTGAGAGATGAAGGTGTTGGGTGAAAAATGAATTTTTTTGTTAAAATTTGCCATATTGGCCATCCAAATGGAGGAGAGAGGGAGAGATTTTTTTGTTTAATTTTGTGTCTTGAATTTTGCTTCTTGCATGGGAGACATTTTGGTGGTCAAAGGTATGGGCATGGAATGAGTTTGAATGGAATGTTGGGAAGACTCCAACATGTTGGGAAATTTAATAATAAAGAATTTATGTATAAGATGATGTGTATAATGTTTGAATTAATGGTATAATTATACACAAGATGACTAATATAAGGTGTAAGTATACAAGAGTTGGATGATATTTCTACTCCAAAAAACATCACTATTGCCGTCCGCTATAGGGGCAATTTGGTAATTCTATATATATTTTTTTTGTCCCAAATTTGATGATAATAGATGAATAATATCAATCTCCAAAATAATTAGTGATTTCCTTGATCACTTATAAGTCTCAAAATCACTTAATCTAAATCAAATTCTTAATTCTATAAGGTAAAAGTCTCTAAAATAAATAGTCTCTTAAAATTCTAAGGTGACTAATAAATACAAAAACAGTAATAATGATCAATCAAGTGATCATAAATGCGAAACAAAATTAATAAATGATCATGATCACAAGTAATAAATAAAATGAAATAAATTACAAAATATATATATCATTAATATTTACCCGTAAAGTGACGCGGTAAAATAGTCGATCAAATACATAGACGACAAAAGGATCAATTACATGCTTGGAAAAATCGGGGCTTCACAACAATATTAAATGTAAAACAATTGCAAGTTCTGGATAATGAGATCTATACTGATCTAAAACAAACTTTAAATCTAATAATAGATCTAAATAATCCATAGATTCGGAACTTGGCAAAAGCGCTGGACAAAACACGTACCAAAAAAAAACTTGATCTCGCTTTTTGTCGTGATATCATCGGTTTAAAAGCGCACATCCGAGTCTTACGATCAAAACCAAAAATTGGACAAAACAAGCCACTTATTGGACAAACAACCACCTAATGGAAAAGTAAAAAAACACCAAAACACATCTAAAACCACCACCACCACTATCAACTGGACAACAACGAAAGAAACACGAAAACCATAACAAAATCAACACCACCCAAAAGCCAAACTATCTAAAAAGACAAAGCCCGAACAAGAAAAGAAAAACCTCTCCCCCCCTCTCGAATCTGCCGCCTACCACCGCTTCCGCCTTGAGCCATGGCTGGACCGCCGCGGCCCGCTTCCACGAGATCCTCTCCAAGCCCGGATCTAAACAGACATATCAAATACCAACCTGATCTAAAATAAAAGGGCATCTCGGGACTGGAACGGCTTGACCAGCGAAGGCGACTAGCGTCATTTGGTCGTCCAACCATCGCCGGCAAGAAGTTGGTGGGGGAGAGGGAAGCTTAGGTGGAGAGGGGGAAGAGAGCGGCGGGTCTAAGGGTGTTTTTAGGTTGAGATGGTTTTTTTAGAGAGAGAAAATGTTGAGAGCTGCGGGTCTAGTAATGAGTTGTGTTGTATGAAGGGATAAATGGTAAGATGCCCCCACTAAAAGAGATGAGGTGTGAAGGGTGCGTAAAGGGCTGGCAAATTAAAGTAGAGTTGGACCATTAATACACTTGCAAGTTGCAACAAACATCTTTGATTTTGTTTTTAGAATAAACAACTTATAGAATTCTTGGTTTCACACCACTTTTGCATCTTCATCAAGGAAATGTATAATATGATTTTCTATTTAATACCTGTAAATAATTTCTATCAACAGACTATAATATGATAGTTTACACGTCATCTATTCGTTAGAAATGTAAGCCAAACAATTAGGTAATATTTGTCTCGTTATAATCAAGACTTCATATATTTAATTTAAAACAAAAAAATCGTAAATGTGTTTACTCAACATTCGTCGCTCGTATTATTCATAAATGAATACATGGATTTGATCGTACAGTACTTTCTATCAACGTATTTGTAGATCGATCATCTATTCTAATTAAATCTTTAATCTCTTATTTCACATCATAATTAATACATTCTACTAGTATAAAATATTTTTCTTATATATATATAAATATATATGTGTGTGTGTGTAACTTAAACTATACAGACTTAACATATACACATAAAAAATACAAAATTAATATCGAATTGAAATACAAAATTTGAAGTGTACACTAAACATATATGTTTGTTAAAGCATAGAAGTAATTATAAATTTGCTTTATTGCAATGTATGGATGACGCCGGAAAAAAAATAGATGCTCAAGTGACCCCAAAATAATTATTGAGTCGAGAGTATAAGAGATGGTCAAAATTGTACAAACAATTAGATATCTATGTAAACAAATCAAATTATGGGTTGTGGGTCCTGCAATAAAACTATCTCCAAGCACCATTCTTCACTCTACCTCCATCACTTTGTACTAAATTCAACACTAAAAGAACTTTTTCATAATATTTCATTTAATGTATATAACATAAAAGGGAAAAATGCAAAATTAGTCCTGCCGCATCTATAAAAATACAGAATATTAGTCATGTAACTTTTGAAATTGCGATTTTAGTCCTGTATGTATTGCTTTTTTTGCAATTTTGGTCCCATGAGTTTTAGATTTGTGCAATTCTGATCCTATAAGTTTTAAGTTGATGCAAATTTGGTCTTAAAGGCTATTTCAATATTTTAGTTATTCCCAAAATGCCCTTGATAGCCAAAACAATCAATATACCTAAGATCAAGTTTAAAATGGTATTAGAGCCTATTTTTATTTACTTGAGTAGAATTTATTTATCACTATAGATTACCTAATGATGGAAGAATATTAGATTTATGCATCCAGATCAAAATCCGAGATACGAGTTCTACATGTATTATTTCCTAATTATGAAAATATAAAAACATGTACAAATATGCCAAAATTGGTTATTTTGAATAATACGACCGGATTACCACAACTAACAAAATATAAGACTAAAATTGCAAATTTTTAAAAGTTACATAATTAAAATTATTATTTTTGCTAAGGGGCAAAATTGTCGCAGGACTAAAATTGCAACTTTAAAAGTTAGAGGACTAATTTTACAACAGTCTTATAGATACATGACCAATTTTGCAATTTTCCCTAACAAACAGCAAAATCATTAATTTGAAGAAAAACAATTGGCGCAGCTACAGTGTTGCGTCATTTCTGGCATAGAACTATTCACATGCATCTTCAAAATGGCGTACACTTTGGTGTAATGCTGAAACAAATTTTTGCTCCAAATTGAAGATAGAACACTATATTAGAGATGCTCAATGTCTTACGTGCATGTATTCCTTGATGTAACAATTAAATAAATCATTTTTCCACTCCAACGTAATGATGAGTTGAGAAAAAATATGAACTATACTTTTATAGGAAATTCTCCAAATATCTAATAAATAAAGTTTTAATTTTATGTATATCACTGTAAAATATTTTGGATTCTCTATTTAGTTTTTATTTTATTACTTTTTACACTTTATGGATATATGCTAAGTATATGTTGATCAAACTTTATTTAAAATTGATGATGTTTTTTAAGGCAGATCACTCCATGTTAACGGGGTTGACTAAAATCTTCTTTACGATAGGGAAGTCTTCACATCACTCCTCTTCCCAAGTGGGAAATCTTCTCGTCTTCTTCTCCTAGAGCTGGAATATCCTTCGACTAGGAACTTGCCTGCACACACACGCAAACATTAGAGGGTCCCGGGGGTTGTCCCAGGGAGGTCCCTCCGATGCTCAAGTTAGCACGGTGAATGAGAGAATAAACAGTAAATGAATACTGTAAAATAAATGCGTAGGAGGATCATGAATTAATTAACTTACAGATAATAGGAGAGACCTTTTTAGTCCCTGGGAGATGGGCCCCGTAGGCCGCGTAGGAGAATTTTGCCTACGGGCCAGTCTGCATAGGAGAAATTGGTCGATGGGCCAAACCCGGACACCATTGGGCAGATTTATTTATTAAGAGCTCATTGGGCAGTTAATATTAAATAAATATATATAAAATGAATTATATATTTAATTTATTAAATACCATTTTTTTCCCAACTTAAGCCCCCTGCTCTGGTGCTGCGGAGGGATGAAGTAGTGCGGGAGCTAATCCGGTGTAAGAAATATTTGGCTTTTCTTGTAGTATATCTTGTCTTATCTTTGGAGAATCTTTGACCACTTTGCATAAGGACACTTGGAGGGAAAGATTGTGACCATGTCTTCCAAAGGTAAATTTTCTTTCTTTACCTCTCAACTTTGATTTTTTTTTGCTTTGTAGAACACTTAGGAAATTTCTTGAAAGTGAGAGGTGAGGTGAGACTTGAAGTGAGAATCCATGGAGAGTTGGAGTGCATCAAGTGGAGAGAGATATGAGAGCACCTTGAGCCGTAGAGGGCGCCCCGGGACGCCTCCCGGGTGGGCAAGGCGCCCCCGCGCCGCCCGGGCGGCCACTAGCGCGCCCTCCGTGGCGGAGGAGGGAGCGCCTCTGGGGGGCATCCCAAGCCTCTCAGTCTGTTTTTCGTCTCATTTTTCTCCGCCTTCCCCCGAGTTTTCGTATATTTCAAGTCATATCTTGGATTTCGGTACTTCTTCCATCTACTTGGAGGCCGAGGTATTACCGGTCATTCCATATCCACCTTTCTCCACACAGTTTGATATTCCTCCTCTTGCTCCAGAGTTGTACTTTGATGGTGATGGGGAAGTAGAGCTTGAGCCGGATTCGAGATCAAGTGATGAGTCTTCTGAGGCAAAGTCCAAAAAAGATAGTCCTGAAGAGGTCCGCCCCACCAAGTACCAGCATAGGTCTCCTCTTGGGAGTCGAGTAGTTATCCCCGGAGAATTGGCCAATCGAGTGTCCTCTGTTTGTCTTCATAGGCTGCTGGAGTGTCTTTGAGCTTCCTTCAACGTTTTGTGATGTTGGCACTAGGTTTGGGCAACATGTTCACTCATCCACCCGAGGGCTTCATCACATTGTACCTTTACAACTTCTATGTTGGCTTTGTGCTTCATCCATATACTTTTCTCACCTCGATCCTTAGGTCGGTGGGAGCATGTGTTGGTCAGTTGATTCCTCAGGCTTATACATGTATACGAGGTTATCAGCATGTTATGTGACAGTTGGGCTTGATTTCGACTGTAGACGGATTTCACTCTTTGTTTTATGCCCGAAAGTCTCCGGGTGACACCTTCTTCCACTTCTTCCTACGTCCCCAGTGCAAGTTTCTTGATCGATTTCCTTCCCCTGGTGGGCTGTGGAAGGAGGAATTTTTCTATGTGAGGGATAATGGTTGGGAGCTTCCTCCCGAGTGGGTTTCCAGGGTTAAGACTGCCTGAGGTACTCTCGCTTCCTGGAAGGAGATGGCGGAAGCTTATAGGTCTTGGGGTTTATTTAAAAATCTTCTGAATGTTAGAGTGTTCTTGGGTATACCATTTTGCTTTATTTCTTTGCATTGCTTCCTGCTTTACTTGTATATTTTGACTGCTTCCATTTTCTGATGTTGATTATGCTTGCTTTTCAGGTAAGGAGAGTTACAGCATAGCGGAGTTGATGCCCTATAAAAAGAAGGAGAAGGAGAAGGCCAAGGGGAAGTCTGCTGCTGGCGGGAGCTCGAGTGTCTTGCCCTGGAGTGATAGGTCGCGTGCTTCTCCCCATGAGAGTGATAGGTGGCCTTCCTGCTAGGAGGGTGATCGGCGCGCTGGCTCACGCTCTAGTGATCGTGTTGATGTTGTTCCGGCTCCTCGCCCTCCTTTAGGCCCTGTCGGAGGGAAGAGGCCGAGGATGGAACCTGGGGTTGCTGCTTCTGAGAGTGTTGGTCCCCGAGCTAATTTCACCTGGTGGAGTGAACCATCGCGAGGGGTTGCAGTTCCATTGGGACTATACAGATTCTGGCTTGGGCTATGCTAGCACCCGAGGAGCTTTGTCGGTCGATGATCAGTCGTGCCTTTGGTCTTTGTCCTTCAAGGATATCGAGACTCACCTTTGCAGGGACGTTGCCTGGGTAAGCTTCCACGGTTTCTTTGCATTTCTATTCTTCATGCTTTATCTCTTTACTTGTCTAAGACTTGTACCAATTTCTTTGTAGATTTTGAACCTCGCAGCGGCTTCGAATCATCGAGGCGAGGTGACGGAGGTGGAGAATCGTCAGCTTCGGGGTGTGGCGAAGGCGCTTAAGGCTGCAGCTAGCCATCATAAGTGTGAGATGTCAGATTTGTCTAAGCAGTGTGCCCGGGCGAAGAGTCAGCTTGCCTATGAGGCTGAGATGGGTGAGTTGTTCTTCCAGTCTCCCACTGGTATCGAGTTGTTGGCCAAGGAGAGGTCCAGTTCAGTTGAGTCCTACAAAGGTTCCTTGTCCTATCGCCCGATGAGAGAGTCCTGCTCCTACTATGAAAAGGCAATATGCCACTGCCGAAAACTTCTACGGCAGAGTGGAAAGGCTTCCAGTGAGCTGATCGACATCCTGGATTTCGGCGTTTCTGATAACGAGGATGGAGTGGTTGAGGCCTTGGCAGTTCTTCCCGACGATGCTGGTGGCGATGGGATGCTGCTGATGGAGATGAGGCACCTCCTGCTTGAGTTGTAATTGTTATTTCTTGGCCTAATGGCTATTGACTCCTGCCCACCTGTTTAGGAGTTGCTTTATTCATTTGGATATTTCTCTTAACGCATTTGTATATTTCTCCCTCTCTTTTGGTTTTGAGATGTTTTATTTGCCCCGTGGGCTGGATGATTCTTCCATTTTCCTTATGCATGTTTTCTTTGTCTTGCCATGCTCTATGTAGTGCTTTGATATAACTTCATTCTGTAGAAGACTTGTTCATTTTCCACGTTGAGGTGGATCTTCTCTTCGGAGGGAAGTCTTGATTTTTTCGGAATAGTCAGGGATACTCTTGTTCAAGGTTAATGTGTGCCATCAAGCTAGTCCTCGAGAGCGCCCTTCCAAAGCCCATTCGGTGCCCTTCTGGAATTCGTAGAGGTCGCCCTTCCGGGCCTCGGAAGAGGCTCCCTTTTGGAACTCTTCTCTATCTTTCCTTTATCGTTTTTGATGTCTTTCCCCAAGTGTTAAGAGTTTTTACCTTATTTTTTCGCCGGGGAGTAATATTTTGCGGGATGCCCTTCCGAACCCCAGAGCGGGTGTCGTCATGGAGTTCATGGGCTCTTTTCTGAAGCTCGGAAGGGGCGCCCTTCTGGAGCTTCCACCATTATTTTTGTTTTATCATTTTGATCTCTTCTTCGCATGTGTTAGCTTTTTTGCCTTCTTTTTCTTGCACATTTTCATTGTGGATAAGAATTCACGGGGACTCTTTTGAGGAGGCCTATTCCTCCGGGTTCTTAGCCAGAGGAGGTGAATTATTAGGACCTCCATGTGGAGGCACCTCGCATCCAGGGTTTTAGCCGGAAGGGGTCATCCCACCCGGTGTCTTAGCCGGGTAAGGCCATCCTCTCCAGGGTCTTAGCCGGAGGAGGTTAATTTCTAGGACCTCCATGAGGAGGCCCCTCTCATCCACGGTCTTAGCCGGGTGAGGCCATCCCCTTTGGGATCTTAGCCGGAGGAGGTTATTTATGAGGACCCTGTGAGCAGGCCCCTCCCATCCGGGGCTTTAGCTGAAAAGATGGGATTTGCTGAGGAGAGCATCTAACTGGTCATTGATCCTGGTCATATGTGGCCGTCCACGATATCAAAGTAGAAATGAAAAGTGCTTTTATTTATTATAATGAAAAGCTTTATGCCGTGTGGGCGGAAACACGAATAAAATGTAAATAAATGTTTAACGCCTCTTGGGTGGAAATAAACTGAATAAAAAATGCTAAATGCTAAAAATCTCTGGTAGTCTTGGGAGAACTGATGTCTATGGCTATGCGGTGCTTTCATCATTCGGTCTTGAAAGCTTGCTCATCTTTAAGGTGGTCATGTAGCACTCTCGAGCCATCTTGATGTCTCCAACAGTCTCTCCTATCCCCAAGTCTATGGGAAACTTTAGCTTCAAGTGAACCGTAGAGGGAATGACTCAGAATTGGTTCAAGCTGGACCTTACTAAGATCAAATTGTATGAAGATGAAGCATCTACTATGAGGAAATGGACCATCTTCGTGACTTGATGGGGGCGTCTATGCCCAATGTGAGCGACAGATTGATTTTGCCTGAGGATTTAATTACTTCTCCAGTGAAGCCGATCAGCGGTGCTGAAACCTGTTCGCCAAAAATATTTGGATCATACAACTGCAAGTGTATAGTGTAGTTTATAGAATATTGGCAAGCAAGGTCGTATTCCTCAGGGATTGATTTGTGAAACACTTAGGCTATAATAACATCACATTCCAATTTTATTGAAGCGACCGAATATCAAGTTTGTTATAAAAATCGAAAATAAAGAAAAAATAAATAAATTTGCGAACCCCACAAGTATTTTCAACAAATACAAGAGCAACCTTGGGCACATAATCTCAACATGTTTCTTCAATATTCAATCCAAATAAAGTTTCAATAACCAATTCATGCGTTTCTATGGGTTCAATTCCTAAAATAGTTTATTCCTCCTCCTGGGTGGCGCATAAACAGCAGATTAATAATAATTGAGGTCTCCTGATCCATCACAACTATTATTAACTCCCAAAAGATTTTTGAATTGAAATACTCCCCACAAACAGAAGTAGTCTCCCGATGCATTACCCAGTTTATGTCTAAATTCGATTTTTGTCTCGTTAAAACTCATCTCCCAGATTCTGGACTAACAAATATGACGTGTTAATTATTAGCCAAATAATTGACAATTATAAATAAGCACTCGAATTCATAAAATAGAACACATGAATCAATTAAGAAAGCATTTAATCAAGATTTAACATGAATCTACAGTTTTGATTATGCCCCTAAGTTCCGTAAGATTAGCCAAACATTGATAACTTCATAGACAAATTCGAAATCAACATTATGACATCGTTTAAGCGCAGACAAGAGATCTAGATATAGAAAGAAAACCCCTTCTTGTCAGTATGGATTCCTCTCCTAAGCCTTCGAAGCTCTTGTGCTCCCGTAGATGCGAAACGCCTTGTGGTGTTCTTCGTGACCTATCCCTCATCTCTCAGAAGACCTTCGATCTTGTGTTCCTGCATAATTTGATGTGTTTTCTCTGTATGAAGTGATGATTTTTCGTGCAAGCCTTAGGTCCCTTTTAGAGTTGTAGAGTTGGAATGGAAAAAAAACTCTGCAAAATGCATTGCAGAGTCCCACACGCCCGTGTGATGTATTGCGTTGCCCAATACCACACGCCCATGTGGGCCTACATAGTCTGGTCGTGCGTCTTGGTTCTGTCCCCTGTTTTTGTCCCTTTTTCACACGGTTGTGCCACTTTCACACGGGTATTTTCACACAGCCGTGTGACACTACACGGTCTGGCTTTGTGACTTGTTAGTGTCCACTTTATTCGTCTTTTTGATCTTTTCTTCGCACTTGTCAGTCCTATCTGGGCTTTCCAACTGATATTTCTTCGTTTTAAGCTCCGTTTCCTGTAAAATATTACAAGAATATGCAGTATCATGCCCTTCTAAGGAAACCAAGTAAAAACACACTAAATAAGCATAAAAATGTATCAAATATATGTAATTTTAAGCCCCAAAATTCACATATATTTTACACACATCAAAACCGGAACTACTTCTGCTGGGTCGATCTTCATCTTGTCAAAGGCTTCCCAGAATATGACGTCCACTACGCTCCCGGTATCTACTAAGACCCTCTTGACCACGAAATTGGCCAGCATAACTGATATGAAGATGGCGTCAGGGTAAACTGGGGTTTCTGGGATGTAGTCTTGAGTGTCGAAGGTGATAGACATGCCCTTGGCTTGAGGATGTTCCACGACTCTTTTCTTGGATGGGTTCTCCTCGGGTCATCCTATTCTCTCCTTGCTATACTTCCGGAGAGTACTCCGGCTGTCTTTCACCTCCGGCCCTCCAGAGATTACATTGATGACTCTGGCAACATGATTGTCATGCTTCTCCTCCTTATGGTGGTCTGAGCAGTGCTGGTCTTGTGAATATTCCTCTTCATGTGGCCTAGAATTGCGGCGGAACTTGCTCTGATCCACGTAGTCCTTAAGGTGGCCTTTCTAGATGAGCCGCTTTATCTTCTTTTTCAAAATAAAACAGTCTTCGGTGGTGTGTTCCCTGTCTCTGTGATATCGACACTATAAATTGGAACGTGTTCGCGAAGGGTTGTTCCTCAATGGTTGTGGCGAATTAATGATCCTCTTCTTCTGGGCGACCATTAGTACCTCAGCTGTTGGAGCGTTGAGAGGTGTATAGCTTTGCCCATGATCCTTCCCGGAACCTTTCTGCGGCTGGTTCTTATCTTCTTCTCGGGACTTGTGCTTGATTCTAGGTTCACGCTCGGTGAACTCCTCCATTCGAATATGCTTCTCCGCCCGACTCAATAGCTCTTCTATGTTGGATGGAGGCTTCCCGGCCAGAGACTCCTTCATACGCCCTTGGCATATGTTTTGCTGTAATATCCCGGCCAAGGTCTCATGCTGGACGTTGGCAACTTCATTGACGACTTCCATGAACTATTTCATAAATTCCCGTAGTGTTTCTCCTTCCTTCTGTTTCACCTGAAAGAGGTGAGCGATAGTCTTGGGACACTTAATGTTGATGGAGAACTGATGCATAACGGCTTCAATGAGTTTATCCCTCCCGGAGTTGATTGAACCAAGTCAGCGCCCGCTTAGTCAGAGTAGTGCAGAACACCTCGCAATAGGAGACATCGTCATGTTATAGATATCCGCCTTGGAATAGAATTTGTCTAAGTGTTCCAAAGGGACTCGGTTCCATCATACTCAGGAGGTTGGAGGTCTTGATTCTGATGGCAATGGTTCGGAACAAAATCACAGGGGCTAACGGGCTCCTCTTCATCAATACAGTGGCTCGCGAGTTGTCTTGCTAGGCTGCACTGTTTGAGATTCTTCGACCGGTGGCAGCTCTTCTCGATTTTGATTCTCACGGCGACCTTCTTCTGTCTCATCCCGATCTTCTCGGTCAGGGTTTTCAGCGGCAGGCGGAGCCTGCATTGGTCTTCTGCGGCAAAGATCGGGCCGTGGCTTGATGTATTAAAGCGTTCCAAGCAGCTTCATCCATGAGAGCTTGGAGGGCTTCCCGGGATAAACAAATTTCTTCAGCAGACGGAGCCCCCCAGGAGGAGGGGGTGACACTCCTCCAGGAGGAGGAGGGCTGGCTCCCCACCTTCCGGGTGGTCGTTCTTCTTGATGGTCTTTGACGCCATGACCTGCAGCTTGAGATCCTACTTCACGTTTTTGCGATCGAGTTTGCATCTTCGTGTACTTTGGCTGTTCCCACAAACGGCGTCAAAATGATGCTGCTTTTAATTGGGAAATCACTCCAAGTCAACGGAATTGACCAAAATCCTCTTCCCGATAAGGAGGTCTTCACGTCACTCCTCTTCCCGAGGGGAAAGTCTTCTTGTCTTAGAGCTTGAATATCCTTCGACTAGGAACTTACCTGCACACACGCGCAAACGTTAGAGGACCCCGGGGGTTGTCACAGGGCGACCCCTCCGGCGCTCAAGTCAGCACGGTGAATAAGAGAATAAACAGTAGACTGCGTAGGAGGATTATGAATTAATTAACTTACAGATAATATGAGGGATCTTTTTGTACCTGGGAGATGGGCCTCGTGAGCCGTGTAGGAGAATTTGGCCTATGGACCAGTCCGCATAGGAGAAATCGGCCGATGGGCCCATCCCGGACACCATTGAACCAGTTTATTTATTAAGAGTCCATTGGACAATTAATATTAACTAAATATATATAAAATGAATTATAAATTTAATTATTAAATGCCATTTTTGTCCACAACAAAAATAATATTTATACACATGAAATTTGTTTATAACGTGAAATAAAACTAACGTCAATATATTAGGAAATCTGAACTGTCTTTGAAGAGCCCAAAGCATTGAGTAGTGAGACATTATTATTTTGGTAGATAACATTTATGAGAACTTATATTCTAGCTAGAAGTTGGCAACCCCAACATTTTAATAATTACCAACATACTAGATTTAGAAAAACAATTGTGTTTTGACCACAATTGATTAACTTTGACTCAAACTCAATTCTTTGGATTTTGAAAATTTTTAAGGGATAAATTCTAAAAACTACCCGTAGGGTTTAAACTAATTGTTGGAATTTGGTTGTAAAATGGGTGTTGATACGAATTTGAACAAATAATTAAGTGGTTTTCATTAGTGGAAAATAAAATTAAATTATTTGTAAAAATTTTACTAAGAGAGTAGATGAGAAATAGCATTTGGAATTTCTCAAAACCAATTCCGGGTGAATGAGAAATTAATGCTAGAAGTTAGCCACTTAAAACTAGAAAATGATATGAAAAATGGAAAATATGTGGAAGGAGAAATGCTCCATCCCACATAGGAAAAGGAAGCAAAGTTTGCTCACTTGATATATCCCAAGTTGGACTTATCGGTTTGGGCCCTTGGGAGCAGCCAAGTTTTTAAAGGGGTGAGGACCTACATGCTTGTGGGTTTGGTTCAAAACACACACGCGCCCGCCGCCGCCGTCCGCCCACCGGCCAGCTCGGCCCAGCCCAATCACGGGCTGCGTGCCTGGGCTTGAGCTTGGGCTTCAAGGCCCTTATTCTTTTTGGACAAAAATATTTAAAAAATTAATAATTAATTAATTTTAATTAATTAATTAACGGATTTCCAACTGAAGTGCTTCGCATCAAAGCACAAGAGGATGCACGGCTCGTGCGTCAAGATGAAACTTGTTCGCATCCGAGCATGGGCAGGCGCACGACCCGGGCGTTGAGTCGTGCATCAAGTCGAAACATTGCCAATTCGTTTGCATCCAAGCACGGGCACACACATGGGACGTGCGCATGGTCGTGCGTCGATGCGAAAGGCTGAATGGATGCACCTGTTCGCTGTAAATATTTCTTTTCGAGCCAAAAGACATGATCTTTCCATACGGGCACCTGATGCCTATAAAAAGGAACCCCCTGCAAATGAAATGACATACAAAAAAACTCAAGATAATAATCGAGTCATTTGCATTACATCATATTGACATCCCTTCCTTCAAAGCTTGAAAGTTTTTCAAACACCCTGTTGTTTGCTGTGGTTTCGAGTTTGCAAGTGTTGTAAACTCGAAATAGATAAGTCGTTGTATCTTAGGGACGAGCGCCGGAACCATAAGCAGTTAGTATATGGGGCGTTTTTGTCTTGCGGAGACTGAATCTAATTCATGCATCGACTAAGCCAAACATCCAAACACTTAGCCATATTCTGAAACAAAAACCTTCCCAATTTTACATAACAATCGCATGATGAAAAATACATTTCTGTTCAAGACGATGGCTTCAGTTTCGTTCACTCCGATGGCTGCTGCTCCTGCTCACGGTGAAAAGCCTCCCAAGTTCTCCGGCATCGACTTCAAATGCTGGGAACAGATGATGCTATTCTACCTCACGACTTTGGGTCTGTCCCATTTTCTGAAGGAAGACCCCCTACCATTGGCGATGAAGAAATCGACAACCAACGGATAATTGCTGTGGATGCTTGGCATAACAGTGATGTTGTGTGTCGAAACTATGTTTTGAACGGACTAGAAGATATCCTCTACAATATCTATAGTTCGTTCAAAACATCCAAAGAGTTGTGGGGCTCTTTGGAGAAGAAGTACAAAATGGAAGATGTCGGCACAAAGAAATTTGTTGTCGGAAAATTTCTCGAGTACAAGATGGTTGACACCAATACCGTGATCAACCAAGTTCAAGATATTCATATCATACTTCACGACTTAGTGTCTAAAGGGATGATTCTGGACGAGTCCTTTCAAGTGGCTGCAATAACCAAAAATTACCGCCATTGTGGAAGGATTTCAAGAATTACCTCAAGTACAAGCACAAAGAGATGGGGCTTGAGGATCTAATCGTTCGACTTCGGATTGAGAAAGATAACCGAAAATCTAAAGTGAAATCAGTAAGTCTGGAATTGAGGCCAAGGTCAATCTTGCTAAATCGAGCACTAGAAAGAAACGCAAGCACTCCGGAAAGACAAGGGAGAGGCCAAAAAGTTCAAGGGGAATTGCTACAACTGTGGCAAACCGAACCACATGGCCAAGGATTGCCGACACCCAAAAAGGACAATCAAGGTGGCAACCAACAAGCCAATGTGATGGAGGACAAGTCGGTTCCAATTGACATGTTGGAGCTCGATATCACCGCCGTTGTGTTTGAAGCCAATATAGTAGATAACCCAAGGGACTGGTGGATAGATACTGGGGCTACTCATCACATTTGTGCCGACAAGGAGATGTTCTCCTCTTACACTCCGATAAATGGAAGGAAGCTTTTCATGGGAAACTCTTCGACTTCCAACATCGTGGGGCTTGGCAAGGTTGTGCTCAAGATGAATTCCGAAAAGGAGCTTACACTTGTAGATGTGATGCATGTCCCCGACATCCATACAAATTTGGTTTCCGGTCCTTTGCTTAGTAAGGCTAGGTTTAGACTAGTGTTTGAGTCCGACAAGTTTGTAATGACCAAGAATGGTCAGTTTCTGTGTAAGGGCTACCTTGATAAAGGGCTCTTTAAAATGTCTGTAATGTCTGTTTTCCGCCAAGAGATGAAGAATTGTTCTAATTTATGGCATGACAGATTAGGTCACGTAAACTTCAACACAATTAAAAGGTTAGTGAATCCGGAATTAATACCTACGTTTAAAATCGATTCACAAGACAAATGTGAAATTTGTGTTGAAGCAAAATTGGCCAAAGCACCATTTTATTCGGTAACGAGAAGTACCAAACCACTCGAGTTAAATCATACAGATGTGTGTGATTTAAAACTTGTGCAAACTCGAGGTGGAAAAAAGTACTTCATAACGTTTATAGACGATTGCACAAGATATTGCTATGTATATCTTTTGAAAAGCAAAGATGAAGCTTTAGTAGCTTTTAAAACTTATAAGAATGAAGTTGAAAATCAGCTTAATTTGAAAATTAAGATGATTCGAAGTGATAGAGGCGGAGAGTATGTTGCACCGTTTGAAGAATTTTGCTCGGAAGTGGGTATAATTCATCAAACGACTGCTCCTTACTCACCTCAATCAAATGGAGCAGCAGAACGCAAAAATCATACTCTTAAGGATATGATGAATGCGATGTCGATAAGTTAAGTTTACCCCAAAAATTGTGAGGGAAGCCATACTTTCTGCAAACTACATTCTTAATAAGATCCTACACAAAGGTAAAAAAAGCAGAACTCCATATGAATTATGGAAGGGACGTAAACCGTCATATAAATACCTCAAAGTGTGGGAGTGTTTGGCTAAAGTCGAAATCTACAAAGCCAAAACAAGTTAGAATCGGTCCGAAGACGATCGGCGTGCTTTCATTGGATATGCTAACAATAGTAGTGCATATCGATTTTTAGTGCACAAGTCAACTATTCGTGATATAAATGAAGGTATGATCAATCAAGGAATGTTGTATTCTTCGAGAATATCTTTCCGAACAAAGAAAGGAAAGAAGAAAGTTCGAGTAAACGAACTTATGAAACTGCAAGGTTACCTCAAAGTGATGATGAAGAGGAACCAAGACACAATAAAATGACAAAAATAGCTAAGTCTTTTGGTCCTGATTTCCTAACTTATATATTAGAAAATGAACCCAGAAATATTCAAGAAGCATTGTCTAGTCCAGAAGCTCCTCTCTGGAAAGAAGCTATCAATAATGAGATAGATTCCATAATGCAAAATCACATTTGGGAGTTAGTTGATCTCCCATCGGGTTGCAAACCTTTGGGATTCAAGTGGATCCTTAAAAGGAAGTATAAAGCAGATAGATTTATAGACAAGCACAAAGCCCATCCTGAATATAAAAATGAAAATTCGCTTGTGCCTCCTTCATCAAATAAGATCCTGAATATAAAAATAAAAATTCGACAAGTCTTTGAAGAATATTTGTTTACTAGCAAGATATTAAAATAGATGTCCAATCATTGAGAGAATTATAACATGATGTATCAGAAATTGGAGAACTGGCTCCTTGTCATTGGAATCTTGAGCTGCAGTGGCATGTCCATGTGCCATCGGATAATTAGGTCAGTGGACTATTCTTCTATAGTTTTCACTAGTATTTGTCTACTTAGTCTGACAGTTTCCATTTTGTAAGTTTAAATACAATAAATTCAACTTTCAAATTTTTGTCACTTCATATTTGATATACACTGTGCTTCAAGAGTTGTTTGAAGCCTTTCATTAAAACCTACGTCTCGTAACATGTCCAAACAGGTTATATTAGCCAGATATTTTAGTCTTTGGCGTGGTGTATGAATATTTATGTTTCTGTCTTTCTTTCTTATTCTTAGCTCTTAGTTGGACTTGTAGAGTGATGAGCTATGTTCCCCTCCAACTCAAGGATGAGCCTTCTGCTACCTCCTACTTCCCCGTACATTTTGTTGTCAAAAATGCATGCGATGTTATTATCATAATGGCGAGAACATTTATTTATCCGTTTTTGGTGGTAGTTGTCGTGCATGGAAGGGTGGAAAAGGGATGGATGGATCCCATGCCTGATCATCAGATGCTGCAATATATGACCTTGGTACATGTTGTTAATAATGGAGCAAAGCTCTCTCAATAATCGAAATAGAATAGAGGGAATTATGTTGGCTCTACATGGTATGTGCGTATTTTGTAACATGCAGCCATTTATTAGTTTGTTGCATGAGAAAATTTATGATACTCCTGACTGCGATATAAACTGCTGTGAAATCTAATCAACTGTTAATAATGAGCCTTAAATTTAAGTTGTTTGAGAATACTCATTAAGGAAAAGTTTGCCAAAAACCAATGCTGCTAAGAGAATTATATTTGTTCTTCAAAGCAGAGTATCTAAATACATAATAGTTACATTTATTTAGGAAATCCTGATCTTGGTTCTCACTTTGCCGTTAAATGACTGTGTGCTCAATTACACATCCTTTTCAATTACGCCTTCTCAATTGGTTATCTAATTGAATTTTTTCTCAATCACCCTTCACATATTAGGCTAACATATTCTTTCAATAAGCTTGACTTGGAAGGTCAGAGAGGAGTAGATGAAAGGACGCGACGAGAATCATGAAGAGTCTCCGCTAGTTGAAGAATCCGAAGCTACTAGCCACGGAGCCAGGAATCAGCAAGAGGAACCATCACATGGAAGATGGGAGGACAGCCCCCCTCCTCCTGGGGGGCTCCGCCTGCTAAAGAATTTCGATTGATGGGAAAAGCCCTTCAAACACTACTCGAAGAAACTGCCCGAGCTACTTTGAGGAATCATGTTGCGGCAGAAGCTGTGGGGAGACCTCCCCCAAGCTCCACTCGACGTTGACGACCCCAACTTGGGGGAAAGAGATAGAAGAAGTGAAGGACTTGGAGAAAATCAAGAAGACCAATGCGATCCCACTAGAAGAGAAGCTCATAATACAGCTCAACGCTCCCAACTCCACATTCACATGCTGGCAAAAGAGTCATAGGCTGTACATATTAGCCCAGCCAACTCGCGGGCCACCGTCCTAGGGAGGAAGCACACTGGCCCCTACCATCCTGGCCTAGCCATTGCCCTTGGGCATCAAGACACTCAACCTCCTGAAATATGATGGAACCGGAGGTCCCCAAGGGCGCTTAGATAAATTCTACGTGAAGGCGGATCTCTACGACATGACAGACGCTTCATACTACAAAGTGTTTCGGACAAATCTGACCATGCCACACTGACTTGGTTCAATCAGCTCCCCCTTAGATCAATCACTAGGACGGACAAGCTCACCGATGCTTTCATGCAATAGTTCTCTATCAACCGGAAATGTCCTAAGATCATTGCTCACCTTTTTCAAGTAAAACAGAAGGAGTCGCCAAGAAACTTCATGAAGAAATTCATAGAAGCTATCAACTCCAAAGCCGGGAACACTAATGAACACAGACTGCCGAGAATATGCAAGGACAGTCCCTCCTTTATGGAGAGACGTCCGTCACTGGCTTAAGGGGCGCCTTTCACCTAGGGGGCGCCCTTTCCCAATTTCCTCCTCTCCGATGAGCTCCACGAGTTGAAGAAATCTCCCCGATACAAGAAGCCCTTCAATCTTTATTGAAGGAAACCGCTCAAGACATCCTGTCGTAGCAGCAGCTGCATGAAGACCCCTCATAACGACACCTCATCGTAGCAGGCCGCAACAACAGCTGGAAGAATACCCTCATAGATCCTAACTCGACTGGAATGGAAGAGAGGAACAACGGACTAAAAGACAACTAAATTCCAGAAAAATCATCATGCTGCTGGAGAATAAGGACGCATTTGAATCCAACTAAGACATTCACAAACTCCCCTCGACACTCAGGCTGATCAGAGTCAAGATCCATCAGGACTAGTCAAGCTACCTCTGGAGCAAGTAACCCTTTATAGAAGAGCATAACTCTCCAGAAGGCCTATCAACAAACCATCATCAACTGAAGGAAGCTCCGCAAAATCTCCATTCATTGGAGAAGTACATCCCAACACGAAAGAAGAAAGAAATGCTCAGCTCTTTGGAGAAGACGAAGACTCCAAAGATGAAGAAAGTTGAACCATGAAGGAATCAACACAATAACCCATCGTACACGGAACAAGAAGCAGCCAAGCGCCGCTTCCCCTCGCACTCAGCAAGAATGCGGTTGCCAGCACCCAACTATGTCACTAAGCATTTTCATTTGGCATCCCATATAGACAAAGGACTTCCTCAGATTTCCTTTGATCTCTCAAGTTTCCACTCAAGCCACTCAAGAGAAATGGATACAGGCCCTGAGGACACTCGGGAAAGCCATGCACAAGCTAGAGTCCCAAGCCTCCAAAAGTGGAAGCTGGTAGCTAAAGGGTTTAGACAAAAGGAGGGATATGACTTTTTCGATACATATTCTCCTGTTATGAGAATTACGTCCATTCGTGTTCTCATTGCTATTGCAGTCTTGCATAACCTTGAGATACATCAAATGGACATTAAGACTGCCTTCTTGAATGGTGAACTGGAAGAGGAGATCTATATGGAACAACTCGAGGGGTACGTTGCACCCGGTCAAGAGCGAAAGATGTGTAAACTTGTTAAGTCACTTTATGGACTAAAACAAGCACCTAAGCAATGGCATGAAAAGTTTGACTCGGCTATGAAGTCAAACGGTTTCAAGATCAACGAATGTGACAAGTGTATCTATGTTAAAGGTAGTACAAGTGATTATATCATAGTATGCCTTTATGTAGATGATATGTTGATTATGGGTAGTAGTCATGATTTAATCATGAATACTAAGAATATGTTAAAGAAGAACTTTAACATGAAAGATATGGGATTATCTGATGTTATATTAGGGATTAAAATCTCTAGAACTTCCGATGGAATTGTCTTTTTACAATCCCATTATATCGAAAGCATATTTAGAAAGTTAATTAATGCTTTTGATAGTTCTCCGGCTAAGACACTGTAGATCTAAGTGTACACTTGGCCAAGAATAGAGGCGAACCAGTTTCTCACTTGGAATATGCAAGGGTAATTGCGCGATGTATGTGACGAATTGCACACGTCCAGACATTGCATATTCAGTGAGTAAGCTAAGTAGGTTCACAAGCAACCCAAGTACGGATCACTAGAAAGCCGTGACAAGGGTACTTAGATATTTAGAGTATACCATGAACTATGGAATAATTTATACAAGATATCCAACAGTATTAGAAGGATACTGTGATGCCAATTAGATATAAGACACAAAAGACTCCAAGTCCACAAGTGGATATGTTTTCACAATAGGTGGAGGAGCAGTGTCGTGGAATTCTTCTAAGCAGACGTGCATAGCTTGATCCACTATGGAATCCGAGTTCATTGCTTTAGATAAAGATGGAGAAGAAGCAGAATGGCTTAGAAACTTATTAGAGGATATTCCTTGTTGGAATAAGCCTGTGCCTTCTGTTTTGATACATTGTGATAGTCAATCAGCAAATGGAAGGGCACAAAGTAGTATGTATAATGGTAAGTCAAGACATATACGTCGAAGACATAATACCATTAGACAGTTGATTTTGAATGGGGTTATTTCAGTTTACTACATGAAGTCAAAGGAAAACCTTGCGGATCCGCTTACAAAAGGCATAAATCGAGATCAAATGTATAAATTATTAAGGGAAATGGGTTTAAAATCCACAAACTAAAGAATGTTCATAGCGGTAACCCAACCTTGTGAATTGGAGATCCCAAGACCTTGGTTCAATGGGACAACTAAGTTATAAATGTTCAGTTGAACACTTGAAAAATGTGTTAGCTCATTCTCGAAACAACCAAGTGAATGAAAACCTGCTGAATGTGGTGATGTTAAGTTTAAGACTTTTAATGATTCCTATACCAAAAGGTGGAGTTTGGCAGGGTACTCTTCAATAGGAGATCACCTATATAAGTGAGAAGTAATGGCCGCTTCAAAGAAACACTTATGAATCTAAGATTTGGATACAACGTGAGAACAACAAGTGTTAGAATTGTTATTGTGTAACTACTATTGTCTCGGTTTACACAAACGGCTGAGTAGTTCAAGACATCGCGTCACTAAGCAACGAGTAAATTCGATAGTATTTTACTAAGAAAGGTTCAAAGCCACAAGCCACCTATCCTAATACAATAACGGTTCGCCGAGACTTTTAAACGAATTTGCATACACGCATGCATTAATTTCATTCATGTGGGGGATTGTTAGAATTTGGTTGCAAAATGGGTGTTGACCCGATTTTGACCAAATAATTAAGTGGTTTCCATTATTGAAAAATGGAATTAAATTATTTGTAAAAATTCTACTAAGAGAGTAGATGAGAATATCATTTGGAATTTCTCAAAACTAATTCCGGGTGAATGAGAAATTAATGCTAGAAGTTAGCTACTTAAAACTAGAAAATGGTATGGAAAATGAAAAATGTGGGGAATGAGAAATGCTCCATCCCACATAGGAAAAGGAGGCAAAGTTTGCTCACTTGATATATCCCAAGTTGGACTTATGGGTTTGGGCCCTTGGGGGCACCCAAGTTTTTAAAGGGGTGAGGACCTACATATTTGTGGGTTTGGTTCAAAGCACACGCGCACGCGCGCCGCCGCCGCCCGCTTGGGCTTGGGCGTCAAGGACCTTATTCTTTTTGGACCAAAAACCTTTAAAACATTAATAGTTAATTAATTTTAATTAATTAATTAACAGATTTCCAACTGAAGTGCTTTGCAGCACGGGAGGACGCACGACTCGTGCGTCAAGACGAAACATGTTCGCATCCGAGCATGGGCGGACGCACAGCCCATACATCGGGTCGTGCACCAAGTTGAAACTTTGCCAGTTCGTTCGCATCCAAGCACGGGCACACACACGGGCCGTGCGCCTGATCGTGTGTCGATGCGAAAGGTTGAACAGATGCACCTGCTCGCTGTAAACATGTCTTTTCGAGGCAAAATACATGATCATTCCATACGAGAACCTGATGCCTATAAAAAGGAACCCCCTGCAGATGAAATGACATACGAAAAACACAAGATAATAATCGAGTCATTTGCATTACAACATATTGACATCCCTTCCTTCAAAGCTTGAAAGTTTTTCAAACACCCTGTTGTTCGCTATGGTTTCGAGTTTGAAAGTGCTGTAAACTCGAAATAGATAATTCGTTGTATCTTAGGGACTATCGTCAGAATCGTAAGCACTTAGTATACGGGACAGGGCGTTTTCGTCTTGCAGAGACTGAATCTAATTCAAACCTCGACTAAGCCAAACATCCAAACATTTAGCCATATTCTGAAATAGAAACCTTCCCAATTTTACATAGCACTAATTACCAGAAAAAAAAAAACACTCAGTTATCTTTCAAAATTACAAGTATCCATATGACTTTTGTTTCTATTTTACATGTTGCACCCTCAAATAGGGGATATTTATTAGATATATACAAAATTCGAGGGGTGTTGTAATTGAGATTTCATGTTTCATATTACTGTTCCAATCCCTATTCATTACATTGGCGTGTACAAGATGATGCCATGATTGTACATGTGTCTTTCATCCAGTATAGTGAAATAGAAAATGGAACAGAAATGTAGAACATGAGATCTCAATTCCATATTGTAACACCTTGGGGGATATTTGTAATGTTGAAATATAATTGGATCTTATTGCAATTAAATTAAACCTTGGGAATAATATTTGTTATTATCTCTTTTTAATTGTGTAAATTAATTTTTTGGTTGTTTAGCGGTTATCGGTATGTTATGTGCATGTCGATTTCTAATTCATCTCTAAATAATGATGAATCATGCTTTTCCCCCCTTTTATCTTACATTTTTAAATTTATATTTGGAATCAAAGTTATATTTTAATTAAATCAATATTGGAGGGAAATATATATCATATTTGTAGCAATATTAGTGGTATCTTAATTGCGCAACCGAAATCCCTAGCCTCTTTTTCATTCAAACTTTCTCTCTATTTTGCTTCTCTTCTAGCTCCTCATCATTAAAGGGTGATTTTTCTCCCATATTTGGCCAAAAAAAAAATCACCCTATCTACATAAGCGATTTTTTGCCATTTTTATTAATGTATTTTCTAAATAAGTGGTTTTCCGATGTAGAACTGGTTTATTTGTTTGTTTTATTGTTTGTGATTCTGCTTTCTGGTGCAGTGTTTGGTTTATTGTCATCTGGGTGCGGTGTTTTTTCTTGGTGCAGACGATTCATAAGAGCAAGTTTTCGTTCCGACAAAGATAACAAATCAAATTATGGTTTTCCGCAAGTTCTTTGATCCGGAATCATGAGTATTATAGGCACTATAGAATTTTCAAAATTGTAGGTTTTAACCCGATTTTTGTTATTACCACAGATGTTATGAATCTTTTAATAATTTCTTTTTTTTTTATTTTTAGCAAATTTTATTTTATATTCTATCGATGCATTGCTAGTTTGAATTAGTTAATGAAATTATTTTTTTTGTCAAAAATAAAATCTGAACGGAAATTCTACGATTCTTGAGTCAATATATATGCGATCGAGGAAGGTAAATAAAGAATTTCAAGAATGTTGTGAAGGTACATATAGATGCCCTTTCTTGTTTATAACTCTTTAACTATAAACACCATAGTTCTCAAAGCACCATTTCATTTCTGAATTTAATTACTAAAGCATTTTGATTAAATAATGTTAGAATTCAAGGGGCGAATTCTTTAATATTGCAGTGAGTGTTGTGCAGAGTGTTGACAACACCTCTAGGTGTCATCCAATGGAAACTTGTGTTTTTCATATTCTTTGTTTATTTTATCAATTATGAAAAATAAACAAAGCATAAAAATAAGATTGAACACAGGAAGGAAAGATCAGACTGCCATACGTGCTTTTCTTCTCAGCAAAATGGGAAAGTAATGAGAAAACATGCTCACCAAAATTTATGTGGAATCCTCTACCAAGTTTGAAAAGAAATGCCCTTGGGTTTTAATCACAGTAGAGTTATTGGTAGTAGGAATCCAGTTAGCTATGGCCACTTTGTGAAGTACAACATATTTGGAAGTTAAGTGTGAAGAGTATAACTTAATCGAGCTTTTGGCTTTTTAAAACACTTCCAAAGAGCTCCTTTACAACTTCATCCTCATTTTCAAAGATTAAATCTACTTCATCATTAGGTAAACCAAGGTGGTTGTTAATGATTGAAGGTGTGAAGTTGTAAAGTTTTCCCTATAAGTAAACTTTTCCAAATTGTGCAGAGTGTTTGTTGAAGGTATTTTTTAAAATATTTGAATAAAATTCTCGAACTATACCATCAACAAATGGTTTAGCATGCATGGCAGTTTGTAGAAAATGTCATTCTTCCAGAAATTGAACAAGGTTATATTTGGAAAAATCATCAATATTATGCGGTTTTTCAGTGATGATATCTTTATTGATGACAACATCCCAAATTTGGCTAGCTTGAATGGAAAGAAATTCAAAAGAATGAGGATCACTTATCTCAATATCCGAATCAATTTCCCGAGCTTGGGCAAATTCCTCAACCTCTATTTCTGTGGCCTCATCATCCGTACTCTCATCTTCATCACCTTCTCCTTCTCCTTCATACTCTGAATCAGAATCGGAGGCATGGTTGCTATCATCGATTCTCTTTCGAAAAATCCATGATTGTCGAGAAAATCCCTTGTTCTTCAGGTGTTTCCTGGGTGTTGGCATCACCTGAAGTCACACCTCCAGACACACCTGCAGGAACTGCAGACTGATCACCCACACCTCCAACACTTCGCCCAACCATAGGGTCAGCAGAATGACCCTCCTTCTCACATTAGAAGAAACAGGAGAAGGAATTTTGGAGGTTTTTGAAGAAGAAGATGACCCAACAGTACCTGATCTTTGTGTTCTTTTCTTGGGTCGAGCAAACTCTGTAACCGGGGGTTTTCCTTGAAGCCAACGAGATTTTTTGGTGAAAGAAGTTCCTAGGGGACCAAACGTCTGTTTGATGCTCTCTAAATCTGGTGGGTCATCAATATCCAACGGATTCTCTTCGTGCCCTGGAAGTTGGATGCCCAAAACATCAATTTCATGATAATCGGAACAATCAACTGTCGAAAAAGGCACAATGGTTCGGTCGAACTAGGGTTTTTGTCCCTACTTTATCCAGGTGCGGTCATGGGAGATGGCACACTTCCTGAAACACTTGAAGAAGGTGGCTTCCCAGTTGCTCTGACCCATTCGCTTCGAATGTCTGACGGTTCATACTCCATGCCTGTGGATTCAGAGGGTTGTGGTGGTGAAGAAGTAGATGGTGGTGAATTTGGTTTGGTAGGTGACGCGTTGTGGGGATTTGCAGAAGGTGAAGGGTGTGTTTGTGTTAGGTTTTGGGAAGAGTGATGAGGTAGTGGGCTGTCTTTTAATTGGGCTAAAATGTTGGCAACATTTTCATCATCCATTGTGTATCTCAACCTCTAGAGAATTAAGATGATCGAAAATCTGGAAAAAATAGATGTTACAAACACTTGAAATAAATCACAGTATTTATAAGCAATATAAAGACCAGAAATAACTACCCACTAAGTGCAATTATTTATCTCAAGTTCCAGATATTAAACTCCTCCTCAATTCAACCCACTGACATTAAGCCCTTAAAATTTAGGATAATGGAGAGAAAAAGAATAATCACCACACGTAACCGCTGAAAATCAATTTATAGGGACAAATCCACTGAATCAAGTCCTGATTATGCCTAAAAAGAAAAAAAATCGAACTGAAAAAAAATAAAGAAAAAATGCAGTCAAGCACACAAAAGCTGAAAAAAAATACCACAAGGTGTTCAGAGAGAGTGTTGGTCACATCTGGCTAAACACTTTTCAGTTTTCATCAAGAACAATTTTCAGGGCCATACTCAGATCTTTTTATGATTTTTCCTTGCACAAATTCAACCAAATTCAACTAATATATACACATTTTTGTGCATTTTTCCATTTTTTTTTCATATACACATTTTTGTGTATTTTTCTCCCATTTTTTGACAAGTACACAAAAGCTCTTAATTAACAAGTCATTGTTTCACATGGAACATGATCACAGAATTGTGAAAGATTCCTTAACTACTTTAATGACTATAATCAGCGGAGCCAAGCTCATGTTTGAAAAACGTTACAATTTTCGCATAGGGCATGATCATACAAGAGATGAAAGACCCCTCAACTACTTAGTAACAAACTTCAAAACAGAGGAGCTAAAGTATGTACAAATATAAGGAAGAAAATGTGCAAGTATTTGTAGTATATTCAATTCGGTTTTTGGCCACAAAAATAACTCAATCCAATCAAGAGGTTTCACGATGGCACACCCAATTTGAAAACCCCAAGATATTATGCAACATGCCTAAAAACCTAAAAATAAGAAAAACAAAAGAAAAGAAATAGGTGTTACCACAAGTGTCGTCACACCTCAGACCACACTTCACTTTGTTTGACACAAAGACCAAGAGATTTCCAAAGATCGAAAATCTCTCAAAATCAACGATTTAGTGAGAATGTCACTATCGATTTTCGTGAAACATGATCAATGTGAATCAAACCTTTCTCCACCAAATCCCGAATAAAATGGTGCCTTATGTCAATGTGTTTAGTTCGAGAATGTTGCACCGGATTTCTAGAGATATCTATAGCACTTAGGTTATAATAATATATGGTCAGTATATCACTAGAAATACCATAATCATCAAACATTTGCTTCATCCAGATAAGTTGGGCACAACATTAACCAACTGCCACATACTCGGATTCTGCAGAGTAGAAGAGAAACACAATTCTACTTTCTCTTTGTACCCACGACACAAGATTGTTTCCCAGATAAAAACATCCACCAGAGGTACTCTTCCTATCTTCTAAGTCACCCCAATCCGAATCACTAAACCCCACCAAATTTGTGTTAGTGTCCTTAGTGTACCATAGCCCTAAATCAGCCGATCCACTCACATATTTGATTATTCGTTTAACAACATTCAAGTGAGTGATTTTAGGGTCAGATTGGTACCAGGCACAAACACAGACACTAAACATAAGATCTGGCCGACTAGCAGTGAGGTAAAGTAAGCTTCCTATCATGCTCTTGTATAAGGTGTTGTCAACACCTTCAGACACTTCATCCCTGCACAGCTTTTGACTAGTGTTCATGGGTGTTTTCATGTGCTTGTCAAGCTATCAAGACCAAATTTCTTAACCAGGTTTTTCGTGATATTTACATTGTGAGACAAAAATACCATCAGGTAGTTGTCCAATTTGTAAACCTAGAAAGAAATTAAGTTCCCCAACCAAGCTCATTTCAAAAGTAGAAGACATATAGTTCACAAAATCATAACGTAATGAATCACAAGTAGAACCAAACACTATATCGTCCACATAAACTTGAGCTATATTCATATGGTGCCTATCTTTCTTAATGAACAAGGTTTTATCAACCCCGCCTCTTTTAAACCCAAATTGTACTAAAAAATCTGCCAATCTTTCATACCAAGCCCTAGGGGCTTGTTTTAATCCATACAACGCCTTTTTAAGTTTAAAAACAAAATTAGGTTTGTGTGGATCTTGAAATCCTTTTGGCTGTTCTACATACACTTTTTCATTTAAAAAACTATTAAGAAAAACACTTTTGACATCCATTTGGTACAACTTAAGATCAAGAGAGCAAGCAACACATAATAACAATCGAATATACTCAAGACGAGCAACAGGTGCGAAAGTCTCATCGTAATCAACACCTTCTACTTGTGTGTAACCCTGTGCAACTAGTCTAGCTTTGTTCCTTACAATGTTGCCATGTTCATCACTTTTGTTTTTGAAAATACACTTAGTGCCTATGACATTAACATTGTCAGGACATGGAACCAAGTCCCAAATATCATTTCGAACGAATTGGTTTAACTCCTCATGCATGGCATTAATCCGAATTCCTCCTTAAGTGCTTCATTAACATTTTTGGCTCAATATTCGACACAAAACAAGTAAAGCACTTACCATCAAGCATGTGGAAGAGAAATAGGAAGGCCTCACCATATCGCTGTAGTTCGGTCTCTCTTTTCTCCTTGTTCGATATTATCATGCACTTCTCCAATGACTTGAGTGGTTGGATGGTCTTTCGGATCTTCCTTGGAGGATCTCTTTGCAGAACAAGATTATGATCGAGTTCACTTCACTTTCGAGCTATCTTGCATGTTGAATTTGTGTATCGAAGATAGGTGTTGGTAGGGTGTGGTCTCACCTCCTCCGGTAACACCTTGAGAATTACTAACAATGAGACACGGTTTTTGAGAATAATAGAGTCAATCACATCTCGCAATATTCTCATCCTCCGACTTGTTTCCTAAAATTGACAAATCATCAAAAACGGCATTAACGCTTTCTTGAATTGTTCTAGTTCAAGATTGTAAATCCGATAAGCATGGCTATTTTTAGAATAACCAAGAAACATGTCTTTGTCACTTTTAGGATCAAACTTTCCCAAATTCTCCCTGTCATTCAAGATATAACATACACACCTAAACACATGGAAATACTTGAGATTAGGCTTCTTTCCATTTAAAATTTCATAAGAATTCATTGTAGAGCCAGGTCTCAAGTACACACGATTAGAAATATGACATGTTGTATTCAAGGCTTTGGCCCAAAACCGTTTTGAAATATTTTTCGAGCACAACATTACTCGGGCCATCTCTTGCAAAGTTTTGTTCTTTCTTTATTACCCCATTTTGTTGGGGTGTTATGGGAGCCGAAAACTCATGGAAAATTCCTTTCTTTTCACAAAAATTCGAAAATGAAATGTTCTCAAATTCTTTCCCATGATCAGAACGAATCCTTGCAATACTTGAATCATGCATGTTACATATTCTAGTGTAAAGTCTCTTAAAAGCCTCAAAGGTTTTAGATTTTTCTTTTAAAAATTCAACCAAAGCAAATCTTGAAAAATCATCAACACACACATAAGTGTATTTCTTCCCTCCTAAACTATCAACCTCAACTGGACCCATCAAATCCATATGAATGAGCTCAAAGCATTGTGTGGTATTGAAGTGTTGTCTCACTTGGTGAGACACCTTGGTTTGTTTACCTTTCTGACAAGGTTCACAAACATGAGTGACTTTACCATTGAAGGTAAGTTTGGGAATACCTCTTACTGCTTCAAGACTGATCAGTTTTTGCAAATTTCAAAAATTGACATGTCCAAGTTTTTGGTGCCAAAGATTGTTTTCATCAAAATCGACTTGATGACATGTTTCATCTTTTCCAACCAAATAGCAATTATCAGTAGATCTAGTGCCAGCCATGACACAAGTATCATTGCAATCAAACACTAAACAAGAGTCTTTATCAAACTTAACATGCAAATCATCATCGCACAATTGACTTATACTAATTAAATTAGCAAGTAAGCCATCAACATGAAAAACATTCTTGAGTTTAGGAAAACCTTTAACATTCAGAGTTCCTTTACTAATTATAATTCCCTTAGCACCACCACCAAACTTCACTCTTCCTCCATTCCACACTTCATAATCAGTCAAATGTGACTTGGTACCTGTCATGTGACACGAGCAGCCACTATCGAAGTACCATGTGCCTTCAACATTGGACTTCAGTGAAGTGTAAACAACAAGACAAGAATGGCTTTCAACATCTGTCTCACTCACTCCAGAAGAGTTACTAGAAAAATTTATCATTTTTCTTGAGGTGTCGTGTTGTGTGTGACATGTCACCTCAGACCACACTTGACCTTTTTTCTTATCCTTTTTCAATTCTTTACAAAAAGGTCTAGTGTGCCCTGGAGTTAGACAATAATGACAAACACAATTACGTTTGGAAGAATTTTCAGAGTCCAACTTATCCACATAATCGATCGCGCTTTGCAAGTTTGTCAGACTTGAAGCCCAAACCACTTTTGTCAAATCTAGTTGTTTTCATAATTTCATCAACCACAATAGAGCTAGAATCAAACTGACTCACCCTTTTCTGAAGATTACAAAGTTCAGTTTTTACCAGATCAAGTTCTTTATCCTTTTTAGTCAAAAGAACTTCCATTTTCGAGACTGAAGCTTTTAAATCTTCATTTTCTTAATGTCATTTTCAAGTTTCAGTTTGGACAAATTTTCTACAAGTTCTTTGTTTTTAATAATCAAATTGTGATTTTGATTATCAAAAGCAAAAGAGCTTGAGGATAAATGTCCTGCTCCAACAGTATGAGATGAACTGAAATAGAGTACCTGATCTTCTTCAGATTCTGAGGTGTTGTCAGGTGTTGTATCAGGTGATACGTCACCTCTGGAAGTTCCAAAATTCTGATGCACACTTTCGCACATAGTAAACAAAAGCTTGATTGAGCTCCTCTTCCTCCACCTTTTTCAAAGATCGTCATCATCACTTAGGGAAACACATACGCTCATCCCATTCCCCCTGTGTTGGCATTAATCGGTTGGCATAGTGACCGGACCCTGCATGCTCGGCATTGGATCCTATCCATTTCTTTTGGTTTAAAGAATGAATTCTCAAAGGTCTGATCATACTTCTTCATGGGAGTAGGAGTTCCGGGCGTTAACAGTTTCTTCGGCTTGAATCCTCTCATTGTTGAAAGGAGTTTTGGAATCTTTGCCCTTGTTTATCTTTTTGAATACATTGTTGAACCTTCTTATCAACATTGCAATGGTCTCTTCACCAAGTTCGAATATTCCATTTCCTTGATGAAGTGTTCCATTACTGATGTTGGCATCACTTTGGCATCACCCGTAGCTTCCCGGTTTGTGGTAAAAGCTATGCTCTTTCCTTTCCCTCCCGTCTCATATATTCCTCTTGTTGAGCCAGTTACGCTCAAAAGTCTTCAAAATTCTATAAGTTCATCAAGGCGTCGAGTCTTCGTGTTCTTGGTTTCCTCAATGGTGTAGATTTTGACATTAAATCTCTTAGGAAGTAATCTCATGACTTTAGATAGAAGTCTTTCATTCCGATCGGATCTCCAAGAGCCTCGTGCTTCATTAGCAATCTCACCGATTCTAAGACTGTAAGATGAAATGGTTTCATCTTCCTCCATTAAGTAAGTTCAAATTGAGTTACAAGGAGTCTCAATTTGGTTCTCGAACACCCCGTGTTCCTTCACAATGCAGTTAAAGCATCCCAAGCGTCTTTAGGCATGAGGTTGCGATTAGAGATCACCTTGAAGAGAGTCATATCTCGCAACACTAAAAATGGTGTTTAATGCTTTGGAATTGAAATCGCGATTGAATCTCATCATTTGTCCAAATCTATCTCTCTTTTAGGAACAGTCACCATCAAGATCTATGATTCTTGGAAGAGTCAACCAACCAGGATATTCCTCCATGCGCGCTCATCAATCGACTTTATGTAGGCCTCACCTTAACTTTCAATAGGAGTAGTACGTTCCATCGAGAACGGAGGACGAACCATCGAAATTCCTTGACCATCCATCGGCCAAACACTTTGCAAAAACAAATAGGATCTCACTTAGTAGTATCAAGTGTAGGCTCTTGATGCCAATTGTTAGAATTCAAGGGCGAATTCTTTAAGATTGCGGTGAGTGTTGTGCGAGTGTTGGCAACACCTCTAGGTGTCACCCAGCGGAAACTTGTGTTTTTCAGATTCTTTTTTTATTTTATCAATTATGAAAAATAAACAAAGCATAAAAATAATATTGAACACAGGATACAAAAATTTGCACAAGTATAAAAATACTTGTGCCCCGCCACTAAGGCAAAAACAATGAAGTAGAAAGTTGATTACAAAAAATAAAGAACAAGACAAAGACTTCCCTATTGTACATGGTCTTTCAACTCAACCTTCTACCGTAAAAAGAAGAGAACAACTATAACCTATCCCAGATTACAAATCGTCTCTCAAAACTACCAAGAAGAAACAACTCTCAAGAGGTGTTGTAAAAGGTGATGTCAATACCTATCGAACACACTAGGCACCTCTCTCTCTTCTTGTATAAACCTTGGACTCTTTTGTGAAAAACTCTGATCTTTTGCTCTGAAATCCGTGCCCCAGCTTCGTGCAATCTCCTTGCCCTTTATAGATCGGCCACATCCCTATAAAATAGGTCATAAAACCAACTTTCAAGTTAAGGGGTTAGTGGTAGATTGAGGAATGTTGGTTCCTTGAAAGTAGGACACAATCCCCACTATCTCTCAACTCCCAAACAATCGACCTGTATCTTCAAATCCACGAAATTTGACCTGCAAATTATTAGTATATTTTGTTCTATAAGATTGGCAAAATAACAAGATAAAAGCAATTTTTTTTAAAAAAAAAAATTATTAGAATTTTGACTAAATAAGTCAACTCTAACAAATAATCTAGCCAGAACACATGCAACGAACTCAATTAGTTCCACGAGTTCGTATTAAAAAATAAACACCCAAATTCATCTCACTGCTCTTAATAATCTGAAAGCACCCCTTTCCATGACTAATAATTGATTGATATTTCATGAGTTTTGATTCAAAAGCACCTTTTGTATGTCATCCTAATGATTCTTTTTCAAATTTTATGTGTGTAATTTTTATTAGTTCCATTTATGGACGATTCATTTATTTGCACATATTATTTATATATGTATTTATATATATGTGTGTGTGCGCGCGCGCTTGATCTATTTTTTAAGTGTAAATTCTCACCATTACAAAGAGATTGTAGGTGAGGAATGAGTTTGAACCCTAGCTTCAAATTCACAATTGGAAATTATGCTTTTAACACAAATTTGGTGTTTGTAAATTTACAAAGAAGAAACAATAATACAAAATTAATCAAAAGAAAGAAAAACGGGTTACAATTCCTAAGATTTCTCTGATTCTTCTCTTCAAGAACAAGGTTTTGTTCGCAAAAAATATTTTGGTTCATACAACTGCAAGTGTACAGTGTAGTTTATAGGATAATGGCAAGCAAGGTCGTACTCCTCAAGAATTGATATTCAAACACTTAAAGTATAATAATATCGCATTTCAATTTTATTAAAGCGGCCAAATATTGAGTTTTATTAAATAAAAATCGAAAATTAAATAAAAATAAAAGAAATAAATGTGTGAACCCCACAAGTATTTTCATCATCTATAGGAACAACCTTAGGCACATAATCTCAACATGTTTCTTCAATATTAAATGCAAATAAAGTTTTGAAAATCAATTCATGCAATTCTATGGGTTCAATTCCTAAGATAGTCTATTCTCCCTCCCGAGTGATAAATAAACAGTAGATTAATTATAATTGTAGTTCTCCCGATATGTTACAACTATTATTAACTCCCAAAAGATTTATGAATTGAATGACTCCCCACAAATAATTGTAGGTCTCCCGACACGTTACATCCATTTATGTCTGAATTCGATTTCCATCTTTGTTAGAACTCATCTCCCGAATCTCGCACTAACAAATATGACATGCAAATTATTGGCCAAATAAAAAGAAATTATAAATAAGCACTCGAATTCCTAAAATAGAAAGCCTGAATTAATTAAGAAAATAAATAATCATATTTAACATGAATCCACAGTTTCGATTGTGCCCCTAAGATCCGAAAGATATGCTAAACATTGATTACAAACTCATAGACAAATTCGAATCAATATTATGACATCGTTTAAGCATAGACAAGAGATCTTAGACATAGAAAGAAAACTCCTTCTTGTCAGGATGGATTCTCCTTCCTAGTCCTCGAAGCTCTTGTGCTCCCGTAGATGCGAAAGCCTTGTGGTGTTCTTCGCGACCTAGCCTTCTTTGCTAAGAAGATCTTCGATTCTTGCGTTCCTATGTAATTTGATGTGTTTTCTCTGTATGAACTTGTATATTTTCGTACAAGCCTTGGGTCCCTTTTATAGATGCTTGGAGAGATCACTTGTAGAGTTGGAATGGGAAGAAAACTCTAAAAAACGTGTCGAGACAGTCCCCTACACCTGGCCGTGTGGTGTTGGTTTCACCCTTCTTCTTCGACGCCAGTGTGAGATCACACGGGCCGGTGGTGTGGTGCAATCCCTTTCCCACACGACCGTGTGACTTCACACGGTCTATCCGTGTGGGCCTGGCTCCGTTCTCTGTTTTTTTCCAACTTCACACGGTTGTGTGGTTTCACACCGGCATTTCCACACGGCCGTGTGACACCTCATGGTCCGTCCATGTGAAGTGTTTCTGTCCATTTTTTTTGTCATTTTGATATTCTCTTCGCATTCGTCAATCTTAGTCGGGCATTCCAACTGATATTTCTTCATTTTAAGCTCCGTTTGATGCAAAATAACAAGAATATGCAGTATCATGCCCTTTTAAGGAAACCAAGTAAAAATATAGTAAATATGCGTGCAAATGCATTAAATATATATCGTTTTAAGCCCCAAAATGCACGTATTTTTTACACACATCAAAATCCCCCAAACTTAAAGCATTGCTCGTCCTCGAGCAAATTAAGAAAAATAATATAAGGGGTAAAAGCGAACGAATACCCAAGAACACTATGAATATTAAATAGCCTTTGACCCCCTGTAATTCATCATCAAGAAGTCATTATTCATAAACTCGGCATAATTAATACTCTTTTGGATACTTGACATCGCGACTCATAAGTAAATAGTGTATAACTCTACTCTCAAAAGTGTATGGATAGTGTTTACGCTCAAATTCATTTCAGTGAAAGTAGAACTACCATATACTTGCAAATCGTCTAACATCTCTACCACTTTTGTGTGCACAACTTAAGAATCAAAAATGACTTTTATTATGTTGTAATGTAGGCTCTTTGGTAAGGGTAGGGAAATTTGGATTAAGTGACTTGACTTGAGCAAATAGACTTTAAAAGCTTGCTGCACTTTGCAATTCACCAACCCAATATAATATCAGTTTTCTTTTTCAACTCAATTCCACCCTTGCAATTCACCACCCTGATTTAAGGGTAGTGTTTACGCCTTTTTGCTTTTCTCTTTTTTTCTTTAGCCTCAAGCTCTCATTTTTTTTCTTCATATTTTCAGAATTTTCTTTGCTCGATTTTCTCTATGCAATTGTTTTTTTTAAGATTTTCTTTCTTTTTTGAGCTTCATATATATATATTTTTTTCTTTTACCCAGATACTGCTCATCCCTCATTCTTTTGCCAACTTCCTCTCTTTTTTCATAAATTTTCACCACTTCTCCCCCAAACTTGTTCATTTTCTATAAGCCGAAGAGATTTTTAGGGATAAAAATATATTTAAATTTTAAAGATCAATGTGGCTCAGAATAAAAGTTTTGGCTCAAAATTTGCTAACTAGGGAATCATGAGTTCATAGGTAAGCTTTTTAGGCTAAGTAGGCTAAAACAAAGATGACCTTAAATCATTTTCAAAATTTGTACACACACATGGCTTCAATGGAGATACCAGAGCAAGTTCTAGAGTTCTATCAATCATGAATTACATACTCAAGAAAAAATAGGTCTGCATAATATAAAGCAGTTTAAGGCACAAAAGTTCACAGGCTTATTTTTCGCAACATGCTCAAATACCCAATTTTCTTAATAAATGCCAAGCAAATAAATAACTTTCCTCCTAACAACTTATCACATTATTCCCATAAGTATGTTATCTCATTCCATAAAATATTCATAGTAAAATCATACGGGTGTTGGGCATAAAAACTGAATTAAAACCACACACAATAGCAATTAAACGTGCTAAAGCGGTAAACGTGCTAAAACAAAATAAATCGAAAAAATTAAACTAAACCACACACATAGCAATTAAACGTGCAAAGTGCTCTATATGCGAGTCTTAAATGTAATGCAAAATGCACGAAAGTACTAAATTATGCATTCTTGACAACCCCCAAACTTAAAATATGCTTCGTCCAACAACATATGAGGAAATTATCAAAAGAAAGAGGAATGCGTAATAAGTACTTACATGGATCACTATGGTGGTGGAGGTGGAGGGTAGTGGCCCCCGTGAGATGTGCCATCGATCCATACGAGACATCATCTCGTACATATGTTCTTTATCTTCTTTGGGTGATGGCATCGATCGCTTATAAGTACTCCTGGTGATACGATCGATTTGTGGCTATCAACTGATATGTGTCATCTATTAATTTGCCCACATCAGCTTCTACCCTTTCGAGCCTTTCACTCATAGTAAATGGCCGGTTACCCCCTCTTGGTGAGAGGATTCCGACATCTCCCTCATCGGCTCATCCTGTTCTTCTTGACGTGACCCCTCACCTCTTTAAGCAACGATTGCCTTAGTTCTAATGGAAGTGGATTAGGGGTTAAGAAGCTTAACCGTCGTTCTATCTGCTTGATTGAGCCGGTAATCACGCCCATCAAATTTTATCATTTTCATAGCAATTAGAATATTCTTATCAATCAATTTAGGCCCCGCGGCCTCCACATACCCTTCCAAATAAATATTGAAATATTCAGCAATAGGGGTAATCATCCCCCCGATGCAAATTCCACCCCTCTCAGATTTTCTTATCCTGTCAAATTGCCGGGCTATCATAGCCCCGGGGTTTGGCACAACTTCAGTCCCTGACTCCATACACCATATGATAAATAATTCATCTACCCTCAACGCCCCTCTACTCTCCTCCTCGCAAAAAATTATTTTACTAAGAAGACTCATTGAACATATCAAAATATTGGTTTCAATACTAGACGCCTTTGAGGTGCTTGGCGTGTAGATTCATTTGCCATTATCTTTTCCACAATCTATCCTTATCAAACTCCTCGTGCTCCTCAACTCCATAAGCGAGTTTTGTAAATATCATTTAAATCTTCTATACTTAGATCCTTTGGCTCATTCCCTGCGAAAACCTAACTCCCATTAAGTTTTTTTTTCCGAACCACCAATTCAAAGCTACTCAAAAATTCAATTGTGATCTCGTATAAGTAGCCTAATGCCCATTTAAAAAGCCATGCCAATCAATTCTACCACACAAAGCTCGAAAATCTTCCAATAAACTGGGAGTTCGTAAAGTCGGTTCATCGAATACCTTGTATTAATCCATGAGCGAAAGTAGAGTATCGCCCATCTAGCCTGGTGTGTTTCATATGGCAAGATGACATTTTGAAGCTTAAGAGAACTCCTCCTGGATCGAAAATTGGTTGAGGCTCGGGTTCGGTTCCGGAGTTGGCTCCTCCTTCTTTTTATATTTCTCCTTGTTCCTCTTTCATCTCTAGAAGCCATGGATTTCAAGATTTTGAAGAGGAAAATTTGAAATTTTGGAGTTTTTGGAGTACACCCAAACTTGGTGTAGAACTTGAAGAAGTTGGAAATTGAGGGTATTTGATGGTGGGTTTCTTGAGAGGGTGAAGGATTTGTGTTTTTGGTTTGAAATTTGTGGTGAATTTGGAGAGTAGTTTGAGAATTTAGAGAGAGAATTTTCGTGGGTTAGGGTTTGTGTAGGAGAAAGTGGGAGAAAAATGAGAATTTGATGTTAAAATAGGGGTAGATAGCATTCTGCCCGATTTTTGGGGTTGGGACACACGGCCGTGTGAGGTCACACGGCTGTGTGGCCCTGTGACAGGCGTCAGTTGTCTGCGCGTCTGTTCCTTGGCCCTTTGTCACATGCATAGCCGGGTAATTCATCCTCTCGCATGGCCTAGTCGTGTGGCCTCGCACGCCTGTGTGGGATTTTTCTGTACTTTTTTTTTCCGATAACCGGGAGTTTGCCCTAACGCTACACAACAACTATTGAAAATAAACAAAACTAAAAATTAAGTTAATAGAAAATAAATGAAAAGTAAAAATTAAAATTGAAGGCGATGAAAAATGTATGAAAATAAGAAATAAATTGGGTTGTCTCCCATAAAGCGCAAAGTTATACGTATTCAGCTAGACTTCAGATTTCTAATCATTTTTGCTAAACCGTGTCATTTGAAATCTGTGAACCCTCAATGCCATCCAT